>CM049844.1:14347253-14732253 GCA_027422415.1 Schizothorax lantsangensis | reverse complement strand
ACGAGAGCTCTGTCTGCTCGATAGCATGTTAGCTGCTCGAGCTGAATGGCGCAGTCCGGAACGCTGTTGTTGAGCCATGTTTCCGTAAACACAAAAACACAACAGTCTCTTACAGTCCTCTGAGTTGAGCGAAGTAGTCGGATGTGGTCCAGTTTATTGTCCAAAGAGTGTACGTTCGCCAGTACGATGGAGGGGATAGCTGGCTTGTGTGGGTTAGCCGCTAGCCTAGCTCGGATACCTCCGCGCTTACCCCTCTTCTGCTTCCTCTCACGCCGCTTGTAGCGCCTCCGCTGTGGGCGAGATGCAGTAGTGGGGGTCGGTGATGGTGTAGGCCTCCGGAGCAAACCGAGGTCCCGCAGCTCTTCGGCGTGCGCGGAGTTTAACTCTAAAACTCTAACTCTCCTGAAACTCACGACTGTATGCGCGCTTAAAGACAGGTAGACGAGACGAATATGTACAAAAACATTGCGACTTACAAGACAAAAAACACGAAAACACCGTTCTGTCGGGAGAGAGAGAAGCCGCTGCGTCTGTTGTGCGCGCCGCCATCTTGGATTAATTATTTTAACATATTAATAGATTAATAGAACAATAGAATAAAAACCAAAGATTACCTGTTAGATTTACCCAAAGCGAATCTCATGTTTAACCACTACAGAGACATCAGAGCCAGCAGCAAATGTCAGAAGTACTAGCTGAGGTTATGCTCCTCTCATACCCCTTTTCCACCAAGGCAGTTCCAGTGCTGGTTCGGAGCCAGAACCTAGTTTCAAACCGGTTCTTTTTTCTTTCGACACCCAAAGCACCAGCTCCGAACCAGGAAAAGCGGTTCGTAAGTAGCACCAAAACATTGCTGGGCTAGAAGGAAGAACCGCTTGCGTCAGGGGCTGGGGGCTGGGTTACCGTGACCAACAAGACGAAAGAAACTGTGGACCGCCATATTTGAAATAGCAGCTAAACACGGACACGTTGGATTCGCCATGTTTGGATGCCAATGTAGATTCGCAAAGCCATGAATGTCAATAACAACACAACGTCCGCCTTTGTTGATAGTTTGTTTAGGCTTGTTCGGGATGGATCGGCGCTACGCGGACCGTTCGGTGCGAGGCATCGGGGTGCTGCGGGAGCGACTGGAAAGCTGACGGCTCTTTATGCTTTTGGATCGCTCTCGCGGTGCTTTAGTGTGTTGTGTGCCGATCGATCTGAGTGGCGCTGATGTACCTCGGACAAGTCTGTTGTGTTTGGCGCTGCCGCGCTAGTGAAACGAAACATGAAACGTATTCAGTGACGTAAGTCCTGGCTCTGTATTGGCTCTCTAGCCTGTGGAAAAGCAACCGGTTCTTAAAGGGCTCGCGAGTCGAACCAACTAAGAACTGGCAGTAGCACTGGCTCTGAACTAGCACCTGGTTCCTGCTGGTGGAAAGGGGGTATCAGTGGGATACATGAGCACTGAGCGCCCGGTGATCGCGTGGATCTCACGTCTCTGAAATCGGCAAAGCACATTTTCGAATAGGCGCTGTCTTTATAAATAAACCGCAGATTTGAGTTTTAAACAACTACATTCTCGCCTGAAATACTTTTAAAACTACATATTATGACACAATAACAGTAATGTTTAAAATAATTATGAGAATATAAATATTCTCATAGTGGTTGAAATATTCTCAGGTGGTTGAAATACAGTGCTGCGTGAACTCAACCAATCAGCATGCTCAGCGCCCAAGTCCCGCCCCCGAAAGTTCCGGACCTTTCAAGTAGGTATAACTGCAGACCGGAGATCTCCAAAATGGGGCGTGAACTCCAAAAGTGGGCAGAACCTACAAAATGGGGCGGGGTCTCTTCACGCAAAGCCTTTCACCATTGGCTCTGGCTTCAGCCAATTGTTATTGACTTACATTTCAAAATAAAACTTTATAAATTAAACATTGTTTCTAGTTGATCTAAAATAAAATATGCTATATAAATCAATATTCTCCTTGAGAGCAGAGCCCAAAGCTCGTGGCCAGTGGTGCTCGGACCGGAGTTTGAACCTCTGCTTAATGATATAAATGGGAATCATCCACGAGCTCTCCCGCGAGCCGTCCCAGCGCACCTCAGCGCAGGGGAAAGATTTTACTCTATCGCTTTGTTTTAAGCAACGCCGGTGTCCCGGGGCTTGAAATTCGCAGGGTAGGAGGGGGTAGTGACGCTAGGTGTAACTAAAAAGGTGCCATTGTCCGGTAAGGTCCGGTTGGGGAATTACGAACGGCCCGTCTAGGCGATCCCATATCGCATATCTTATGAACTGCTTATCTCCTGAACTGCAACTTTCTTTTCAGCACCAATCCCACCGTGCAGCCAATTTCACTCGTTAAGGTTAGGGTCAGGTGTGGGGTAGGTTTAGGGGTTAGCATTTTTTGTAGCATAGTGCAGTAGGAAATTAAATTACCACTGTGATTGACACAACCAATAAAATCTTTAGAATCAGATGTGGGGCGGAGTTTGTGCTGAAGTTGATTGGAAGAAAAAAATGCGCATGCGTGTCATGTGCCTGTCTGTCAATAGTATTCGACTTCATGCAGCGCCACACAGACCTATCACCGAGAGTAGCCGCTTGCAGTCGGGGGCGGAATTGAAAGCGGAGACGTGAAGTCGGACTCTTTCTGCTCCCGGTAGTGATGCTCTGGCGGTGTTTGGATACTCTTGTCACAGATGAAGTGAATAACATGCAATATTTGTAAAATGCACGGACGTTTCAGAAATGTTTTCATGAGCAACAGAAACGCTTTTTATATACTGCTTAATACAGGGCCATCTGTTCAAGAATAAAGTTCAACATAAACATATACTATTTAAATACCAATAAAGTGGGGGTATATAAGCTTTTATCATTTTTTTTATTAAATGTGACTCAATATAACATTGTGACTATATAGTAAAAAAAGCTTTTACTGTTCTAAAAACAGATTTGTGAGCAGTATTTTTTTATTATTAAGCAAAAATTATACAAAGGTTTGTACAAGCATACAACTCATAACAAGTACAAAAACAAATAAACATTCGTAAGAATATGTAAAGTGAAACAATTCATGCCAGGGGTAAAATTACAACAATTTAAAGTAACAAAAAGCTTCATAGGTCTTTCTTGCTTTTTTGTTCTTAATTTTATCTAATGTAGTACCATATTGTTTAATCTCTTTTATAAAATGTTCAAAGTTTGGCTTAGCTTTAGTCCATTTTTTCACATGAATGTGATATTTTCTAAGTAAAATAAGATTTGTGAGATGTATTGGAATTGAAGATGTTAGAAACACACGTCATTGTTGTCATGTGGTGAGTTTGGCCAATTGTGAAACAGCTGTGTCGTCATCAGCGCTCCCGCAGTCGCTCTGGAGAAGATGCGCAGGCTGAGTGAGCCGGCTGTTCTCGAAATGCTATCGCGGTACTTTGATGACACATTTGACAGTGACGTGGCGTCGGCGCCAGTTCAAGTCAGACAAATTTTCTAACCGGCATGCACTGCTTCAAGTCAGCCGCCGATCGGTTTTCATGGCGCTGCATGAAGTCGAACACACCTATTGGGAGGAAGCCACGCCCTATTTTGGAGCTCCCACCCCGTTTTGGCGTTCCCGCCCCCATTTGGAGATCTCCAGGCTGCAGTTATACCCTTCTCGGGCCTTTGAAAAAGTACTACCTCGTGAGCAGGGACTTTCTGAGGGGCAAATTTGTACCTGGAACTTTATTTAGATCCTGGTTCCTGCGGTGGAAACACACCGAGTACCGGCCCAAAGTCCCTAGTTCCTCACTGCAGAACACAAGATCCAGGGGGCGAGGTTGGATCCAGATCCAATTCCCACTTTACATATACCTAAACATACCCGTCTCCACCCCCTGATCCCTAAACCCACCCATCTCCTCCCCCTAGATGTGGATCCAGCCACGCCCCCTGGATCTTTGTTCTGCAGTGAGGGGAACAGTTGCCAAGTCCGCGTATTATACGTGACTTTGGGCTTCTTTTTTTGTAAAGTTGCGGGAAAAAATCCCTGGTTGCGGGTTGCGGTTTTTTGGGCTTATTTAAAAAAATATGGTTGCTTGTTAGGGAAATCTGACAAGTAACTTTGTTTCTTTATTTATGTTCGCCGTATTCTCCAATGCATTGATTGACACTCTGTCTGCTCGCAGTTAATAGCACCAGTGCAATAATATAAGTGCTGTAGCGTAATTTGTCATATGTTCTGCCCCTCAGTGGAGAAAAATCACATTCAAAAAGAAGCGTGACGCTGTAATCCAAGCGATGATAGAAGTAGACGTAGAGGACTGGGGTGACTTTCTTTTAGCCTAATCTTTTACAATGTTTTTGTAATGTATTAATAATCACGGGCTGTAATAAAAAACAAGTAGTAATACTGAGTAAATACATTTGGTTCGAATAGCCTGGTATGGCAAGATGTCTTAAAATGTATTTCTTTTTTTTAACATTTAAACTTAGACCACATTATTAGATTACCTTTTGACTTCATGAATACACATAAATGACAGCTTAATGATTTTTAAAGATTCTTTTTTATAATCTTTTTAATAATATTATATAATATTTTCTTTTTTAATATAACATATATTATAATTTAATATAATATTTTATATATTTTTCTATAATATTTATGTGGCATTTTGTTTTTTTTATGTCATTTATTTAATAGTTATGTATACATAATTTTATTTTATGGAAGAAAAACCTGTTTTTGACCTCAAAATAAAGCACGTTCCCTCTGTACATGGCTGTAACGAGCAGTTTTGTGGTGCTTGGAATTCTTTATAATTAATTAAAAACAAATATTGCCACATTGATGTCTCAAGAAGGTATAATTGTTCAAATAACACATCGTTTCATTTTAAAATATAAAAACAATTGTAAACAAGTGTTTTTCAAGTGTAATATTTCTGTAAAGGCTAGGGACAGAAAAAATTGACATTTCCATAGAATGACCCCTATATATTTTAGGCAATAAATATGTGGCTCATTTATTGGTAATAAATAATTGATAATAAATCATAAAAAAAAACATTGGGCTTGTTTTTGAAGCTGCGGTTGCTTATTTGTCTCGCGAGAGTTGGCAACTGTGTGAGGGGCTACTGAGTTCCTGGGGAAAGTTCTTGAGGTGGAAACGGGGCTTATGTTGCGGTCCATGACAGCATCAAATTTGTACCGCAAACGGACCTCCTCAACATCTGGCAACACGCAGAATTCTGATAACTGCGACGTAGAGGTGGAGTTTGGACCTTCCCACTTGCGTACGCCTAGTTATTTATCTAACTTATTGTGGTAATTTGCAGGTCGTGTCAAAAAGTTGTTGGTCTAGATAAATAACGTTAGCTATATTCTGTACGCTTACCTCGTCGTGTACGATAGTTTTCTTCCAAATACGATAATTTTGAGCTTCCGGTACGATACTTTGACATTTCCAATCTGGCAACACTGAATAAATCAAAACTATATTAAAAGTAAGCTCCTTAAAAGTAAAATTGTAGATTCATACAAGTTAAAACAATCAGTTGAACTCATAACTCAGTTGAAGCATTTAATTATGGACCCTTAGAACGAAAGTTTTTTTTTATAATGAGAAACATAGTCAAGAAAGTACATTTTTTTACTTGTAATTGCCATCGGCGGGTTGTGCAAATAAGGAAGGAACACTGAGGACACACTGCCCTCTAGTGACAGTTATGGGCATCGACAGACAAGAAGCATACATTTTATTTCTCTGCATTTATTTTTATTTGAAAATTAAGGAATTCAAATTAACATTATTGCGTAGTCACTAACCTTTTCCCTTGTACGACCATTACCTGAGAGCAACTAAATCTCAAAAACGTTATGAAACAGGTGGTGTTAAACAGCACATTAGAACGTCAAAGTGCACATTCAAATAACATGAAACAACAAAACAAGGTAAATGAATAAATAAAGAGAATAAAATCGCTATAAACACAAGTGCTCAGTGCTCATTGGTGCTCTCCAACGTTTTCCAATTGTTCAGTAAAAACTCTGACATGACAGATGACAAATACAGGCACTCGCTTTTTTAAAACCAGCAAGACAGCAGCACTTTCTTAAATCAGTCTATCCATGTAGCCAATAACCCTCAATTCATTCACCCACTCATCAAATGAAAAGCTACAATTGTCACTTCATTATTAAAGATTTGTCTTCTAAAAAAAGGTATAGACAAACAGATAAGATGCACAGAAATGGAGGAAAAGAGAGTTGGTTGAGGTGGGTGATTAAACCTGGTGCTGCACATCCTATCTGCTAGCATCAATACATCAACTTAAATGCCATCCTTCAAAACCAGCAGGCAACTGGGGAAAATACATTTTATAGTTGCAGAAAGCAGGAACAGAACACCATTGATCCCAGATCGATAAATATTCATATACCCTGGAAATGCCCTCAGCTCGAAAAATACACGTCAAGTGTGATAACTGAACTTAGTTCTAATTCATAGTGATCGAATCATACATGTGACTGCAGATTTTCTAGTTCATTTGTTTTTTGTTGATTTATTCCTTCCTGCATGTGCACTGGGAAGTCAAAGTGAGGTCAAAGGTTATATACAATCAGCACCATCTGTACAGGATACGTGTCACATAGATTGTACAGGGCAAATCAGGAGATCAGCATGGATTAAAATAACACTTTAAACTACCATCTGCATATGTGTGTTTTTATTAAGATAAAAAATGTAATTCTCTCATCATTTACTCACTCTCATGTTGTTCCAAACCTGTATGCATTTGTTTCTTCTCCTGAACACAAAAGAAGATATTTTCAAGAGTGTATAACCAAACAGTTTTGTTCCCATTGATTTCCACTATTTTTTTTTTGTATTTTTTTATTGTTTGTATTTTATGCATTTGTTTCCTCTGCTGAACACAAAAGAAGACATTGAATGTTTAGAATGTAAGAATGTGTATAACCAAACAGTTTTGGTTCCCAGTGATTTCCACTGTATTTTTTTGTCCATATTGTTTAACTGTTTAGCTTCCAACATTTTTCAAAATATCTTCTTTTGTGCTCAGCAGAAAAAAAGAAATACAGATTTGAAACAACGTGTAAATGATGTCAGTATGATTTTTTCAGTATACTGAAATTTTTCAGTATGATTTACTTTCTTCTGAAAAGATATTTTGAGAAAAAAAAATTTGGCCATACAATGAAAGTCAATGAGGTCCAATAATTTTGTCTTTTGTGAAGTCATAAGAATGAGTAAATGTCTGAAGTTTCTTTCTTTTTTGAGGGTGAATTATCACTTTAGGTGACAGTGTTTTTTAGTGTATATTACAAGTTATGACTTGAATTCTGTGTTAGTAAGTTAGTGAGGTACAATCCACTGATTGTGTGATTCATTATTATGCATAACTCATTATTTAAGACTTGTTTGCTTGGGTAGTTTAGGAGCCAGTAGCATTTCGTCCCCTTGAGGGCCGGGCCCCTTCATTGCCATACTGGCCCCAACCATAGCAGGATAGCTTCGATTCCTCCTCATACCTTCGTTTAGTGGACTAAAGGGGGACCCTGCCCTCCGAAGCCCACCCAGAGGACCTATAAGTGGGCTTGGCCTTGGAATCCCTCCCCTGTTGCCCCTGAAGCCCCAGGGCTTGCCAACCCCAACCTTTTCAGCTTATCAACCAAGTTGAGACTATACATACTGACATCGGTTTGGCTCTCACAGTCTTTAGCCTGAGCCCCAGACACCCCTGCCACCTCTTTCAAAATAGACCTTGCTGGCTTGGAAGCCAAGAAGTTTTCATAGGACGGGCTCTTAAAAGAGAAAGGCGTGGAGGTGTCTGCATCAGAAACCGCTGAACTTGGGCTGGGAGTGCAACGGGAGGGGGAATTGGGTGGGGTGGTGGGTCGGTTCGGGTCGGGAGGTGGAGGAGGAAGAACTGAGGTGGAGAAGAGGACTCCTCCGCTTCCTCTGTCCCAGCTCTGAGGCTGGTACACGGCAGAAGAGATGCCCCTCTCCTGCAGGAGGCGAACCAGGCCCAAAGATGTGCTGAAGGTTTTGGTGGAGTCCCGCAGGTTGGTGAAGGACTGAGACTGGGACAGACTCATTCGCCGAGGAGTACACGGCGTGGCGGCAGGTGTCGAGTGCAGACTGCTTGACATCACGCAGGACGAGGTGGGGACAGGGTTTAAACTGGACAGAAAAGCAGAAAATTAAGTGCTGATTGGCTAGTCAGTTATTGTCTCAGTTACAGGACAGTACATTACCTGGGTGTCACCCTTGTGAGCTCATCAGACGGATGGAGGATTTTGCAGGTGGTGAAGGTGTAGGTTGAACTTGTGTGAGCCATGCATTTGCCCGGGAAATACACTGGAAAAGATATAAACGCTGAGAGAGTTTTCATTTATTTTTTACAAATAATTTAGGAAATTTCTGAAAAGAGTATGAAATGTTTTATTTTATTTTTATTTAAATGAACAATTTATGAAAATTATGAAAAGTGTATGAAATATATATTTTTTAAATGTGTATATTTTTGTCTGCTTGCCAAATACATGAATTTGAAATATTAATTTGAGAAATTTGTAAATTTTAATTTCAAAATTTGTTAGTGCAGGACAATGGGCAAATTTATTTAAAATAATGCATTTTATATTTAATTTAGTTACTAAAGTCATATTATTTAATATAAGAAGAATATAAGTCACAGCAAATATGTAGTTCAATTAATTTTATCTAAATGAATATTTACCAAATACATGGTTTTAAAATAACTTGAGAAATTTGTTAGGTTAACATATAGGAAATTGTTTGTTTTGATAAATTTTTAAATAAGTAAATAAATAAATATAATATGTAATTTACAATAATAAAAAATTATAGCAAATAGTGAAAAGGATTCTCTCTATATATACTTACACAATGTATGTCCATAAAAAAGTTTTCTTAGCAACATAAATATTATTATAATGTCAATCTTTGCATCACAATCAAGTTTTTGAGTATAAGACACAGAACTTACTTGAGAATTCCATGGAAGCGTGACCTGTGCTGAGACAAGGTGACGGGGAGGCTGAGGGGGCGAGGCTATGGGCAGGAGGGACACTGGAATTAGATGTGGTTGTGGTGGGAAGATTCTGGAAGTACTGCTCTCCGGGCTCATCTTCCTCATAGTCAGCATAGTGATATACTTCCTCCAGGTCCAGCTCCAAGGGACGGAAGCCTTTCGGGACTACACCAGGTCGAGCATCCAGGATACCGCCCAGATTAGGCTGAGCCAACTGCTGCCAGTGCTGAAGGGTAGCCGAGCCTAGGAAAAGAAAAAGACACGAGGGATGCTGAGAAGAAGTGTGTGATTATATAACCTTATTAACACAGCAGCTCCATCAGGTCAGTTGGAAAACAAGCACATATTAACAATGGTGCAATGATGTGATAATGAAAAATATAGAATGAAGGAAAGAAAGAATGAGAATATCAAAAGGAATAAGATGAAGTGACTTTATTGAAAGTGCAGAACACAGACTTTAAACAAAATGAGAGGTGAAAAAATATAGGAAAGTAAAAGAATTACAGAAACAGATAATATGGATGAAGAAGAGTAAGACAAAGTGAAAATGTCCATTTTCACTTTTTGTCCATTAGGTGGCAGTAATAAAATACAAAGCAGAACTTCTTCCTCCAAGAACTTTCACAACAAACTTTAAAATCAGTATTTCAATCACTACTTCATGCAGCTTAAGTACTACCCTATATTACATCACAACACTAGAATGACTGATCGGACTCTTTCCTCTCATACATGGTTTAGCATAGATGAAACACAAATGAAGTCCTGCCTTTTTCATCATAGTAAAGAGCCTTTATAGAATATATGAATATGCATAACAGTACCAGCATATGCAAAATAATTTGCATCAGCCAAGTGATACAGTGGAGGGAGTTTCTCTTTCAGAATTATCATTTGTTTGAAATGAAAGTGTTAGATGACAGAATCTTGACTTTTTGGTGAACTATTCCTTATATTTATCATTTTTCAAAACTATGTCATAACCTGATTGCTAGTGTAAATGTATCCGGGAGCGGGATTCTCTGAAGTACAAGTGTTTGCGAGGATGCATTAGCCCCCACAGCGAATTGAAAAGCATCATAGTGGGTGGACGTGGCCTGGAACGGTAACGAAGAAATGTCTTAGGATAGACATTTTGGGTATTTCGGTCACCTTCCAGAGGTTTGACAATCTGGAGCTTGTCGGGAAGATAGGGCCGGCTGGCCCAAGCTCCCAGGGACATGATGCTCTCGCTGTGCACCAGCCTGTTTGAGTAATCTCCACTGTCCGCTGGCTCTCGATTACGCCTCTCCCGCTCCCCCTCGAAGAAGAGACGCTCGCTCAGACAGTTCTGCCGTCGCAGAGACAGTCGCCTCAGAGCAAGTTTGAGCTCCTCAGAGCCAGATCGCTTCTCAGGGGCATCCACACTGCAGTCAGAAAACAAGGAGAGTTGTGTGACTGAAAACAGGGCTCATTCTTAGGTCATTTGTTTAATTGTATTTAATTTAATGTAAGGAAGCTTCAAATTTATTCTGTAATGCAAAATTAAAATTATTTTATTCTTAAATGTATGATTTTCCATTAGAAATGTCCACCAATTTTCAAGTCCCCATTCATCACAGTTACATTGTAAATGTGTTATTTTGATGTTAAAATAGTGCATTTTAGATTTTATTTAAATTAAATAACATGCTTTCATTATTTATTTTTACCTTAAAAAAATATGATAAAATGCTGAATTTGTCTTTTTATTTACAATTAATGTTTAACCCTGTTATGCTACAAGATTTCTTCTATTTAAAACCTGTTTGACATTTTTAAGGTAGTAACATGATGAGGTGACAGAGGTGAGTTTGTCTTATAGTATGAATCATTATTATATTTTTATTTAATTTAACTTATATTAATAAATGTTCACATAACAAATCAAATTCTCAAAATAGCTGCTCAAATGATTAATCAAATGCTCAAATGTGATTTGATTTCTTCATTTGGGGTAGCAACAAAAATATCAATCCAGTACAACCCTATCATAATTAAAACTATAATTCAATAATCCAATCATAAAAAATATAGGCCTACTCAAAGAAACATCTCAAACAATGAATAAAAATGTTCAAATGATGAATCAAAAGTTTAAACCGACATTGCAAATGGGAAATTAAATACTTAAACTGATCAAATATCAAATCAATTATCAACCTTTTATTAACATTAACATAGTATGAATTATTAAATCAATAAGTACATAAATTGTAGTTGAAGTAAGTGAAGGTGAAAAATATGACCTTTGGAAATTCAGCACTGACCTTTTAAAATAAAATAATAATTAAATAAAAAAAAGTTCCCTGAAATATTCTAGTATAAATGCCATTGATTCCTGAGAATGACCCTCTAACTCAAATTCAAGTGTGCCAGAACCAGTGGCCTTTCAGTCCCATGAATATTTAATATACATATATTGTTTCCCCAGCAAAGTAGTAATGACATTTAAAGTTATTAGCTTACAGCCTCTGTAAACATGGCCTCATAATAGACTCACGCAGCATCTGAGGAGCCGGTCTCCTGGAGCATGCTCTGTGTACGGTTATCAGGCGCTGCATTGTTGCTATTGCTGTCAGAGAGGGCGGAGCTAAGGGAGGAGAGCATCTGATTGGACCCAGGGATGTTGGTAGCAGAACTAGCAGATCGCTGTCTGACAGACTGGTTGATGTTCTTCACGGTCTCAAACACACGCTTATGACGAACCCTTGAGACAAAAGCACATTTTGTTACGAGATATTGAACTAATTAAGATTATGGCAATGAAAGAAAATGTGCTGAGTGATGGAAAGGTAAAACAGGGAGGAACATTTCAAACCTCTGTTCTTCATTGTCAGGATTCTCCAGACTCAATTCCTTCCTCATGGTTCCCTCAATTTCAGCAGCCAGGGAGTCCTAAAACACACATGCACACAACACAAACGTTTACTAAACTAAACTATCTACATGGGGAACTTCTATAGACTTCTATTTATACAGCTTGTTATAAAACCTAACCAACACACTAAACCTAACAGAAAACTTTACTTAACTATATTTTTAAACAGTTTTTACAGATTTAGCTCAGTTTTAGAAGTTTTTCTATTTTAGGCTTGATCTTCACTCTGACTTTTTAAATTCACCTTTCAATGTGTAAAATATCTAAGAATCAAGGAAATTCAATTTGTACTGTTATATTTTCAGTTAATTTGGTATTTGTGTGCAATGAAAATTGACAGGGGGCATATCTCTAGCAGAACAACATAGTGACAGAAATGTAATTAATTAAGGAATTATTATTATTATCATCATGATATGATAAGCAGCTTTCTTTACCAAAGTAAATGCCAATACCAAACCAGTAAGGATTTGAAAATGTTATTATATTTATATAGCTTCAAGTACACTGCCAAAGTTGCATTTATTAGATTAAAATTCAGTAATATTGTGAAAAAATTATTAAATTGAAAATAACTTTACTATTTTAATACATTTTAAAATATATTTTATTCGTGTGATGGCAAAGCTGAATGTTAGTGCACTGGCCTAGCATGAGTTATGTAACTCTGTATGTTGGTGTGTGTGTGTGTGCATGAGTTTACCATGGGAAAAAGTCCCAGAGGGTGATAGCGTCGAGGAGTTCCTGCGGACACACTGCAGTTCCGTAGGTTCTTGAGCTCCTCTTGAGCCTCATGGAGCATTTCAATGCACTCTGAGTATTTCTCCTCCAGCTCCTGCAGCTGTGTGTGAGGAACCAACACTTGTCAATAACATTCACACAGAATGAATTAATTAATATATTATGAAGGTACAGGTGTGTTTTTGTAAGGTAAAAAATGTGGAATATTGATTTATTATGTCTAATATAAAGTACCTCGTCTGTAAGCTGTCTTTGAGCATCTTTAGCTGCCAAAAGGTGCTGAGAAAGTTCTTCGTTCTCGACAGCAAACTGTCAAAGACACACACAAACACATAAATCTCAGAACATTTTTATCTCATGTATTGTACAAATCATTCACCAATAAAGTGAAAGAAGAAAGACGAAGCGATTCTCACTGTTTTGGCTTTTTTCTGCAGGTCCACTATCTGAGAGAGAAGGTGTGTGATTTCCTCCTGTTGGCGAGAGGCATCTTCAGTTTTTTTGGCCAGTTCTTCTGCTATACTGGAGATCTGGATGCTGGACTGCCCTTTATGAGGAGAAAGGGTGGACTTATTTTTGTTTTGTCAAAATATAGAGCAATATACCTCCACATGAGCCCTGAAACAACATTTCACTCACTTAGCTCTCTGACGCAGTCATTCACCAGCTGCTGTTCCTTCTCCTCATATGACTCTGTCTCAGACTTCAGCTGACTCGCCTAAGGACAGAAAGAGAGACAGGTACTCCTTAAAGATCAAGTGTGTCATTTTTAAAAGAAAGTTAAAATATAAATAAGTAAAATGGTTTAATTCTGGTCTGTGGAATTTCTAAGAACATTCAATCAAATTTTTCTAAATACATCTAACAAAAGTAAAAAGATTGCAATCTTTGTATGGTGGAATCAATAAACCTCCAGAAACATGAAATACAATCCATGGAAGTTCACTGTGTTTAGAACGACTCTGAATAACAGAGGTTATAGATATTCGGTAAGATTCACAATCTACTGTGATCACAGCACGCACGCACAATAGAAATCAATTATTTTTTCTATTCACACATGGAAATTGGGCAGAGGCACACACATTGCCCGGAGACAAAATGTCTTCTTTCTCTTTTGCTTAGTTGTGCCAGTTAGTGTTCCTCAAATTTATACATACACTACCATTCAAAATCTTGGTTTAATTGCTTTTATTTGCTTTTATTCAGCAAGGACCCATTAAATGATCAAAAGAGACAGTAAAGACATTCATAACGTTACAAACGTTTCCTATTTCCGGGAAAACCTGTACTTCTGAAATTTCTGTTCTATCAAAGAATGTATCCTTGCCATCACAGGAACAAATTAAAATAATTAAATTCAAAATATATTAAAATAGAAAACAAAATTATAATAATAAATTTACTGACAAAATTGCAATAAGTTATCACTATATTACTGTTTGTACCCACTCCAAACTTTTGAATGGTAATGTGTTTCTAAATATATATGTTTTTTTTACATGTGCATGTACCTCTGATCTGAGAGAGAGATTTTCATCCTCCAGGTCTCGTAGTTTTTGTTGCAGAATGTCCAGAGAGGAACCACTACGGGCAGAAACTCCTGCCCTTCCCTGTTGACTCCTGATCCAGAAACAAAAGACTGTATGACTAAGAAATCAATCCTAATATGGGCATATTACAATTCTGCTTTCTTCATTTTCATGAAAGAACAACTGTCTGATTCAACAGAACTAACAAGTGTTGAGGTTGTTGAAAACTGTTGTACATTATACATTTAAAACTACAGCTAAGAAGCCCTTAAAAACACCTGAGCTAATAATATCCTAACTGAAGCCAACAGAACCGGCTTCACTGGCCTTGAGCGAGAGATAAAAGAGGACAGTGTTATAAAACAGTGGACTGACGTGGGCGATCCAGACCCCTCTTCGCTCTCCTCCACTGCATTAGTGTAGAACTGCAGGAGCTCATCTTTTAGATTCAACTCATGGTGCAGCTGAGCCACCTGTGTACAATAATATAAACACAATTTAAACAACAAGAATTCATTCACTGCTCACACTTCATTGCTAATTATCATTTCTCATATTATTACTAATAGTATTACAGACATGAACTGAGATGAACCATAAAAAAGCTTCTGACAACTGAGAGCCAAATTCACTAAGAAGTGAACAGTATATCAGCAGGAGCAACTCATTTTTAATGAATTCCCACCAGAGAGAAAACTTTGTAATGAATCTGTTCAAGTACCTCCTCCCTGACGGTGCTCACTTGTTCCTCCAGGTATTCGTTCTGCTCTGACAGAACACGGTTCTTCTTCAGGAGGGACTGACCGATGCGGGCAGCGAGCTCCAGATCCCGCTCTTTCTGTAGATTGAGAAAAAAATTTGAAAATCCACTACCGTTTAAAAGTTTGGGGTTGGTAAGATGCTTATAAGTCTCTTATATTCACCAAGACTGCATTTATTTGATCAAAAATTGTGAAAACAGTCAAAATTGTGAAATATTATTACAGCTAAAAAAAGTTTTCTTTTTGAATATAGTTTAAACTGTAATTTACTCCTGTGACGGCAAAGCTGAATTTTCAGCATCATTACTCCTGCCTTCAGTCTGAAATCATTCTAATATACTGATTTGCTCAAGAAACATTTATGCATAATATTTTTGTAAAAAACATGATAAAGTTTTTCAGGATTCTTTGATGAATTGAATGTTCAGAACAGCATTGAAATAGAATAGTTGTGTAGCATTAAATGTATCTTTAGTGTCAATTTTAACCAATTTAATGCATCCTTGTTGAATAGAAGTATTATTTATTTAAAAAAAAAATCTTAATGACCCCAGACTTTAGCATCATAATAAATACACAATTTCTTTTTAAAGCTCACCTCCTCCAGAAGTCTTGTGACAGCATCAATGTCATTGTAGGTCTTAGTCATCTGGCCCACTCGCTCAGCACATAGTACTGAAACACAGACCGAAAAAACACTTTAGTTCATCAGACCAGCTTAAACAATTTTACTTGAACCTAAAAACATCAAATTAAGAGTTCAGTACAATGAGGCAAAACTCCTACATCCTGACCTTAAAAATAACCCTGATAAGAGAACTCTCAAGCTTACAGACGTGTAATGTCAGTTTAAGTAGATAAAGAGGAGGATAAAAAGCTACTGGCTTGCTGACCTCGCACCATCCCGCTCTTACAATAACATCAATGACAAACCATGCATGATTGCCCCGCGACTGTTTCCATGGTGCTGTTACTCAGCAACCCCATCCACAGTCAGCCAGAATCAGATCAGCCACAATTACTGTTATATCATACATTCATACAGTCACACAGAAACACGCAAGCACAAAAGTATGCACAACAAGAAAAAGTAATAAGAGATAAAACATTAACTTTCCAACATCTTTTTAATGATATGTTTGATACTAAATTCAATGTACAGGATGTGGGCAGGAGGAGCATTTTTTTGTTAGAAGGATATTATAAAATAGAAGCTGAACTTCAATATGCAAAACTGAACATACAATGAAGTCTTCAAACGACAAAGAATGAATTTAAACAAATTAAACTTTATTAATGCAGCTGAGTTCCTAAACTGCTTTAATGAGGACTGTATATCTAAAATCAGAGCTCAGCCTCGGGACATTGACTGTAAAAATATTAAACGCTTCCAGACTTGTGATAAGAATGAGAAAGAAAAGTTTTATGAGGACATACTGTTTCTGGACAGAGGGCTGTCCTCTCTTAAAGATAAAGGCCTCCTACACTCAAGAAGGAGAAAGAGAGTAAATTTAGTTGTATCTTTAAGGCACTTCTGAATCTCATCCAAAACATTTACAGATAAAATTAGCCCACAACATGCAAACTAAACACCTAATTTTTTCAAAAAAGATAATGAGAAATCCAAGCAGAAACTACTGCAGTTGCGAGATGGCTGATTGTGACTTGACCATCAGCATACTGCTCATAGCACCACTCCAGCTCAAAGGCTATGATTTCATTAAATAAACATGAGCGCTGTAAAGTTCAGAGTCCGATGCTGCGCTGCTTGTGGTCAGTTACAGCAACAAGAGTAGAGTTATATTTCAGCCAGAAGAGCGACACCTGCTGGCAGAGAGTGAATCATGTTGATAACAGGTCAAATGTTAAACTAGTGCGCGTATGAGTTTCACTGCACGATTCAGTGTATTATGCCTCCATCACATGACATGACTATGCAATATTATCCATGATTATCATAAGATTATCCGATAAAATATAATTTGTAAAGGTGATAATCATATTTGTTAATATCACACGAAGTCAGTGCCGAAACATTTATTTTCCAAAAGTCAGCATGATTAAAATGTATTTTATTGTATATTTTGAAAGAAAATGTAATCTAAAATGACAATAAAGAAGTTTATAGCGTTACAAAAGATTTGTATTTCATTGCTGTTCTTTTAAACTTTCTAATCATCAGAGTATCCTGAAAAAAATTGTATCCTGGTTCACAAAAACAGGCAACACAGCGCTGTTTTTTTTAACATTGATAATATTAAGAAATGTTCTTCAAACCAATTAGCATATTAAATGATTTCTGAAGGATCAATCGCAATGACTCTGGAGACTGGAGTAATGATGCTGAAAATTCTGCTTTGCCATCACTGGAGTAAACTACATTTTAAAATATATTACAATAGAAAATATATATTTTTTTTTTAAAAGTTTAATAATATTTCATTTATTTTATTTATTATTACTGTTTTTACTGTATTTCTGATCAAATAAATGCATCCCTTGTTCTGTGACCTTTTTCCAAAACATAAACTGATGTCTGATACTGTAAATTTAAATGTCAAAGGACAATTACAAACTGAATTAAAAAATCTTCAAAATATTACACTTATAAATTACAAATCAAATCACATAATTCTTGATAATTGGCTTGCCATTTTTTTATTATTATTTGTAAATTGGTTTACATGCCTGAGCTTGACCAGCGCATATTTCTGAAAGTCTTTAATATTCTACAGAAATCGAAATACTTGCTTATAAAAAAAAAAGAATTCAAAGGGTAATGAATAACAGAAACCTCCCGAGTATTCTCTCTAGGATTAATTAAGTGCAGTTTTCTATTGGACTGGAATAATTCCTTAACTGTCCAGCAACTGAAATATAATATTGTTGCAGAGTCTGTCAGAAAAAGACTACTTATTACATTATCAATTATGGCAAACAGATCCTCCTTTGTCATGTTATATTAATATTCATAATATTCTGTTGCACAGAAAGCTGATATACGATTCAGAAGTACACATGACTCTTATTGATGGGCTTGTCAAGAGCTGTACACTTAAATATTCAACTGAACATGTGAAACATTTAACATTTACTAAAAAAACTTTATGCAGCAAATCAGTGAACCTTTAGAATCAGGCATTAAAGTCCTTTTTACATTGATGCATGTGCGTCAGATTCTCCGATATATCTGATACCCCAGAGGGGAAATCTATAACAGTTATGTAACCAGAACCATTTAAAAAAAATAAAGGCTGCAGAAAGGTTAATTACACAAATTCTCAGAATGCTAATGAAAAGGTGGCATTGTTTACAAGTTCAGTGCAAATAAATAAGAGAAATTTAAAAAAAAACTATTTAAGATGGAAAAAACATTCAACTGTTCAACAGGGTCAGTATGATTTTTTTGAATTAATACTTTATTCTTTTTAATGAATTAAAGTGCTACTATTATGGGTTATGAAAGGTTCATATTTTGGTTTTGGGAGTCCCCAACAACAGGTTGATATGCATGCAAGGTCAAAAAAACACTTTCAATGTCTTATAGTATGCTTTAATTTTTACCTTATTTGCTCAACAACTCCCAAACGATTCATTTTTCCAAACCCCTCCTTTGCGTGATGCTAATCTGCGGTGATTGGTCCGATTTAATTTAAAGCAGTGCTTGTGAGCGCAGTGCCAAAGCCACTAGAAGGCAAGCCTGCAACCATTAGCCGAAACAGCTAAAGCTAACGCTTCCGTCTGGCAGTACGTGGGAAAGGAGACCAGAGGCCGTATTTTTTGAATGGATGTCAATGAAGGAGAGGCTTCACTATGCTGAATAAACAGCTTTTTAGGAATCGGATCTGCTAATAGCTTATGAACATTTAATGAACAAAATCGACAGCTTTTTGTGACTGGGATCTTGCTTATCATCTTCAACATAAACGGCGATTGAGTGTCGCACAACTCTGACTGACGGTGCATTCCAAACGGCATATATTGCCCTCCGAAGAGCACTTCGGAGTGGAAACAATCATGGCCGCCATATGCTCAAAACTGGCCACTTCAAAGGACCCTCCGGAATGAAGGATTTCGAAGGGTACAACTGATGTTCACTTCGGGCCCCCATGATCCTTTGCGCTGATTCTTTCCATGATGACGGCGCCTCCGTGTGGGCACGGGAGGATGATGCAGAAGGGCACTTCAAGAAACAGTTGTTTGGTCCCCTACACCCTTCAACCCTTCGAAGCTCTCACTCTGGAGGGTAAACCCTTTGAAGGGACGAGCCCTTCCGAATGGAACGCAGGGTAAAATTCAATGACGTCAAGGCTGTAATGTGATTGGTTATTAAGGGACACGTGATCTGAGTTAGCCGTTACGCTTTCTCCAATAGTAAGTAATAGAGACCCTCTCATCTCCCTATAGTAAGATAAATGCTGCGTCCCAATTCGCATACTATCCATCCTAAATAGTATTCGAAAATAGAATTAGTATGTCCCAAATCATAGTATGTTTAAAAAAGCATGCCAAAGATTCCAGGATGGTCTACTACTCTAACACACTCTAACGGCTAATATTGCCCACAGCACATTGTGTGGTGGACAGGGATTCAATTAGAACTACAAACACACATAAAAAGTGTTAAAAAACTACAAACATGGTGGATATGTGCGACCGATGGACAGGTAGAGAAAGGGCTTTGAGCAAAGACTATAGAATACCCAAGACGTGTCACTCGTATAGTTTTAAATGGGGAAAAATACAACGGTCAATATGGTCACTCTATCGAACCGAAGCCCCGCCTTCTGAGCCACAGAGCCAATTGCTATTCGGTAAAGTCAGCGTCACTGCATCTGCCGTTAGAAGTCCCGGTTGCTATAGAAACAGTCGGCGTTCTGAGACGTGCACCTAGGACTGAGCATGCGCACTGGTGGGTCTAGCCTGAGAAATAAGCTTTTTTAAACGCGATTTGAGCAAAATAAATAACATTTTTGATTCAGTTGTTGTCTTATTTCCTTGGTGATTTCAAATATGAAATTCAATCGTAAGCTTTGCGACCAGTTTTGGAGAATTTGATGTTTCCCCATTCAAAGAGATAGGAGCTGCACTTGCATGCCCGAGAGGCGTTTCAAAGATGGCCGCCAAGTGACATGACTTGTCTTAAAGGGACTTTGATTTGAGTGATAAATAATCAATGACTATGTTTACATGGACATCAGTAATCTAATTATTTACCTTATTCTGAATAAGACAATATTATGATTAAGGTGTTTACATGAGTCACTTTTAGAATAATCCTTTCATGTTCCCGTTTTACATGTTATAGTACATAGATCGATTAATGGCATGCGTCATTACGTCACCACGCGACACCATCTGACGTCCCCTCAAGAATTTCACGTATAAACATATAGTTCGTCTTCGTGATGATGCTATATACAGTTTTGGGTCTTTCATTTTTCATTTTATGAAAGTTTCAAGTGCAGTTAATTATTTTCGTGCATATAGACGACGGCGGTGTTGAAGCTCTTTTATTTGCCGTCAAACAGTTGATCACTGCCGTGTGTGTGTCCTGTCGCAAAATGCGGCGAAAAGTCCTACACGACAGTAATAGTTTGATTAAGGTGTTCACATGTCTGTACCGCACTTCAACAATGCGACTAAAATCGGAATACTCCACATGTCTTAATTCGATTTGTGTTTACATTGATTATGACTTTAGCCGGATTAAGGTAATCAAAAATCTGTTTACATGGTAGACTCTTAATCGGAGTATTGTCTTAATCGGATTAAAATCGGATTATTGATGTCCATGTAAACGTAGTCATTGTCTAACTTGATGAAAAAATATTTATTTAATGTTATCCACGTTATATTTCATCTGCAGCAACACTGTGAACTTTTATAATGATACGTTTGGTGTTTCACTTTGAAATGCATCATTATGCAAACACATGAGCAGAGTTCTCGGCATGAAGGACCCGCGATGTGCCTCTATATTTCTCTCCAATACGGCAGGAAATCAAATTAAACGAAATGTGGATGATGTTAACTGTGACAAGATGATTGACAAGGCAGTTTAAACAGTTACAGGATGCACGTAACTAAGCAACAGAGCGTCCGTTAAAGACGCAGCTATGATGAAGTAGTATGTCCCAAAGCTTGCCTACTATTCTGCTACATCCTCAAGTCTGTACTTTTTCTTCACAAAAAGAGTAGCCTGCATACTTTTAGGGCATAGTATAAGTAGGCGAATTGGGATGCAGCAAATCTCTGGCAGTGCTGTTTTGTGTACAGCGTTACCGGGGAAACCGCTATTTTACTGATCCAAAAGCAGCATCTAGTGGCAAAGAATGAATTTGCATTTTCATTCAGACCAAAGCGAAAAGACCAACAAGTGGGCGGACAATATGCTAATGTTTCATGTTGACTTAAACATGAAACGGCTTGGGATTCGTTTTAAAAATGACTCGTTTCAATGATTCAGCGTCGACTCTTTCTTTCAGAACTTTGCAGGATGTTTTCATTCACTTATTGCTGTGTTACACACTGCATGAAAGGTCATTTTCAAAAATCCATAATAGGGGCACTTTAACTTTAAGAATGCATTAAATTTGTCAAAAGTGACAGAAAAGACTTTGGAATAGAAAAGTCATTCTTTTGATCTTTCTATTCTTAAAGGAAAGAAAAGATGTATCAAGGTTTCCACAAAAATATTAAGCAGCTCAAATGTTTTCAGCATTGATAATAAAAAGAAATGTCTCTTGAGCACCAAATCAGCAATGACTGCTGAAATTTCAGCTTTGCCATCACAGAAATAAATTACATTTTAAAAGTATTCAAATAGAAAACAGCTATAACAGTAAATAGTAACAATATTTCACAATATTACTGTTTTTTTCCTGTTTTTGATGAAAAAATGCAGCCTTTGTGAGCACAAGAGACTTAAAACCTTTACTGACACCAAACTTTTGAACAGTAGTTGATCTTTTACTATGAACACTTCTACATTAATATGTGATATTTATATGTTCTAACATTTATAGGTTTTAACTTACAATACAGTTCACAGGTCACATTACAACAACAATAACAACAACTTCACAGAGGCGTGTAAAACAGTAATGGTGACGTATATTGCTTACATAATATGTGATCTGAGCATATACAGTATATGGGCTTACATCAGTTCAATTTATTTTAAACTCAGTATCTCACTCACCAAACAAGTGTGGATACAGAAGAAACCAGCGCCATCTACTGGCTGAGCCATGTCAGTGACAACACCGTTCACGTTTCACAATGACCTTGATATATCTTCACTACATATTATGTTACATCTAGGTCCTTTAAAAACTGAAAAATCAGCAATGCCATATTATATGGCGAGAAAAAAAAGATTTTATCATAACTCAAATATCAGAGCACATCTCACTCCACTAAGATAAAAGGTAGAGGAATCTGCAGAACTCCAGTCTAGCAATTATATAGGTAGCTCCAAAAGTAATGTTTTTTTCTGCCAACTGTACCACGAAATATAACTTTGATTTTTAGCAATGCATTTTATATGTGCCAGTTTTCTTAACAAAAATGTGTTCATTTTTTATTTTCAATTTTCATGCTTCTAAAACCAGCACAATGCAGAAATGCACAAGATCAACGAATGTTAAAATAAAAAATTATAATTAATTGAGTTAGAGATCAAACGTATGTGCAAATGTTGAATTGTTCAATTTAAATCTCAAGTAAATGTATTTTGATTTAAGGATATTTAGATATTTGCACTGGAAAACAAAACAAAAACATTGAGCAAGATATTACTGCAGCACACCCAACATTTAATGCCATGACTATGAATTTATGATTGTTTGCTTCGATTTAAAGGGGTCATATGATGCGATTTCAAGTTTTCCTTTCTCTTTGGAGTGTTACAAGCTGATTGTGCATAGATAAGATCCCTGAAGTTGCAAAGACTAAAGTCTCAAAACCAAAGAGATATTCTTTATCAAAGTTAAGACTCTGCCACGCCCACCTAAAACAGCTCATTCAAACACGCCCCCACATCTCTACGTCACGATGTGGAAATATTTGCATAATGCAGCCCAAATGTTCACGCCAAGAAAGAAGGCGTGGTTTCAGTAACCGCAGTAGTGTTGAAGCAGCCATGACAGGGAGACGCTGTGTGTTTCTATGCGAAAGCAAAAGCTATTTATTTGGCCATCTGAAAGTAGATGCAACAGAACAGCAACGCATTTTATGGACGACGGTTTTATGAACCTAGGAGAGGAGGTAATTCTGACTTTGCTATGACAATGTGGCGCTTCTGAATCAGCGACTGTATGTTTTGTTATTAGTTTAAGTATTTGCTGACTGTTTAAATGCGGAATTTTGCGCATCGTGTGTGTGAGTGAGAGACAGTGAGAGAGAGTCACAGCGTAGCGTTGTGTGTGTGTGAGTGTGTGTGTGTGTGCTCGCGTGTGTGAGAGAGGGAGACACGGTCACACAACCGCGGCTTGTGTGCAAACCATAGACTGTAAAAAACATGGACGTAGTGTCCGTGACGTCACTCGTAGGTTTCTGAAGAGCGTTTTTGAAGCCTAAAGTGGGCGGAGCCGACCGCCGCCATCTTGGCAGCGCGTCACCGCGCGTCACTCCCAGATAATCGAAAATGGGCAAAAAGGCGGGACGTGGGTGAAGCTGAGCTGAAACCACACCCGTCTATAGTGACAGCAGTGCTGTCGTGCAAAGACATAACGGGCAGCCAGCCTGGAGTTATACGGTAACTGTCCATTAAAGTCTACCGCGTTTAAATTACAGTGTGACTTGTGTACTTTTATACATCTGTCGGCACATCATTAGTCAAACAAATTAGATAGATCGCGATATAACAAACTGCTCCATATAACAAAGCACTGTAAGCAATAACGACTAGATAACTTGGCAACACTAATTAATCGTAAATAATCTTTAAAGTTTTTTTTTTTATATATAATGCACATTATTCACTCAGTGCCAGCTGTCAGTCTGGGGCTGCACACTTCAGTACGTGAGGACTCAAATGCCATGACAGCGTATCACACATAAAATCAATAACTGTTCGCAATTAAATACGTTTCCTTCCTTTTCTTGTAAGTCGATCAAATCCATTGCAATGAACGACATCGGAGATGTTTAATTCACAATCATTCGGAGCATTATCTCTGCTGGTGTTCAGGCTGGTGTTTCACTTGGAGCAGAGCAGCAATCCACCTGTCACTCAAGTGGCCACGCCCTTAATTATGCAGAACTTTAAGGCTTAATATAATTTAAACGGATGAGTTATAAATAAATTCACCCCCCTCACAGTTGTCACGAAGGGCAAAATTAGATATATAGACCAAAACCACTTTTTGTACCAGGCTGTAAACATATTTTTTTCTGCTGTAAAGTTGGGCATTTTAACATGGAGAGTCTATGGGATTGACTCCCTTTTGGAGCCAGCCTCCAGCGGCCAGTCGATGAATTGCAGTTTTAGTCACTTCCGTGTTGGTTTCAAGAGAGGGAGCGGGAGGTTGCCGCTTGGTGCAAACACATACGAGCTTCATCACTGTGTCTGTCACGCGACTCTGTTCCCCTCTTGGGCTTGAACTGATGGTAAAGCTAAGGACATTATTAACTGTCTTTACTATAATTTTGAAAGCTAAAGCTCGCGATTATGGAAAGGGGTGTTACATTTCGGTGTTCGGCCAATCACAATGCACTGTGCCAGTTGGCCAATCAGAGCAGACTGCGCTTGTTGGAAGGAGGGACTTCGTAGAAAACAAAGCGTTTGAGAGAGGCGGGGCATAGAGGACTTATAAAAATGTACAGTATTTGAAAAAGAATGTGTTTTTTGAACATTAAAGCATGTCAACATATTCTGTTATACCAAATACACAAAATAATGATCTTTAAAAAAGCATCATATGACCCCTTTAAGACCTTTTTAAGGCCTGCAGAACCCCTGTTAGTGGTCAAAATGCTTTCTAATGATAACAAGCCTGTTTCACTCACAAAAGTAGTTGAGTGTCTCCTCAATCTGCTCTGATGTGAGGTCTATTCGTGTGTCGGGCGAGATGAGAGGTGTGTGGATCCAGTCGTCGTGCTCATAGCCATACACACAGTCTGCCCTCAGCCTGTAGACCGGCAACTGCTCCTCCAACAGACTGATAATCTCCACCTCAGGGAGCTCTGTGCTGTTACAAACATCTACAACAGAGAGAGACAGAGATGTGCAAATCAACACTAGTACATCACTAGAACGAAACAACACACATTCTGACCTGTGATTGTTTCTGCGTCTCTGTAGCGGGCGTGTGGCGCTAGAGGCACTGGTTCCTCGGTTCCTTCGCCTACATACTGCTCTTCTGGGATGGGTCCAAGGTGTACAGGTTCTGTAGGGTCTGTTCTCGAGCACTCAGAACTGGACTCGTCCAGCTTGGCAGCTTCTCAGTGAGATACTACAACATGTCCAGCTTTGCCCCTCTGTAAACCACACAGACCAATGAGATTAAAGACTTTAAAACACAAAAAACAAAAGTATATGCTGTTTCAGGCCTGATTCAGTATTAGTTATCTAAGGATCTTGCAGATAAATTATTTTATTAACAACCACAAACATGTAGGCCGGTTTGTAATTGTTGCAGTTATCAAGGTTTATTGTTGAGAAATCGATTTTCATAATTCTTGATAGTAAGACCACCAGGTGCAGCAAGGAGGTAATCTAACAGTGGACAGAAAAAAAGATACAGTCTATAATGTAAGTACACAAAATAAAATAATAAATTAATAATTTCCTTTGCCTTTTAGTACAATGGCAATAAAAAGTAAATTATTTAAATTTGCAAACAACACATTGCCTTTATAATATCATGCTTATATATGTACATACACATGCGCGCGCATTTTAGAAAACATTTTAAATGACAAACATGCTCAGATCACACAATCCCTGTAGAATGAAACTCATCAATCGTCTTAGTCTTATAGAATTACAGAAAATATTGTAGTTATTAGCACCGTGCACATACAGAGATTATGAATCGCACAGAACATCTCTCACGCACATGCATCGTGTCATCGCAAATATCATACAGGAATTGTAAAACGAGATCACGTGGTTTGTTTTTGTAATAGGCGTGTCTACGCATGTGTCGTCATGACGTTCCTCCGCATCTTCTGCGGTACCTACACCTTGCGTAAACAAACTGATTTTAAGTCATTAAAAATGAGCATCTGTATTTCACTGTAGTCCACCTTTTAGCTACTGGTAGATATTATCAAACAATATAATGTCATGACTGTGATAGTGTCTATATAAATTAATCTGCTTACTTACAAGTAAGGTAACTCCAGTTCGTGTGGAAATCGTTTAATTCATTTATCGTCGTCCGGATGATACGCGCACCACAGATGAACTGATTTCTCCGAAATGAACGGCGTTAGTCACCTCAACCATAAAGCACATAAAGACTTCAATTTTGCTTTTGTCTGTAAAGAACCGAGAACCTAGATTGTCGGATTGTTTCACTACACCGGGATTGTTACAAATGTCTTCAACAGCAGGCGTCGAATCTCCCAAACCATTGAAACTTAATTCTTAGTTCCTCTTATTTTGCCCATCTATTCTTCATCCTCTCCTCCTGCATCACATCCTTTCATTCTCAATCTGAGAGCGCCGCAATGCCTGTGACGTCACACGTCAAACGCCGATGCCCGCGCATGCCTCGCGCTCCTGCAGCAACTCACAACACAAGAATGTCACACAAAGGACGTGACACAGTTTCTCTGTATACGATTACTGGGCTACATTTAATAGCTTTCGTTATTTAATTTATGTGTTTATTCATTGATACTAGAAACAGGAGAAGGTATATTTGGAAACCATCATTTTTATGACAATCTGCAGACAAATCTGTTTATATTTTTAGATGTAACTAGTCAATATTTCTTTTAATAATATTCTTAATGTTAACATATTTCGCATTTTTTTACATTTTTACTTGTCTGTTCACTTTTTTACTTGTTATCATTTTACTGAGTTTACTTAGGCTAAGTAGGTCAGGAGTCTCATTTAATATGATTTCACAAAAAGCGCATATATGTAAATTAAGTCTTTTAGATATAGCATGTCACACTACAGCACAATGTTGTCACATGCTAACTGCTCATGTACAGATAATGTTTCGTTTTATATTTCTTTGATATGGTTGAGTAGTGCTTCACGTTCTATTGGAAACTTGAAAAGCAAAGTTGGCACACCACAGCTCCAAAAGTAGAAAAATAGTCCTGTTTGTGTCCCTGGACCACAAAACCAGTCATAAGTAGCATGGGTATATTTCTAGCCAACAATACATTGTATAGGTCAAAATGATCGATTTTCTCAATATTTTGATTTCATTGCACCATCAGATTCCAGATTTTCAAATAGTTGGATCTCGGCCAAATATTGTCCTATCCTAACAAACCATACATCAATGGAAAGCTTTGATCAGTATAAATCTCAATTTCATTGACCCTTATGACTGGTTTTGTGGTCCAATGTCACATTTATTTATGTTCACCACAGGTTGACAGACTGATGAAGAGCTCTGAGGCTCAAAACATCACCTATGGTGATGAGAACATAAATGTGACCCTCTCTGTAAAAACCAGGCTAAAGTCTAAAAATCTAATTCTGAGATAACGAGCATCAAAGTTTGATTACAAGCATACATTTCACTATGATTTCAATATTTGACATGGCCTTACTCAGTCAATATTAAAGATACCAAGAATATATTTTCACAGAATGTTCTTTACAATATGTAGGATGATTTTATGCAGAAAATAGAAAATCTAAAAAATCTAAAGACACAGAGAGGGTCACAAATATTTGTCAACTTTTGGAGCTGTGGTGTGCCAACTTTGCTTTTCCTGTTTGAAATTGTTTTTGTGGTTGAGCATTACCACATTGAGCTTTTGACCTGTTGGATATGCGCACTCTGATTGCAATCTTTCTAGATTTGAAACTTGCCTGATTATGATGATAAAATAATGGGAAAAATCTCCAAGGCTACAGAGCATTTTCTGAAAAGGAAAATCCAGGCGGAAGGAGACACATCACACAATAAAATCACCAAGGAAAGAGTTTATTAGCATATTTAGCCTGTCGTACATAGGGTAAAAGTGTGTGTGTGGATCTATTTCACAGCTTTGCTGCTGAGGTTGAGTTTCCTGTGCACACCAGAATTGCTTGTTGTGTGTTTGTGGGGCAGGGTGGGAATGGGAGGCAGGACAGGTTCAAGTGGAGGGAGAACATGGCCATCTTTGCGTGAAAGAGCACGGATCTCATCATTGAGAACCTCGATGTCCTGTGATTGAGCCGCTACCAGCTGCTGCAGCCTCTGCAGTTCCTGTTTCTCAACCAGACGGCCTCTGAACTGACCCACCTTAAACAAACACACATGTTTTGAATGTCTGAGGAGTGTCCTGCATATACTGTACATTCACAGCAGCAGGTGCTGCTACTGCTTCATTTGTGAATAAACTGCAGTAAATATTGCAGCAATTCAAGATGGTTTTAAACTGGAATTGAGTAAACTAAATCATGTCAGAAGTTTGGCTTTATTAACAAGAAGAAAAAAAGAAAGTGATAAAATGTGAATAATAAATGAAAATACCGTCTTCTGCTGTCTGGCATTGAGATGTTCATCCAATGCTTTTTTCTGGCTGAGCAGGCTGTTCATTTTACGTAGTCTCTCTGTGTTTTGTTTCGTGATTTCTGTCAGTGCCTCTCTTGCTTCTATAACTTTTGCCTGGTTCACACACATAATCATGAACAACTGTTTTAGATTTTGGCAAAATTAACATAAACATTGGTTCATTACATATACTATTGTTCAAAAGTTAGGGGTTCACACTAAATATGTGAATAATGACAATGGACCATAATTCACATATTAACTCTGCTAAGAATTTCATACTTTTATTCAGCAAGTATTAAATTGATCAAAAGTGACAGTAAAGATATTTATAATATTACAAAAGATTAATGTTACACTGAAGACTGGAGTAATGACTGCTGAAAATTCAGTTTGCCATTATAGAAATACATTGCATTTTAATATATATTAAAATAGAAAACAGCTAATGATGATAATAATCATTTGCTGATAATATTATAATAATATTTCACTGCATTACTGTTTTTATTGTATTTTTGATCAGAGACTTTTTCAAAAAACATTAAAAAACCTTTAAATGGTAGTGTAAGGCAAAGGTAGGGTAAGTGTCATTGTACCTCCCAGTGTTTGAGCTCCTTTGTGTATTTGGCGTCTTGTTCTCTGATTTCCTGTCTCATCTCCTCTACTCTCCTGTTGCCTGACAGAGTCTGCAGAACCTCAAGGTCAACCAGCTGTCCGAACTTCTTGAGCATCAGCTGCTCACAACGTACTTCCGACCCTGCAAATAAATATACAGGTGCATCTCAATAAATTAGAATGTCGTGGAAAAGTTCATTTATTTCAGTAATTCAACTCAAATTGTGAAACTCGTGTATTAAATAAATTCAATGCACACAGACTGAAGTAGTTGAAGTCTTTGGTTCTTTTAATTGTGATGATTTAGGCTGAAATTTAACAAAAACTCACCAATTCACTATCTCAACAAATTAGAATACTTCATAAGACCGATAAAAAAAAATCATTTTTAGTGAATTGTTGGCCTTCTGGGAAGTATGTTAATTTACTGTATATGTACTCAATACTTGGTAGGGGCTCCTTTTGCTTTAATTACTGCCTCAATTCGGCGTGGCATGGAGGTGATCAGTTTGTGGCACTGCTGAGGTGGTATGGAAGCCCAGGTTTCTTTGACAGTGGCCTTCAGGTCATCTGCATTGTTGGGTCTGGTGTCTCTCATCTTCCTCTTGACAATACCCCATAGATTCTCTATAGGTCAGGCGAGTTTGCTGGCCAATCAAGCACAGTAACACCATGGTCATTGAACCAGCTTTTGGTACCTTTGGCAGTGTGGGCAGGTGCCAAGTCCTGCTGGAAAATGAAATCAGCATCTCCATAAAGCTTGTCAGCAGAAGGAAGCATGAAGTGCTCTAAAATTGTCCTGGCAGATGGCTGCGTTGACTGTGGACTTCAGAAAACACAGTGGACCAACACCAGCAGATGACATGGCAGCCCAAATCATCACTGACTGTGGAAACTTCACACTGGACTTCAAGCAACATGGATTCTGTGCCTCTCCACTCTTCCTCCAGACTCTTGGACCTTGATTTCCAAATGAAATGCAAAATTTACTTTCATCTGAAAAGAGGACTTTGGACCACTGAGCAACAGTCCAGTTCTTTTTCTCCACAGCCCAGGTAAGATGCTTCTGACGTTGTCTCTGGTTCAGAAGTGGCTTGGTAGCCCTTTTCCTGAAGACGTCTGAGCGTGGTGACTCTTGATGCACTGACTCCAGCTTCAGTCCACTCCTTGTGAAGCTCTCACGAGTGTTTGAATCGGCTTTGCTTGACTGTATTCTCAAGCTTGCTGTCATCCCTGTTGCTTGTGCACCTTTTCCTACCCAAATTCTTCCTTCCAGTCAACTTTGCATTTAATATGCTTTGATACAGCACTCTGTAAACAGCCACACCTTTCAGTAATGACCTTCTGTGAGGAGGGTGTCAATGTTCGTCTTCTGGATCATTGCCAAGTCAGCAGTCTTCCCCATTATTGTGGTTTCAAAGAACAATAGATACCCAGAATTTATACTGTATGGATGGTCATTTATTGAAACTCAAATGTAAATATTCTAATATTTTGAGATACTGATTTTTGACTTTCATGAGCTGTAAGCTCTAATCATCAAAATTAAAAAAAAAAAAACATGTTTTACTTTACATGTAATGAATCTAAAATATATGAAAGTTTCACTTTTTAAAATAAGTTACAAGAAAAAATTAACTTTTTCACGACATTCTAATTTATTGAGATGCACCTGTATTTAATGTAACACTAACACTATTCACTGAAACTCAAGTTTAAGGAAATATATTTTTCTCATCCCTCAGTTTGTGAAAAAAACACACTTTATAGTATATTTTACAGCTGCATTTTACAACTAGCAGCAAGTGTGTGGTTTGAAATTGTCTCTGACCCTTTATTCTGGCCTCCATGTCTTTAAGGTCATGTCTGAGCTGTACGTGTTGCTGCTTGGCGTGTTTATAGAGCTCTCGCTGTTCAATCTTCTCCTGCTGCAGCTCTTTAATGCGCTTCTCCAGATGTTGAAGATCAGCTGTGTTCAGGACCAATGCTGAGTCAAGCTTACCCGGTAACAGACCATTATTCACATATTCAATCTGCTCAGACAGAGAGAAGGAAACAGAGAAACTTGATACTGGATGTAAATTACACTTTAGCAGAGACTGAGATGGCAAACAAATGAAAGATATAACACAGAAGATAATCAGCACGTAATTATGTTCACACCTGATGCAGTCTGAGTGGCACCACCACATCCACTTCATTCAGCTTCTGCTGCTTTTCTCGGTTAATGAGCTCCAGATCGCCCTCTGCTGCTTTACGATTGTTCTGCACAATCTTCTCCTACAAAAACAAATGTACTGTCTCTTTAGGCTGTTCTGTTGAAAAAGAAATAATAGAAGGAAAGGAGAGAGGAGTGGAAAGAACTATTTCTCTCACTTTCTTGGTCAGTGTGTCATACTCCTTCTTTAAACCATCAACAATTTTGATCTCCTCTTGCAGCTGCTCCTCCACATCCAGACGATGTTCACGCAACCTCAGTGTGTTATCAAAAAGCTCGGGATCACAGTCTGAAACACACACACAGGACATATATCATATTTCATTATTTATATACATGTATTTTTTGATGTTTTTGAAAGTCTGAATTTATTTGTTTAAAAACACAGTAAACATCTCATTTTCATAATGACCAATGCGATCTACCAAGTGCAGCACAAATTAGCATAAGGATATGTTCGGATTTGGATAATGTGTTCTTCTGGCATTCCAAATAAATTAATAATTTTGGAAAAAATCCTCTTCCTTCTACCACGCGCTCTCTGTTCTCTGCGGTGCCTCCTCTTAGCAACAACAAATGCAGCCATTTCAAGCGCAAAATAGTTTAAGGCATGCTTTTTTGGGACGTTAAATAATGGCCCAAATACCAGTAATTTGACGAGTGCAAATGTTAGTAAATCACATTGCATTATTCATTTGAAAGGGAAACTCCTATAAATGCATGGCGTAAAAATAACTGTGTCCACACCTTTCAGCACTAATTCTTCACTGCGCGTCTTTAGTAAATCCTGACAGTACTATTTTAACCACCAAAAGAAGGTTTGCGCTGGCGCAAGCTGTTAGTAATTCTGGCCTTAAATGTTTTTACTGTCTTTACTTTGTGTTTAACTTTTGAATGGTAGTGTGCATAACGTAATGTATGTTAAATATTTACGTACAATGCACAGGTGAACAACAGGTGCAAACACGACACTTGCTCTCTGAGGAGCTGGTTGTTGATCTTACTTGGTGGACACACACTGTCATCCAGGGGAACTCCAGTCTCAGGGTCATCATAATCCTCATCATTTTCCCCGTCTGATTCTTCATCAGAGTCTTCATCGCTGTCATCTTCCTCCTCTGTCACATCACCACCTGATGGAAGGAGGAACAAAACTAATATTACATTTGAATTAACAAAAAGACTAAAACTAAAACTATTACAAATATTGCTAATTGAAATAAAGCTGAATAAAAACATAAATATTAGATTAAAATTTTAATTAAATTACAATTAAGAAGCACTAAGTTTGTTAACTGGAAATAAATAAAAAACAATAAAAACTAAAACTTTTTTAATTATTTTTTTTTAAACTATAAAAATGACAAAAGCACACAATTACTAAAACTTAAAGCAAAAAGTAAAAATAAAAGCTAATAAAAAAAAAACTATAATAGTATATAAATAATACTAAAATAACACTAATGGAGTCTAATTTTATGTATAGCCTACCTGTTGCTGCCACTACATCACATTTCACCCTCAAAAATCTCAAGACAAATGATACATTGCATAACAAAAAAATAAAGACAATTGAGCTCATTTACCACTTCTCATTATTGCATTGCAAAATACAGAGTTCTTTAAAAAAACATTTAAAAAAGATTAATGAATACATATATATTTTAAAGTACTACTTCATCATAGTAGCATGTGTTGAACTGTCTTTCATTTTTATTTTTATTTTTATTGATTACTTTTAATTATTTTTTATATAACTGCAAAAAAAAAAAATGTGGAAACAATTATCAGAAGTATCAGAGAGTAATGAAAATTGCTTAATTATTGGTAAAATGGTAAAGAGTCCTAACACATGTCCTTTATACAAAAGACTTCTTTGTATTAGTTTTGGGGTGAAATGTGACTTTCAGACAGGTTTTGTGAGATTCACCCAGTGAAATACACAGAACACTTGCAGCTCACCGTCACGTCCCTGCGTTTCTTTCTTCTTTGTACGCTTGATCTTTTTCTTAAACACTCTGGTGAGGAATTCCTCAAACTTGTTGTTCTCCCCCAGTGAGGCATGAAAAGTGGTAGCGATTGTTTTCTCCTTCCCTTGAAGTCTCAGGATGTCTCTCTTCTTCAGCTCCATCTGCTTCTTATTTTCGTGCATCTTGGTCTGACAATCAAAATGCTGAATATGAAACTATTCTGTACTGGATACACTAAATACACATGCAAATGAAAACACACCCACCATGATTTCTTCCTCTTCCTGTATATAGGTGGTCAGTCGCTCCTGTAGTATATCCTCCCTCTTCTCAAACTCCTTCAGAAGCAGCAGCTCCTCAAAAAGCGTCACATGTCTCAGATCAGCCAGTTTCATGTACACATCCAACTCCTGCTTCTCGTGACGCAACACACACAACTCAGCGTCGAAACGCCACACTGCATTCTCCATCTGCAGAAAGATTGAAAGAAGGATGGTTTGAAGGATTGTGATAAATAAAATCCCCCTTGATATTCATAACACACCAAACTCACCTGTTTAAGAAGTTGGTCTTGCTGGTACAGGTTTCTGATCTCCTCAATATCTCTCATCTCTTTTTCTAGCTCTGTGAGCTCCTCTTCCTGCTTATGAGAGTGTGTTTCCTCACGTTCGTTCTCTATGTGCGGGTCCTGAGCCTCAGTGTGTGTGCCTTGCGTCTCTTGTTCAAGCAGCTCCAGGATGTTCTGCCCATCCTGTTGTTCTTCCAGGCCAGTGGAAGCCATCTTGTCCCTAAGAGTGGCGTAACGCTCCAAGGTGGCCCGGGTGTATCTGTGTTTCCGCTCTGGCATCTCTTCTGGCATTAAGACGGGCACAGCTGGCAGTGGACGACGCTTCTCAGGTGGCAGGTGCTGCTGGACCTCCTGTAACTGCTCCACCTGGGCTTGGAGCTGAGACACGATCTCCACCTTACTGTCCCTAAGAGCCATCACACAGGAGTTCATCTCAGACTTCTTCTCAAAGATCTGTAACATATAGAAAAGTACATAGACCACTACATGCAAACATCTATTAAAACAAATCATTTAGTAGATCATACGAGCTCGGCTTATTTTAGTTAAAAAGCCACAGAATTATATAAAGAGGTTGTCATAACAATGGACCATTTTTGAAATTGTTTGCTGAAAATTCAGCTTTGCCATCACAGGAATAAATTACATTCATAAATTAAAATAGAAAACAACTGTTGATTGTAAATTGTAATAATATTTACTATGAAAAATCTTACCGACTCCTAAACTTTTGAATGGTTAGTGTAGACCAGCTCAAACTTTTATTTTGAAAAATTTATAAATATTTATTAAATAAATATTAAAAATGTCAAAAATATCAAAATGTATCAACACATACGGCAACATCATATTTTTATTTCTGTATTCTGACTTACATAGTTCAAGTTGACTCTCTATAATATATTGCATTTACAATATTACTTCTATGTTATGGAAAGTTTATGTTTCAGTTCAAGAAAGTTTCATTTTTACTGATACATTTGTGCCGTTCACCTTTTTTTCCAGTTCCACTAACTGCACTCTCTTCTTCTCCACATTCATCCGCAGGTGTTCAGGAACAGTAAAGTCTTTCGCTGACTTCAGCTTAAAGTCGCCCATTTTCTCCTTAGCCAATCGGATCGCTTCCACATCCTTAGGGTCCTCATAGTCCTCACTAGGCTTAGAGGCATAGCTGAGGAAGCATTAACAATGTTACACACCCACACACATAAACACAGACAGAAAGAGACACACACACTGGTACTTACAGTTCTGCCCACTCTTTTTTCCTCTTCTCTATCATGGCTCGGGCTTTCTCTGCCTTCTCAGCAGCTTTACGGAGTTTCTCCGCCTCTCTGCTGGCCAGTTTACGAGACCCTGACTGCATGCTTCCTGACTGCATCACTGGATCTGTTACCAGCTCATCCTGCACTGCTTAGAAAGAAAGAAGGAGAACGATGACTGCACACACACACATACAAATACAAGTCTAAATGTTAAGTTAATACACTAATCCTGTCTCACGTGAAATGTTGCTGGCTTCTTTGCCAGGCTGTGCTTTGCTCTGCCAGTGATCCTGTTCCGTGGGTCCGCTCTGAAATGCCGCTGTGCCATGCTGGTGCAGGTGCATTTGTATGGCAGACAGAGCCAGCAGCCTGTAGTTGGAGACCTTATGTCCACTCTTAAACGCATGGACCGTGACCGTGTCCTCCACCACTGACTCCCAGAACCTACAGAGACAACAGCAATATGAAAGAATAAACAAAAGCAGTGATGCTCAATTGTTTCTTCCTACAATTCAATGACAATAAATACAATTCACAAACTGAGATTTACAAAAACTGGCTTCGATTAGTATTTTTGGTATTTATTTTTATAGCCCTATATTACAATTGCTTCATTTGTGTCTACTTTTATTTTTACTTAGAAGGTTTATGAGAAAAATCTTTAAATATATAGTTCACTCAGAAACTCATTCTCATATAATTTCAAACCCATGTGACTTTTTTTCATATATATGTTTTTTACTTTATGTAAGTATGATGTTGTTTTGGAGCCCACTGACTTTCATTATATTGACAAAAATTCCTAAAAATATCTTCTTCTTTTTTTTGTTCCACAGAAGAAAGTAAGTCAAACAAGTTTGGAACAACATTAAGGTGAGTAAATGAAGACAGAATTTATATTTTTAACATATCTACACTACCAGTCAAACGTTTTTGAACAGTAAGATTTTTAATGTTTTTTTAAAGTCTCTTCTGCTCACCAAGCCTGCAGTTATTTGATCCAAAGTACAGCAAAAACAGTAAAATTCTGAAATATTTTTACTATTTAAAATAACTGTTTTCTATTTGAATATATCTTAAAATGTAATTTATTCCTGTGATTTCAAAGCTGAATTTTTAGCATCATTACTCCAGTCACATAAGAAAATATTCTAATATTCTGATTTGCTGCTCAAAATACATTTATCATTATTATTATTATGTTGAAAAAAGCTGAGTAGAATTTGTTCAAGTTTATATGAAATATAAATCTTTTGTAACATTATAAATGTCTTTATCCTCACTCTTGATCAATTTAAAGCATCTTTGCTAAATAAAAGTATGAATTTATATAACCCCCCCCCAAAAAAAAAAAAAAATATATATATACTGACTCCAAGCTTTTGAATGGTTTCAATATATATATTTTTTTATTTCAGATAAATGCTGATCTTTGGATCTTTCTATTCATCAAAGAATCCAAAGAGTACAAAAAAAATGTACTCAACTGTTTTAAATATTGATAATAATAATAATAATAAATGTTTCTTGAACAGCAAATCAGCATATTAGAATGATTTCTGAAGGATCATGTGACACTGAAGACTGGAGTAATGATGCTGAAAATTCAGCTTTGATCACAGGAATAAATTACATTTTAAAATATATTATTTTGCTGTATTTTGGATCAAATAAATGCAGGCTTAGTGAGCAGAAGAGAATTCTTTTAAAAACATAAAAAATCATACTGTTCAAAAACTGACCTGGTAGTGTATGGAATTTCAAGAGAAACACAAAGGCAAAAAGCAGTAGCGATATCGAGAAGAAAAAAATGTGTAACAGAAAAAGAATGGGGGAAAAGTAGCTCTGGATGGAGGTGTAGTACATGGTCTGTAGTTTGTTAAGGCCGATGCGGTATCTCTCCTCCTCCCAGGCCAGTTCTTTCCTGACCTCCATCATTCTGTCTTCTGTCTGTCTTTCAGTCTCCTCACAGAAGCTCGGGTCCAGTTCAAACTCCTACAAGCACCATAACATATTATGTTAGATCACTGTGTCTATGTAATCATTACACTGAAACAGGTGAGTGAGCAAGGAGGTGAGTGAGATCTATGCACCGAGTGATGGAGGCGGATGTGTTCAGGAAGGCTCTGGTTCTGCTCCAGTAAAGCTTGAAATCGACTCTGCAGTTCCGTCAGCCTCTTACGCCGCTCCTGTTTCCTCTGCTCTGCTTCCTTATGCATGCGGTCCAGCTCCAGCTTCTGTTTAGCTGTTTCTATGCTGCACACACTCTTATGCTAAATAAACAAGCTCTGGCTATGCATAATAAAAATGCAAATTCGGTTATTATGTACTCATTATTTACTGGTGTTTTTGAAGCTCTATGATGTGATAGATGAAAGTATATAGTTTTTCTTGTTTTTGTGATTAACTGAAATGAAATACTGTTTTTGTCTTGCTTTCTCATGATCATAGCTTAAAATTACGTTTACTGAGATCACAATTTATTCATATTAAGAAAATAGAAGTTTCCTATTTGTAAATTATTAATTAGTTAAACATAGGTAGAAATACATATAATGCTATAAATATTTAATAATAAATAATGAATAACAAGGAAGCATTACTTTTTATCTGGATTTATTTTAATTAAATCAAGAACAGTGAGAGTTTGATTTTTGAAATCTGATTTTTATATTTATTCTTTTTATCTACGTTTCTATATTCATTATATTATATTATGTGATATTTGTTTAATCCAATATTTAATTGGTTAAGCATTTAACGTTCAAAATCTTGTAAATGGGACTCTTTTCTTAAGATAAATATGTTCTCGAGAAAGTTTAATTGTTGTCATCATGAGATAACAAGACATAATTTATTTTAGTAGTATATACATATATTTATATAAACAAACAACTTAAATAAATATGACACTATTTAGGGCTAAACTTGTGGCCCACACAATGAAACTATTGTAAAAAAAAAAAAAAAATTACCACACTGTTATCTATAATGTAACATAATGATTAATATGCATAATCAGAAGTAAATAGGTCTATCAAATATTAATATTTAAAATGTTGTATGTTTTGTATAAAATGTTTTAAAGATTTTTATTTTTTATTGACAGCCCTTATGCACTACCTCTATAGCCCTCTGGGGGGCCGTGGCACGGATAGAAAGGCACTTGCCTTGACCCTTATTACTTGCTTTATTCAAATGCACATAGTCACCTGTAAGCAGAAGCATCCTCTATGTCCTGCGCTGCGTTCTCCGTCTCCAGCCCAACCTGTTTTCATGACAGATTAAAATGGTAGAGTTGAAACACACAAGTAGACAACTGCCCACCAGAAATGAACACATGCACTAACCCGTGGAGAGGGCACTTTAGCGTGTTTGAGCATGGCTTTCTGGAGCTCCTCCTCTGGCAAACAGCTGAAAGAGAAGATGTTGCCATCCTCTCCTGCGGTCAGGACAAATGTGTCGTCAAAGCTGAAGCGGATGTGGCGCACATGGCCGTAGTGGTTGTCATGGACGCTGAGGGCCCAGTACACCTGCATGGAGCTGAGCTGATGGCCCGAGGCCTGTACGGGGTACGCCCGAATACTACCATCCTTCATGCCACATAACAACAACTGCCTGCTGGAACTGAGACAAGAAGAGTAAGAAATTAGGTATTAGGTAATTATCGACTACAATATTGACTCAAAACTGAAATAGAATTAACTCAGGAAAATAATTATGATTACTCAGTCCTAGGCTATTAGTGTAGAGACAGAAGAACCTCACTTGAAGGTGATGGTGAGAATGGGGTTATGGTCTGCGTCATGCACAGGCAAGAAGGAAAAGGGCTCATCTTTCCTCTCTAATGGATCTTCACTCTGCTGTTCAGAGAACTTACAGTGGTACAAATAACCTGAGTCATAGCCACCCTGAAAGAGAGAGAGGGAGATTTATTCCATTATTCTGAAATATAATGTATGTCTGTGAGTGAGTGTATGTACAGTACCATAGAAAGCCAGAAAGACCCTGGTGTTGAGTAAAAGCCGCAGTGTAGAGGACTGGGTGGAGATGGAATGTAAAGAGGAGGCAGTTCCTCTTCCTTCTCATCCTCTTCCTCCTGTAGTTCCTCCTCTGTGGCATCAGGCTTCTGCTCCTTCAATTTCTTCAAGCGTTTCTCTCTCTCTTTCTTCTTCTCCTCTTTTCTGGCCTGCCTGAGTGCTACCTCTGCATCTCTCTGGAAACACACATGCATCCATCCATGTGTGGCAACATTTCAGTAGCAGAACATTAAACAATATAGTCATTACAGACCATTGTGGTGATTTTAATAATTGTGTTTGTATCATCACAGTTGATATTAAGAATCAGTTTTATTAATATAAAAGCCAATCAATAGAATTAATAAAAAAAAAATAATAAAGTTAAAATATTATTTTTTAAAGTTTTTATTTTGAAATAATACACTTAAACAAACTAAAATAAAGTAAAATAAAATAAATAACTTTAGGAGAACTAGAGAGAAAGTCAAAGAGAGAGTCAGGGCTTAACCTTAATTCGGGACTTGATGCTGCTGAAGCAGAAATGTATTGTGGGAAGATCTGAGAGTTGAAAGGTGTTTCCACCAGTCTGAGCTCCAGGATCAGGACACTGAACTTCCACCACGTGACCATTCTGACAGAAGATCAGCAGAGTGTTTTTCTCCTTTAAACAAAAGGACAAATCTTCAGTGTCAATAAATCATATATGATATGGTCACCACATGAAACTCAGCAAGCTTCACTGCTAACAATCATCACTCACATGTGACTGAGGTGACCACTCCAGACCTTGCACAGGCCCTGGGACTGTAACAAACCCTATTGGTGTGTATCTTTCCCCCACCGTGAAGAAGAAAACAGTGCTGTCTGTGCTCTAAAGAGAGAGATGAAAGGAATGTCATGTTAACATAGCAGAATATTTTGACACTAATCATGCTCACTCACTCAACCCCTACCCCAGTGGCCATGATCTTTCGAGTTCTCTCGTAAGCGATGGCGGTCACAGGTGCATTGTGGGGCTTGAGAGCTTGTCTGAGGCGGAGTTCAGCATCTCCAGAGCGTGTGCGTCCTGCAACCGTGTGCAGACTCTGAGTGTTATACAGCTCCATGAGACGTACCACACCGTCATCAAAACCCACAAGCAGCAGACCCCCGGCAGTGTTCACCTGCAGAGACACAAACACACTCCATCAACAAACAATATGACCACATAGGGATGCATAAAAAATTGGTACCATACTGGTTATCGTTCAATATTAGAGATTAATGCATTTATTGGTATTGTTTGATTGGATATTTATTTTTATTTTATTGGATTTTTTTAGATTTGGATTACCTTTGCTGTCATCTAACTCTGACTTAAAGTTCATCTTGAAAAACATTAATAATTTAATAATGAATTCTATAATAAACTAATATTACTTATAATGAATAAATCATTGAATAAATTAATATTAATTTAATTAATTAATAATTTTATAACACTATTAAATGTCATCTTTAGCAAATCTCTAAATGAATATAATTTTTCATACTGTACATTACAATGTTGTGGTGCCCAAATTGACTTGTAGCATTTCAGTTATATATTAATTATTATTATTATTATTATTATTATACCATTAATGTTTTAAGTTAACTTTTATTTTTATATTTTCATTTTTCATTTTAGTTTAAATTCTGGTAATTTATTTTGATATCTGCTTTTGTCATTTTAATTTTTTTGTTATTTTTTTATACCGCTTTGTTTTTATTTCAGTATTAGTTTAATTAATTTTAGTACTTAGCTATTTATTTTAGTTGGTTACCAAAGCAACATTTTGCATGTTTTTCTTCTACTAAATTTTATTTCAGCTTTATTTCAATTACTGAAAATTTTTAATAGTTTTAGTTTTATTTATAAATAACAACACTGAAGAATTTAAAACAGTTGATTTTAGTTTTTAGTGTTTTATTATTAATTTATTTAGCAAAAACAGTATGTTTTACATCAGCCATTTTATTTATTTTATTTGTTTTCATTTTATTTGACATTCATTTACATTACCATGTCTGAAGCCCATGTGAGTGTTGTCCCTCCTTGTTTGAAGCGGCATATCGTGAGCTCTTTCTTTGAAAGAAAGTCAAACACCCTGACTGAGGCTGGGTAAGATAAAAAGGTATTTGTCAATGTTCATATAAAGCACATCATAGGTCTGTGTATGTGGGTGTATGTTTGGTCAGGGTTCAATTCTTCCTTACAGTCCAAGGCTGTAGTGGCCATGAGATGGCTACTTTCAGAAACATCCATGCCCTGAATGGCACCAGCATGAAATGAGAAGAGACACTCTGGATCTTGGGTCTGCAAAACAGAAAACATTCTTATCGGACCTACCATGGAAAAATAAAAAAGAGCAAGCATTTAAAAATGACTCACAATGTTGGAGAATGAGAGATCCAATTTCCAAATACAGCCATTAGAGTCCTGTTAAAATCAAACACAAAAAATATTCAGACTGGGCCTTAGTTGCTTTAAAATATTGTCAAAAATAAATAAAAAGCAAATTCGATATCTAAAAGAAAAAGATTGTACACCTGAGCAAACCAGATGGAGGTTTCAGGGATGGAGCTCTTGACCATAGAGTATAAACTGACATTACGGCCTATTATTATCTCATTCATGGGTTCAATCTCAAGCAGGCCGCTGTCATCAACTGCATCTGCAGTGTCTATGTTCTCCAGGTTCCAGCCCTGAGAAAAACGATGGAGAAATCGCTTTAAAAACTTTCAAAAACCAAAACATCCTCACCATGTAATAATTTGTTTCAAATAAGGTTATACTTTTTAGCAATAGCAACAATCAGTGAAGTAGCACAATCTCACTTACTCTGACTGCTCCATCAGATCCTATGGTCATAAGTTCTCCCTCATCCAGGTTAAATTGGTAAATGGCTCCACTATGACATGTGCGTCCACCTTTACGGCATAATTCCACTTTTATCAGACCCCCCTCCCAAAGGAGCATGTTCCCCCACTCTGATCCTGACACAACCTGAGAAAGAAAGAGAATTCATTTCTTCAAAAACTTGTTCATGTAAAAAGTGTGTAGGTTTGTTTGTGTAAATACGCAAAATAAGAAGGTGCTAAACCTTTCCATCAGGAAGCTCCACATATCCTTCTATATCTGTCACTGTTGTTTTTCCAAAACTTCCCAGCAGCCCTTGCAACTTTAATCCAGTGAATGTATTAGCCATTTTCCAGAATCTGGAAGAAAAAAACAAACTCTCTCAGCACATGTATACACTACCATTCAAAAGGGTCAGTAAGATTTAATAATGTTTTTGAAAGAAGTCTCTTATGTTTACCAAGGGTACATTTATTTGATCAAAAGAGTAATATTGTGGAAATATTATTAGAAATTATATTATTACATAACTGTTTTCTACTTGAATCTATTTTCAAACGTATTTTTTTCCTGTGAATATGGCAAAGCTGAATTTTCAGCAGCCATTACTTCAGAAATCATTCTAATAATATGCCGATTTAGTGCTCAAGAAACATTTCTTATTATTATGAATGTTGAAAACAGTTGTGCTGCTTAATATTTTTGTGGAAACCTGACAGAAAATTTTGATGACGATGAACAGAAATTTCTTTTAAATAAATATTTTTAGCAAACCGGATAAAAGTCTTTCATTTAATGTACTTTAAAATTCTTTAATTTCATTCAACTTGCTGAAAAAAAGGACTCATTTCTAATAAAAAAAAAATCTTACTGACCCCAAACCTTCCAACCTTAATATATATAAAAATAATCTTTCATAAAAAATTTTAAAGTTATTAAATGCAAATACATAAGTGACAAAATGACAGTAATACAAACCTAATGTGCCCAGTGCCAGATGTAGTGAGCTGTCCAACGCAGTCGGGTGAAAAGGTGACCCTGTAGACATCCTGAGAGAAAGCTTTATTGCACAGTGTCACCTGTTCCTGCCTCCAGTCCCACAGCGTAAGCATGTAGTCTGGAGCTCCACCCACACTGGCCAATAAAGAGCCATCACGATTAAAATCCACAAAGCTGTATGCACTGCCTGTGCCACCTTCAAATTAAACACAAAGAAGCTAAAATTATGCATGTATGATTCTATCTCAAACCACGTCTCGTTCAAATTTAAGTAATGTTGTCGTAGGCTATCTGAGCTGCTTCTGATGTCCTACCTTTGAGGATCCTGTAAGGCCGCAGGGATGGGTACTCATATATGATGATGTTAGGCTGATGGCCTTTCTCTGCCACTGCAAGATACTGCTTACTTGGATGAGTCTTTGAAGAGAGAAATTATATATTAGGTCATCAAGTCCACAAAGCCTGATAAGTGCTATGACCTTTCTCATGTTGCTCATACACTCATGTATCAGGCCATTCTTATTTTTTTTCCTGTTGCTGTTGATATTTTAATTTGCCCTTGCAGTTTTCATTCACATATAGTCATCTAAATAACAGTATTAATATACCATAATGTCTCCGATGCCTCCCCCGCTGCTAGAACGGATGTAACGCTGCTTTTTGGTGTGCACATCCAATAGGATAAGCAGATTCCCGGCTATGAAGGCCAACGTATGCTCATCCAACAGCTGTAGGTTCCCTCTCCGACCACAGTCATAGCCAAACGAATGTCTGGGCTCAGTTTAAGGAGCAAATGAAATAAACAGATAGTCATGAATCCTCCACCCTTCATCACAGGGCAACAAACTACTACGGGTCATATGTTTGTAATAATTGCAGTTTATATGTTTTTGAAAAAGTCTCTTACGCTCACCAGGACTGCATTTTTTTAATCAAAAATAGTAATATTGTAAAGTATTAATTCAATTTAAAATAGCTGTTTTCTATTGTCATACATTTTAAAAATTACTTTATTCCTGTGATAGCAGAGCTGAATTTTTAGCAGCCATTAATCTAGTCTTCGGTGTCACATGATCCTTCTGACATTTTTTGCTGATTTGGTTATTATCAGTTATTATTGGGGCACAATTATTAATAATGGTTCTTATTATCAATGTTGAAAACAGTTTTTGCTGCTTAATATTTTTGTGGAAACCGTTATACATTTTCAGGATTCTTTAATGAATAGAAAGTGAATGAACAGAATTTATTTGAAATAAAAATCTTTTGTAACATTATAAATGCCTTTACTTTGTCATTAATGTCTTTAATGTCACTTTTGATTAATTTATTGTGTCCTTACTGATTATTATTTTTTAAATATGTTTTATATTTTGAATGTGTATCATGGTTTCCACAAAAACATTATGCAGCAAAAGCTGTTTTCAACATTGAAAATAATAACAGGAGTAATGTCTGCTGGAAATTCAAATTCAACGTCACATGAATAAATGACATTTTATAATATATTTAAAACATATTAAAAACTGTTGTAAAATTGTAATAATAATACTTCACAATATTACAGTTTTTACTATATTTTAGATCATATCAAATCAAATCATGCAGCTTTGAGCATTAGAGAGATTGTTCAAAAATATAATTAAAAATATCAGTTATTCCAAACTTTTGACTGGCAATACATATACTGTATATACTGAAGTAATATATAGTATGTATTTCTGTTAGCTGCTGTGGATACGAGAGGTGCAGCAGGTTCTGTGGGATGTTGGAGTCTGCAGTGATGAAGGGTTTGGAGCACAGCTCCTCATAGCTGTAATACATGTCATCTGGGATTGACTTCTGCTCTTCCTCAGGGTTTACATCACACTCTTCAACAACTGTCTGCTCTGAAATTAAAACGTGTTCGATATGAATTCATTACGCATTTGACACAACTGAGAAAATATATAAGATGAATGTGATAATCACTATTAATCAATACACAAAATGTGCTAAACAATTAGAATATGTCTCGACGTGACAGTAATTGTTTGTTGGGCAAACAGATGTCAAGTTTGTTTACTGCTGATGATGACCTAGAGTTAAAACGTTCAGATTTTGTTAAAATTGCACAAGAATTGCGTGAACATGAAGTATTTGTCAAACACCTTGTTTCTGAGTCAAAATAACGCATAGAAAGTGTTATTTCACCTTGTAAAGTAACTTCATCTGTTAGCGTCTCGGAAGCGTCCATGTTCGTCTGACCGCGTTGCTTAGCAGCCGTACACTTCGCGCATTGCGCACTGGGTATTGTAGTCTATTCTTATAGCAACGAGGCCAAGTGCGTTTCTATTGTCACAACTTCTACTCACAAAATGTGAACCTCAGCGTATGAATCTCATACCTAATAATCATGATGGAACTGTTCAATAATTGTTTTTAGCCTTTAAAGCAATTATTACTCTATTAATCAGATTATTAGTCTATAATATTAATACTAAATGAATTTGCAGAGATGCCACTAGATGGCAGTACAGCACAGTGTTCAGAAATAATAGACGCCATAATAGCACAGCAGTCAGATATAATAGAAGGATTCTGTCCTTTGACATAAGATTAAAACATCATAAACCATGTCTGATAAACAATGAAATGTCATTCACAGAAAGTCAAAAAAGCTGGCATACAAGCACACAATACACACCCAACCACTCTAAGGTACTGCAGAATTTACAACTAGGCCTATGTTAGCTCTCTTTTCAAATGTGAGCAAACTCACCTGCTCACACAAAAACTGTGCATCACTCAGCAGTGACTTACAAGCCTAAACACACACTTCTGCTCACACGCACATAAACACACTGTCCCCATTTCACACAGCCATTTCTGCCTTCACAAGCACACACATAAGGTTTTTTTAATACTTTGCATTGATTGTAAAGCAGAATGGCAGGAAGTCAGCATCACATGGCAGGGCCCCTTTCCTGTATGTGAGAGCATGTGTGTGTTTATTAAACGGGGGTAACAGTGAAACTTAAAGACAAGAAACAACACATCTGTGAAAAAAACGCAAACATACACATATACAAAAGAGGAAATTGGAGACTGGGCAGTACAATCATTTCTACTACAAAGATTTATGTTTCACCATAAAGGGATAGTTCACACAAAATTAAAATTCTCTCATTATTTTCTCACCCATCATGTCATTCCAATTTTTTAACCCTTTTTTTTGCTCAGTGGGACATAAAAAGAGATGTTATGAAGAATGTTCACGCTGCTCTGTTCCATATAATGAAAGTTGATGGCGACCAGGATTTGACAAAAACCAATATAGCATCCTAAAAGTGATCTATACAACTTTTTCACTATATTTTGAAACCATACGATAGTTCTATGTAAGTAACAACAGACTGAAATACACATTGTTATTCACTGGAAATCTTGCTTGATATATTTTTGTATTGTGTACATCCATAGAACACAGTACAAAAATATACAACATAAAAAGTAAAATTTGTAATTAAAAAAATATATCCACCTTATTTTTCAATGCGGAAGTAAGCCTTTTTTTGTGAATGTGCGAGACTTCCACTTTATTAGCCGCTAGGGAAATAACGAGAACAATAACAAAGTGCCATAAATGGTACAACTGTCTGCACTACAAACCAGTGTGTTCATAATTAATATAATACATAAAAATGGTATGGTAAGACCAGTGTTGGGCAGTAACTAGTTACTGTAACTTAGTTTCTGTAATTAATATTACTTTTTGCAGTAACTAGTAGTGTAACTAATTACTAATAAGATTTCAGTAATAATATTACAGTTACTATCCATAAAACAGCTTAGTTACTTAGTTACTTTTGATGACTAGACCCGCTCATTTAAAATCCAACAATCCAATAATTCCTAGATTTATTGTCATAATTTTCACGACTCGCACATGCATGTGATGTCCCCAGTGCAGCAGGCAAGCTTGGAATATGGAAAAGCTTACATTCAGGAGATAGAAATATTGCATTATATTGATTTTGTCAGGAAAAAAGATGATCTGAACACTGTTGTGTAAGTTGTGGCTTTACTTTACTCTGGCATTACATCCCTCTGATCAGCATGTGGTACATTATATTACTATAATTAAAAATATTTTTGGAAAATTAAACAGTTTCTTACAAACTTATGTGATTTGATAAAATACATAATGAAATATAATCGTATATGTGTAACAGAGAAATTACAATTAGCTTCAAGCTACACATGACAATTAATGAGATTAATACAACACTTCTACTTGAATGTCACTATCAATCACTATTGAGTGTTTGTAATAACTTCTGATTGCGATACAATGTGGATTTTGGTCAAATGATGAGGCAGAAATATGTTGTTAGTAACATTCTAGAAGAATTTTATGTGGAAGATACACAGTTAAAACTTCTGTGAGGCGTGAAGAAAAACTAATGTAACTAGTAGTGTAACTAATTACTGTTGCCAGAAAGTAATAAGTAAAGTAACAATATTACTTTTGAAAGGAGTAACTAGTAATGAGTAATATATTACATTCTTTGAGTAACTTGCCCAACACTGGGTAAGACACACCAGTTTGCAACATCAAGCAGCAAAATCAGCTTTTTGTACAGGAAGGGATGACACCGGAAGCCAGATACATTCAATTTACTAATGGCCGCACCCGCTCTTAAAGGGATAGTTCACCCAAAAATGAAAATTCTGTCATCATTTACTCACCCTCAAGTAGTTCCAAACCTGTATGAATTTCTTTGTTCTGCTGAACACAAAGGAAGATATTCTGAAGAATGTGGGAAACAGAACAGTTCTGGGGCACCATTGACTTCCATAGTATTTTTTTTTCCTACTATGGAAGTCAATGGTGCCCCAAAACAGCCTGGTCACAAACTTTCTTCAAAATATCTTCCTTTGTGTTCGGCAGAACAAAGAAATTCATACAGGTTTGGAACTACTTGAGGGTGAGTAAATGATGACAGAATTTTAATTTTTGGGTGAACTATCCCTTTAAGGGAAGGTGGATTGTTTCAACTCTACTTCTACAAGATGAAGAACAAAGAATGTGAATCGGATGTGGGTTTGCTCATTTATTTAATGAAGCCCCTGTAAAGTGAATCGTTATAATATTATATCGTAATTGCACTATAATATTTTTCGCAGATCATCTATAGTTTTCCGGTTGTGGCTAGAAGGGATACAGCTCTGACCGGAAACGAACAATGAAATAAATTTTCTACCCTTTTAGATTGTGTTTTATTAACGTCTACACCTACGAGTGATACATCGTGTGTATTAGTCTTTGTTAGTAGGAACTACATTTTCTTCTAGCTCTGAGATTCTAAGTTGGAGGCGAGCAAGTGAGAAAACATACGGAAAATTTTGTTCAAATGCATTATTTTTTCCCTTACAGATTAAGGTTAAGGCTAGAAGGGAAACGTATGGCGCTACTGGGCATGCATGCGCACATCTAAACAGTGTAATTTTTGTCACACTGTACAACAATAATTACTATTTTTTCATTATCGTTAGGGGTAGGTTTAGGGTTGGGGTAGGTGTAGATGTTAATAAAACACAACCTAATAGGTAGAACATTTAATTTCATGTCCGGAAAGTAAAGTAATGTATGTATATTACAGTAACTTTCCTGAACAATAACACATAATGCTTAGATTAGTTACATCCAGATAAACGCAGGTAGCTTTGTTCAAACAGAATGCGCATTGGCCGAGGCCTCGCGTATTTGCCAAAATATGTTTCTTGGTCCAAATTATGGCATAATTTTCATTTTTGCTTGAACTACACTCTTAAAAATAAAGGTGCTTCACGATGCCATAGAAGAACCTTTTTGTCTAAATGGTTCCATAAAGAACCTTTAACATCTGAAGAACCTTTCTGTTTCACAAAAGGTTCTTTGTGGTGAAAAAAGGTTCTTCAGATTATAAAAATGTAAGCAAGAGCCGGTTCTTTGAAGAACCTTTGACTGAATGGTTCTTTGTGGAACCAAAAATGGTTCTTCTATGGCATCGCTTGAAGAACCTTTTGAAGCACCTTTATTTTTAAGAGTGTAGGTCTTTAACCCGATACGCGGGACTGTGTGTGTGGGTGTGAGTGACAGCACGTGTAGGGTTACTCATAATGACTCATTCTTTTATCCAAAGAGGTCATTCTCTCCCCCTCACCTCCTGCATGAACTCATTGTTATCTGAGGTGAGTCACCTGGCAGGCTTGTTTGTGTTTGTGACACACATAGATACACATCTGTCTTACATGAGAAGATATTTTTCGAAAGCAAAAGTAAACCTTAATTGCAAATGCTGAGATCCCAAACAGTATAGGCCTATTCATGAGGAATTTAAATGGGAAAAGTAGTCTGAAAACAAATACAAATCCAAGTTACCCACTGAGTGATTTAAATTATGGGTTTTATAGCAAAGTTTGAAATAGGCTATTTTTCTGGAAATGACTAGTTGTTTTGCAGACAGAACTAAGCTCTCACTTAACAGTCCAGTCCAAACCATCTATAGCATATCTCTGTGAATAAATATGCAAATGATGTTATTGTGCAGCCAGTTTAATTTCCTCTTTGTCAAAAGTAATCGTTCTTACAGCTCCGCCCCCTGCTGTGAAACTTAATTAGTATTTGTACTGCCTGTGCCCACACTGTCATTCAAATTGCACACACTATTATTTATGAAAAAGACTTAAAGCAGAATGTGACTGTATGTGTGCGTGTTGGGGAAGAGAGGCTAGCCTGTGAAAAATGAATTCCCTTGTCTGCTCGCTCTAACTAGCCCGCACAGCAGGAATCACGCTTTGATATGTCTCTTATTTGGAAAAAAACTAACAATTGCACGTGCAAACACGTCTACACTACGCTCAATGCGACAATCTGTTGACAGTACGCACTTGGACTATTTTAAGCCTCCCTATACAGTGCTGTCTGTCAGTATGCAAACGTCACGAAGCATCTGTGTATGTGCTCATATGAAGGTTTAGACATAGATGAGGGCAAAGCAAGAGTCTAAGTATATATGTGCGTGTTTTGTGAGTTAGTCTGGTTAGCGCAGAGCATTGATGATGTGCTCTGCGGGGGGTAAGCCGCCTCATAAATCTCTGGATTTTTGCTCTTTCATGGAGGGTCTGCAACAGGAATGATAATGAAACATAAGAGACAGTGTCCCTGTCTATCATACGCACACATGCGCACACACATACTCAAATATCTACTTTAGACATCTCTTCAAGCAGCCGGTAGAAATGGTGTTTTGGAAGTCCAGGCCAAGGTTGCAAATGCAGAAGATTTTCCAGTGAAGTTGCAGTACGCAATAAGCATTTCAATTCAGATATTATGTTGTCTTGCATGGTGAAATCCTCGTGTTCAGTTTGGGGTCTCAAAGATTTCATTTTAATAGCTCAAAATACAGTGAAATATCTGGTTTCTGATACTTAGAGCGGTAGTTCACCCAAAAATGAAAATTGTTGTCATTTACTTTATTGTGTGAAACACAAAAGAAGTTATTTTGAAGAATGTGTCAACTGTTGGACCCTATTGACCTTCATATTATGGACAAAATATCAATTGTGTTCTACAAAATAAAGTAATAATTACAGGTTTGGAACATCATGAGTGTGTTTAATGATTAGGCCTAAATAAATTTAAATTTTGGGTGAAGTATCCATATAATTAGATGGAAAAAAAGATTAATCTTAACATTTCATCGCTTTCTATGAGATGTTACATATGTTTGGTGTCTAAGACCCCATATTTTCATTGATCAAAACTGGATACCATTCTCACTTGTTTTGAGTTCGAACAGATGGTTAAGGCTTCAATAATATCTGACTAATGGCTTTTGATTAGGTTAGAGGAACTACTTATAATCATTTAATGGGAAAATAAGGTAATTTTTTAAAATTTCTGTTGGATTATTACCATAAATTAGAAATTATCATTGGGTTTCTGGGACCGCAAACATAAACACAGTCTCAACAGATCGTGACGTGAGGGTTAGGACAATTTGAATTTAAATTTACAAGTAAACATCTGTCTGTTAAGCATTATATTCTGCCTGATTTGCATGATGATGATTATACAGTGTGATTTGGTTTATTTTAAATGAATATTCCTCTAGCAGAATGTGTTCGATTCTATTCTGCTGCCTGTCAGGTTGCTGTCACGGTAACATTAAAAATGATTTGTATCCATACTTGCAGTATGCAGAGTGATTACTTGTATACTTGTAGATCACTACACAGTGACTGATCTCACAGATATTTCATCCATATGGCAACAGTAGGTCCTGAACCATTGGAATAAGCTTTGAAGCTAAAAATCCTTTGTGTTTGAAAGCATATGGGAGGGGTCACTAATGAGAGGCCATTATTGTTGCTTGCTTGTGTTTGTTTCTGTCACAAATAGCCTGTTACAGTATGTGCATTTAAAGGCCTCAGTGAGCAAAATGTATTTTACATTGTACCTCATTTCAAGCTATATTGCTCATTTAGGCCTTCTGTATAGTTTTGAAAATGACCAACAAACATGTTTCTGGCCATGCTATTTTTGGAAAACAGCCTGTTATGTCAAAACATATGGTGTAACAGCAAGCCACGGAACTGTGCTCTGTAGTCTCTGTGCCTCCTATTGAATGCCATTAGTAAATATGTATCTGCATTCTAGGCTAATAAATGCATAAATAGAGATCCTTTCCATTTTATAAAAAAAAATAATACAGATCAGCCAATCAGCTTTGAAATAACATAAGAGAATGAGTTATGACTATAAATTCGTACATCTGGGAATGCCGATCACTAATATATTTGCTCTGCCTTCAAATTTTAAAATTTAAAAAGTTTCAAATATTAAACTGCATAATTTTATATAGTTACTGTAGTGTGATTGTATATTTTTTTATTTTTTTATTTATTTAATGAATATGACCATTGATGCTGATATGGCATTTAATAAATAAATAAATAAACTTTAAACAATCTTGCTTTACCGATTAGTTTTCATTTAACATTGCAATGAATATCATAACAGGCTACAATAAAGGACAAAACATAGATAAATACAAAGCAAGCAAGAAAAAATAAAGACTCAATGACAAAAAAGAAAACAAAAAGGAAGCTGGGGGTGGACAAAGGCAGGAGCGTCTGTCTGCAGAGAAAAAGAAAACAAGAGAGATGCTTTTGTGAGGAGAGGGTGCGGAGCTTTGCAGAGGTGAGTCAAAGTGACAGCCGAAAGAGAGAGTGTCGGTCTGGGTCTGTGTGCAGGGTAAACCCTTTAGTCCTGTGACCCCGCTCTTCTTTAGCCGAGCACTGGGACCACAGCATTTCCCTAATCCACCCGCTCTAAAGCGACCGATGGGCTACTCACAAACCCCATAATGCCCGGCAGCCTTTAGGCACAGGGTCATTAACATGATATTAGGCTCCGTGTGTGTGTGTGTGTGTGTGTGTGTGTGTGTGTTTAGCTAGTGTGTAAGCTGCACTGGTCCTTTCATTGCTCTCTCAGTCTGAAGAGACCGAATGTGACAGTCGGACTGCTTGTAGCGAGGAGATACTTTGCTTTTATATTGTATGCAAAAGCAGTGCTGGAGCAAGTACATTTAAATAATACCATGTTATTAGGTTTTGTGATAATCCTGAGCATGTGTAGATCAATAAATGTGTTTCTAGCCCTAATAACACATTTACTGTTACAATGATGCAAATTATTATGTAGTACACCTGGAAATGTTAAAGTTTACAACAAAAGCATAAAGCATATTAAATGTTTAGTTGGATATAATATAGATTTTTTTTAAGCATTACACACCTAATTACTGGTTGTTCTTCAATGCATTATTGAAGTTGTTTGCATGTTTTTGAGTCATTTAATTCCATTAATATGGTTTAAAATATAGTGTATAAAGTCATGTGTCTTTATCTTCTAAGACTGCTCCAGTGGTATGATCTGAATTTCTCCCTATAAGTTGGCCTAAATATTTCTAAGGTATTCTGATATATTTTTCTTTTTACGTAATATAAAACGAATGCTCCTCATATCATTTTCTGGGCTAAGTGAGTCTGTTTCTGCTTTCCCAGCTCTAGGCCCATGCTGTGCACAGTTGGGGGGCCTGAAGCACCAGCAGCCACTTATTTAGGGAAAGAAAAGCGAAGTCTTCAGTCTTCCAGCCTCACTTTCTTATTACAAAGCCACTGAGGACTGAACACGGTCTTGGTCTGCTTATTAATTTTCTTAAGTTTCTTTTAACTTCATTGTATGTCCTTCTGGACCAGGCGTCAACCCTGGATAAGGAGATTCCAGTTTGAGTTAATCGACATGCAAATATTCCAGCCATTTCACGACTAGCTTGGAATAATATATATATTTCTGAGGAGGAGATGAAGATCTGAGGTATGTAAAGTTATGGGTTTAGTCATAACTAATTCTGTGTAACGGAACACTATTCTGACAATACACTGAGTTGCTAATATTTGAGGATTCCCACTCATTATAGAAGCATAATGATAGCTTGATAAACAGTTTATCACATAATGAGGGGTTTGAGGAGATTCGTCATAATTCGATCAATGCGGTACCTGAGGTAGAATCGTACAGCTTTCAGAAGCTGATCAATATTTGGCTCACCTCTCTGGGTGTGCAGTATAACAGCAGCTTTGTGGTGAAATATCATTTAAAGTCAGCATATGCTCACATTTTCATATTCTTGTTGGCTCGAGTTCAAATCCTTGCCATAGCGGAGAGTCTGGGATGTTTGGTTTGGTGGGAAGCCAATTCTGAAAATGCCATAATAGTCACTGCGGGCCTGGCAGCAACTAAATTTACAACCTATTCAGAACATGTGAATATGGGTTTGAATACAGCCTAAATTGTTTGAAATTTCTCTAGTCTAAATCTGTGATTTAAAACCAACCCTGAAAAATAACCCACTTTCCTCAGCTGGGTGAAAATGAAAACATGACAAAGAACTGCATCTGTGAGTGCAATATACTCAAAGTGTAAATCTTAGTCTTTTTAGTATCTTTGTGCTGTTAGATTCAACACAAGCACGGGCATGAAACGGGCTGTTTCGTTGCACGTTGCAGTATATCAGCTTAGGATGATTACAAGGCTTTAGTAGATGAGGTGAGAAGTGCAAACTGTTATTAGATGAAAGACCATTTATAATCCCTTGTATCCGTCTAGAAGGAACGCAAGAACACTGATTCACATGAAACACAGGCCTAAACAGGAGCTCTACGGGTATTGAACTGTAAATTCTTGCATATCCCTTTCAGTACAATATGACTTCATTCTGTGTGTTAATCTGAACAGTTATTACATTTCCATCTTGATGTCATTTGCTGCTGATTTACTGATTTCAAAAATAGAAAATGTATCGGTCTGTGGCAAACAATGTAACTGCCTCAATACATGTTAAAAATTGCCTTTATCCATTCTATTAATATCTGTTTACATGCTAAATATAAGATGTACAGCAATCAATATAAATATCTTTATAATTTTCTCATTTCTATCACATCCACCAACTGTAATCCCAGATGAGATTACCGTGGTCTTTACAAATGTGAATGGAATATATATACAGTATATATATATAATTTTCTAAAATTGTTTAAAATTGTTATATATATATATATATATATATATATATTATTTTCTTGTTTAAAATTGTGCAATGTTTTATTACAAATTATTCTAAGACCTAGGTGATATAAAAGACAAAACATGAACATTGCTAAGGCATGTAAGTGTGTAATATTATTTAAAACATTTGCTATTTCAAAAGAATAAATGGCTTTGAGATTTCTCTTTAAAAATATTTTTATCTCTCACTTGAAGTCTTCCATTTCTGTGCAACAAAGAACACCTCAATAATTTGAAAGTTCATACAGAGTAGATATGACATTTTCTTTATAATTTCTTTAGTCCCCCCTCCCCAGTTCAAACATCAAACATAGCAAGAGAATTAATTAAAAAAGACTGTAATAAAAATAATTTGACGTTATATAATTTTGTCAATTACATTGCTGCATATGAAAATAGGCAGCATAATATTGGGAGGCTACATGATTTTACATTTATAGAATAACAAATCTTTGATCTCTGCATTTTTCTCATTCGTGAATGTCTAAAATGAAGGCACACGATGTACTACGCCTACAGCTCTGAATCATACAAACAAAAGTTGTAGCGAATCAGAAGCTGTTATTTTGTGCTTAGGTGATTTACTAACCAATCAGACATGTGGAGGGGAGACTGAAACTGTGCTGGCTTGAAAGAGGTGCAATTTGAAATATAATTACCAGCAGAATAATTAAAATAATTTAGTTAATTTCGTACCACAGGTTATGCAATCCTTTTGAAGTGTACAATTTAAGATCAAGGAAAACCACAGCTTTAATTTGAATAATATCAGACCAAATAAAAACATTTACTCTAAAAATAAAGACGTGCTGTAGGGAAAACTATCCATCTAAATTGATCCTCACTGTACATTGCTGTCGCCCTATGTTTTCACTCAGAACTGAACATCAACTGTTTGTCCATCTATAAAATCAGGCAGAAAAATTGAATTTATGTCTCCTTTGATATAAAATGAGGCCTTCAGCTCAAAGGCTGTTTTTTCCAAGGGCATCTTGAAGTGATGGGCTATATAGGATATTCTTGTATGGTATAATACAATCTGAAAAGGCACAGACATAAATTTTCACTTATTTTCCACCCCTTTTTTCCTGTCAAGGTTGATGCTAGATGAAGGTCATCATTCCAGCAGCAGCTAAGAAAGCTTGTGTGTACATTGAAGATACGTGTATATTGGGTGTCTTACGGACACGTCTTGATACCAAGGTTGTGCTGACAGCATGTATAAGTGTGTGAGTGAGGAGTGTATGTGTGATGAGTTTTTAGCTTCACCCCCTGCTGCCTTTAATCAATACTCACAATAAACAAAGATAGATAATTCCCATATAATCTGTTTAGCATTCCATGCAAGCTCACGATGAGTGTATGATCTCCAAAACAAGCCTTCAGATACTCACATTGATGGTAAATGTGTGTGCATATGTGTACCCAATTTATTCACTATATACTGTATATATTAAACATTTATAATATTTATATAAGATTTTTTTAATAGTATATAAATATTAATTCATGGGAATAATTAAATATATTTAACACAGTTTTATTGTTCAAAAGTTGGGGTGGCAGTTTTTTTTTAAAGATTACTGTTGAAAGTCTCTTATTCTCAACAAGGCTGCATTTATTCGATCAAAAATACAGTAAAACAATAGTATTATGAAATACTATTACATTTTTATTGTTAGAACAATCAAATAGAAACATTTCCTTTTATTAGTGTTGAAAACAGTTGTGCTGTTTCATATTTTGTGGAAATCACAATAAATTGATGCTTTTAAACAGCAAGGACACATTAAATTGATCAAAAGTGACAGTAAATATATTTATAATGTGTATAATTAGATATTTATGATGTTTATAAATGTATCATTTCAAATTTCAAATAAATGCTGTACTTTAATCCTAAAAAAATGTATTATCATTTCCAGAAAAATAAGTACAATCCACAAATAGAAAAAGTCATACCACCAAAAACTCGTCCAAAAATCCAGTAGGCAAATAACATAATATACATCCAAAATAGATCCAAAATATACAATAATACAAAGATGAAAGAGATCCGCACTCATCCAGATTCAGCCAAAAAGGGAATTAACCCTTTCTCAGTGCCAGGAAGGGTTCATATCCGAAACCGTTCTGCACTTTTGCACTTTCGCACCTTTTTTGCACATATTTTTGTGACCTCTGAGCAATAAATGAAATAAGCCTTTTTGGCTGAATCTGGACGAGTGCGGATCTCTTTCATCTTTATTTCAGAAAAATAAGTACCACATATTTCAATATTGATAATAAATGTTTTTTGTTTTTTTTTGAGCAACAAAACAGCATATTAGAATGATTTCTCATGTGACACTGAAGACCTGGAGTAATGATGCTAAAAATTCAGCTTCGTCATCACAGGAATAAATTACAATTTAAAATATATTCAAATAGAAAATGGTTGTTTTAGTTTATAATAATGTTTCACAATATTGTTGTTTTACTGTATTTTTGATTAAATAAATGCAGTCTTAGTGAGCATAAGAGACTTCTTTAAAAAAAAAGTCTTATTTCAAACGATATACAGAATATTTGCATTTTGTTTGCTACGAAAAAAGTAGCAAAATTGCATCAGTTCTTTATTACAGTCTATAAACAATGCAAAGTGCAGCATCTGTCACAGGATGATGTCCTATTTTTTGACGCACATATACAAGTGTTGTGAAAACCGACAGCGGCAGTGTGAATGATGCTGATCAGAGGAAGAACATCTAGTTATGTTGTATTGAAGCAAAATCCAGCAGCAGGCTTCACTTCATCCTCTGAGACAGAAATACATATGCACAGTTTAGATCTGATTCTGGATGTGATTATATGTGGGGGATGAGGAGGAGGAGGATGTGAAATGGAGAGAAATTAGCCTCCAAAATGTATTGCTACAGTATGGTTTCAGTGATATAGCTTTCACAATGCTTGTGCACCCTCTCTAACTCACACACATACTCCAGGAAATTCATTTATTTTTAGTGGAACTGCTGTGCTTTTAATTACCAGCATAACTGCTTATGACTTATTGTAGGGAAAATTAAACAGGCAAATGTGTCATTTTATAACAAGATTGACACTGGTTAAAATATATTTCATAAAACCACAGGGTGTGACGATACAGTTTACTGTAAATTGCATAAAGCCAACACACCGAATAATGCGTCATTTCTAAATATTTGCAAAACAAAGCCTGTCAGATATATTGACCAATATCTGGTTACTTTGTGGTTTCTGATGTCCAAACCTTCCCTCACATTTTTAATTCTATTCTTTTTACGTTTTAACAACTGTATAACAACTTTTTAAGTTTTAGTGCTGTATAAAAAAAAAAACCAATGGGGCCATTTCTAGATGTTTTTGTTTGTTGTTTTGACTGGTAACAGTTTGTGTTCCACTATGCTGCTTTTTAATTGATTTTCTATGTAAACGTGAGCTAGACATGCATTTTTTTCTCACTATTCTTCTGCATCCTGCACATGAGCGCTGCATTTTTAAGATGCCATGTCAAGTTAAAAGAAGTTCAGCTTTTAAAAAAATGCACCTGGAGACCTTGTCTTTTTTCCATTCTTTAACATTGTGGTTTTGCAGTTGAATACTTTTGCACCAAAATCTGCCCCAAACAGTCGGTGAGCACCAAACAACTTTTTTGCATTTCATTGTTTTTAAAATTATGTTTTGATGTGAACATCCACCATTGCTCAGCTTATTCATTGTCTTGTGCATAAGCCTTTCAAAATTGTGCTTCGATCCATCTCGCGTTTTTTCAAACGCAAAAACACATTTGGTGAGAACAGGCCTCAAAAAGGCCTAATATCATGAATCCAGTGCAGAGAAGAGTGTGCATTTGTTTGTAGGCATGTGTGAAAATATGGATGGAGAACAAATGATAAACACAATGAATAGAGACTGCTAAATAGAAATAATGTAGATATAGGCTTATCCAGACTCCTTATTCAAGCATAATCCTGCATTCATTTCTGGCCAAACGTCCCGCTGTTTATTTGAAGAGCTGCGATGCCAGCCGATCCCCCTCACATCTCATCTCACACATTACCAAAACTCCAGGGTTGCGTCATTTGCCGGAAAGCACAAAAAATATATCTGAAGCCCTCTTTTCCAAGAAAGAGCATAAAGTTGTTTTTTTTCCTTTTGTGCCAAGTCCTTGTACTCCTTTCACACTGGCCACCAAACCATGCCTAATGGCTCCTGGGGAGAAGAGGCCCAGATTGCGGCGTCTTTTCCCGACAAAAAGAGCTTAGAAAACTAGGCTTAAAATTTCAGGGTGCCACCCCCGCCAACAAACCCCTCCTGGACCGCGCATATGCCCCTTCTATCCCAGGAGAAACGAGAGATGAACTCAGAAATGGATGCGAACCGTGAACGTGAGCAACCACAGTTACTCTCAGATTCTCTGTATTTGGGTTATATGCTGTAAATCAGAAAACTCTTTCATATATACTGCAGGTGAATATCTAGGTTGCTAATATGTGAATCTGACCCATCCGGAATGGAAGAAGTTGCACTTTATTATGGGTAAGATATTGCTTGAATACACTTGACTATGCTAATGTTTTGCTATTGTGGGTTTGGAGTAGAAATCAATGATGAAGATATATTATTCAGGCACATCACAGTGTTCAAGAGTTGACACTGAAAAGTTCAACAGATGTGGAATATTTTTGGAATGCAGTATGTGATGAAGAAAACAAGATGACAAAATTAACTTGTATGATGATAATGGATTCAGTTTGCACATGATGTAATGAAATGGTTTTCATAAGACTGAGTATATAAATAGCACTTTGAATGATTATTTTGAGCACTTCAAATACAATTTACATTATATTAAATTTTACGCTTAGGTTGTGCCTGCATTGAAGACCAAATGTAAATGATAGTAAAACACTGAAATCCCTTACATTGTGGCATTTTTTTTTTACCAGTCAGTGGTCTGTATGAGAAAAACAGCTTACTAAAGGATGTTTTAATTAAAATAAAAAATGGAATATGTGAGGGTTATTGATTTAGCTTAATAAGACAGAAAATATAATTACAAATATATAAGAAAATATAATAAAAACTAGCACGTGTGTGTGTGTGTGTGTGTGTGTGTGTGTGTGTGTGTGTGTGTGTGAGTATGTGAATGTCTGCAAACTGAGCATGAGCAGAAGGAGAGGATTAGATCATTGGAGAGGATAAGAGAAAAAAAGGACAATAATCAAGCAGTGTATAAATGAGACCAATGGGAAAGGCTCTTTATAGTGTATTGAATATACTATACTTCCATCAGGAATCTGTGCTTAGTGGGAAAATACATGCCAAAAAAGGACAGAAGGAGAGGTTTTTAATCCAAGCTGCATCTCGTTGTTCATTACAATACCCTATGATATGTTCACAAGCATGCAGATGACAATATTGCATGAATAATGTTTGAACCAACCACACACAAGTTTATTTAGTGAAGCGCAGGATTGTCAAAGCTGTATTACGAAGCGGCCGATTCCTTACATCTGTTCTGCTGTTTACACACACACACACACACACACACACACACCACCTTTTAAGGCGAGGAGATGAGAGTTGATTGATTTTCTGCTAGGTTTAAGGTGTGCTCTGGTTTTTAAGAAGATCCCTCCAAATAAAGTAAAAGACAAACGCAGTTCTGTGAAAGCAGAACAAGATGAGTCTATATTAAGATGACTCGAGGAGCCCTCCTTTGATTTCTGTGGTGTTTACGCTGTAAATGTAAATGGGATATAAGGTGAAGCTAATGTGGCATCAATATGGATAATTTCTCTCCTTTTTATTGCATACCATCTGCAATCGATCTGTGCTTGCTAATCTTCAAAGGTCTCAGTCTCACTGATTTCCTGAGGATACACAATGTCGATGTGGGACTGTGTAATTTGTATTACATAAAAAAAGAATGTGATGAGAATAAAGATAACAACAAGCTTTTGATAATTCATTTTTGTTCCATATGTGTCTGATAAATCACATCATAAAGGAAACCATAAAAAGATATGTATTTTTAAATTCTTTAATTTATGACAAACAAATAATCTATTTATACAGTTTATTGTGAAATAATTAGTTATACAAAATATGTTTGCAGCAATTGTAATTTATTGCCTAAAAAATGAATGAATCATGGATTATTTGTCATGCCATTTTATAACACGGTTTCGATTTACATTTCATATTTAAATTGTTGATTAGGTTTTAAATGCTTTTTAAACTCCAAAATTACTTTTATAATTGTACTTTAATGTTAAAATGGTTCATGCTAAACTATATATTTTTGTTTAATGTTTAAAAGGCATCAGATCCACTCCAATATAAAATAAATAAATATTTCCCCAAAATGCTCAAAGCAAAATTGTAAGATGTAACAAAATCGATATATTTCTAAGGTACCGTTTCTGTATCTGCCTGTGAAGGTAGACAGACAGATTCTGTAGGCCGCAGTGAATTTGGCAAGTGTTCTGGGGAATGGCGTGTTAGGGAAATAGGGAACAGGAGGAGGTTATTAAAATATGACTGTTTGAGTTTTGGTTGACTACCTCACACCTGGTACTCTCAGCATGAACTGAAAGTGAGGTGTTCCTCTTACCAAAAGAAGAAAAAAAACAGCTAAATAAAAAAATGGGTAGCTTTCTTTTTTTTACTATAAAGCTGCATGTATTTTTTTAATTTATACTCCATTACGTAACGGCAACATAATACTTTTTTTTTTTTTTTAAACATGGTAATGTTTTCATTTCCAAATCAAATCATTTTCATAATAATGCAATTACCAGCCCTATAGAGTTATATTTATGTATTTATTTAAGGTGAACAGGCCCATAATATAAGTTTTGGGAGCAGGTCACGGGGGTTGGCCTGATGAAAGGCATAAAGCACTTAAAGTTGTTAAGGGCACTCCCACCATTCAGAAGCACTTAGTGTAGCCACTCCCAAAATCTGCACACACAATTACCATTGGAGGATGATATGGAAACACACACAAGCACTTACAAACACTAATGCTTTTAATTAATAAACTGATGACATTTTCCAGGTGTTTTGCTACACTGGATTTAAGGATAATGTGCTAACACAAATTAAGTGTATGCATCTATAAAACAATGTGATCTCTAAATTGCATCCATCCCGAGGCATGTTATGTAAACAGTCAAAGGTGCTGTTTTACAGTCTGTATATTCCTATTAAAATTATGAATATTTACTTGCTGTTAAATGTAATTGTGCTTGTCATCACCTGTAGATAATTAATGTTTAATTAATTAATATTAAGGGAAATTGATGTTCTCTTGTCATAAGTGCTAAATAGGCTACTTTTTTTTTTACCTCTGCATGTTGAATAGTGACATGAATGAGGAGTGTATACACACACACACACACACACACACACACACACAACATCTGCAGAATACAGTGATTAAACCTGCAGCCTTAATCACCACTCTCAATGTTAGACAGCTGCTGTTTAAGTCTGCAATTCTCAATTATTATCTTATTTAATACATTTGTTCATTTCTCGTTTGGAGTCTATGCAGTAGCCTATGTGTGTTCCTTATTCTATAATCGTTACATTTTTATCTGATAGTTTTTAAACATGATATGTTAATTTCAGATGGGCATTTTTTTTTTTTTTTTTTTTATCTTTGATTGTTGAAATAATAAAAACATACAACATATTCACAGCATTTGTTCTTTCTTTTCTGTCTTTATTAATTTATATTGTGACTGTTTTTAGGTTGGGTGCGAATTGTTAAATGACTTTGTAAACAGAAAACCACATTATTTTAGGCTAAGTAAAATCACAAAACGAAAAAAACGCCTACATTTGCTAAAGTAAAAAGAATATTGTTTTTTCGAAACTGACTTATTCCAGTTAAATTAAATGGCGAACACTCTTTATAAATCACAAAATATACAGAGACAGCTGTAGGTCTACTGCAAAACTGTTACAGTGTTCAGTGTCCGTGTTGGTCCTAATGATTTAACAAAGATAAAGCAGTATAAAAATGTTACAAGAAATTTATTTATAATATTAAAGAGGGGAAAAATGGTGTAACTTAAGTTAACCATCCTGCAGCATGAGCAGCGTTTGCTGTATCCCTAACACAAATGTTACCTTTGTATAGCGGCTCCCGACATCCCATTCAAAACACACACATTCCAACCTAATGGACGCACCTCGCCCTTCCTGTAGCTGCTATATTACTCCGCGCATACTACATTCCCGGTGTCGACTAAAAAACATCTAGACCTCAGACAAGGTACTTGGAATATAAAAAAAGTATTTGATGCTTATCACTTTATACATATAATATAACGCTTAGCTTCATGCCGGACTAAGCCGCTGCTGCGCCCTAGTTTTTCGGACGCGGTAGGATACATGAACTGCATTCCTCGTATAAGAGCTGCGTCTGAGCGACGCCATTTTAAGATCTAGATTCACATCAGCGCAGAAGGTTTGCCGCACCGCTAACACAGGAGAACAGCGACCCGTCCGGGAATCTCACCGGCTGGCTTGGCGGTTTCATTCCTACTAGGATACCGACGCGTTGGTCAGGCTTCGCCGGCCAAACAAAGGGATTCATCTTTTTAATTTAAGGTAAGCTTTTTAAACGCGGATTGATTCAACTCCTATTAGTTTGGAGATTGGAGCATCGGGAGGATCTTCCCAGGGTTTTCCATGCTCGACCTGAGGCTGGATCTATCTTCCGCGAGCTGAGCATTTAAAAACGCCTCGTTTAGGTTTTTGCTTTTTATTTTACACTCGTTTTCCTCTAAATTGCAGGTTTATGCTCAACGCACATTGACTCTTGTGTTTGTTTACGGTAACGTTAGCTCCGCAAACACTGGCTAACGTTAGCTTTCATTCAGTTCTATGGCTCGAGCAGCGAGCTAGCAGCAGATCTCAATCGATAAACAAGAGTATTGGTAAAAACACATGATTTCACCAGGGACTCCCCGTGTTGGTTTTTACACTAATATTCTACCCTTGTTTTTGTTAACCGCATCGTGATTTAGTTTCCTCCGCTTCAACAGTTTATGTCGTCAGACGTAACTTACCGGGGAACTTTTATTTGTGTAGTTTGTCTTTTACAAATAATAATGAAAACTGAGCCGATCGATTATGATTGTTGTGGTCTGTAAGATTGCCAAGTCAGTCGTGTGAAAGTATGTCTGCAAGAAATGCAGCAGTTTTATCAATTCGTGAGAATGGAGAAAAATATTTTTTCCTTTTGTAAAATATTTTCTGTTCTGTTGCATAACTATGTACATGTTAGTCAACCTGAAAAGAGTGTAATTATGTGAAACTCCTAAGTCAATTGAAATGAGTTATATTATTTAAAGTTGTTTTCTTGAAATCTGTTGCTGGATGGATTGTCAATTCCATTTTGTTTGAGAGGATATGCATGATTTGTCAGGAAAAGAGTACTCTTTTGCTACAGGAATTGTCCTAGTTTTGTCTCCTCATATATTTGGTGTGATGTTATAGTTATAGTCACATTTCTCTGTCATCCGATAGGCCGGTTTGCAAGTTAGTTTTTAAACGAGTCGAAACATTTCAGGGTTCATTACTCTTCCTCGAAACAAAGGCCCCGATGCCCGAATTCCTGCGTGCTTTCAGGGGGGGCTCGGGTTTCTCTGCTCCCAGAGTCCGGAACAGCTGTTTCACACACTTTAGTTAGAGTACCCACCTTGAGAGGCTCGGCGGAGCTGACCTCAGATCAGCCACCCTTGCGCCTCTCCGCTGGAGGAAGTGTGGGCTCGACGGCAGAGTGCGCGGTGGAAACTGAAGGCGGTCGAAACTTTTCCACGATTACGCGTGTGTGGTCGCGTTTCTAGCGGCGAGCGTGTTTTGGGTTTCGTACCTGTGGGAAATACCCGCAGCAGTCTGTTTGAAAACAACCTCGGTTTCCCATAATACACAGAAATGCCGGGTTTATGGAAGAACCTAAGAAAATGATCGCCTTTGGAACATAATTGGGCTTGTATACTGAGGGTGTATTTATTCTGCTCTCAGCAAACCGAAGATGTTGCTTGTCTAATAGTTATACGTGTTTGCTTTTGTAAATTATATCAAATGCTTTCAACAAAAGATTGTTTAAAGGAATAGTTTACCCAAAAACAAAACTTGTCACACGCCCTTATTTTTCAAAGGTGCATGACGTTGCCATTTCATTGTATTGGGAAGAAAATCTGTGAAATTGAATATATAAGAAATAGTTAGCGTTCTTTGTGTGAACGGGGCTGTCAGTTCTGTTTAAAATCTGTTATTTTGTCATAAGCAAATACTAAGATTTTGGATCAACAAAGGAGTTTGTAATGAAATAAATAGTCTTAAAGGGACATTCCACCCAAAACTACCAGAGAACCACTTCATGAATGGCTGTTGTAAATAGTGCTGTGAAACGATTAATCGCAATATTTGTGTACTGTGTATATTTATGTACATATAAATAAATACACACATACAGTATATATTTTGCTAATATTTATATTCATATAATTTATATATATATATAAATATTGAATATATGAACTTAATATTTTTATTAAATATATACATGCATGTGTGTATTTATATATACATAATAAATGTACACAGTACACACACATTATGTAAACTAACGTTTATTTTGGATGATTAATCATTTGACAACACTAAATGTAAACTGCTTTGCTTGCACCAGCCCTGTGCTGCAACAGTTCAGCTTGTGTTAACAGGATACAGTGAATAAACCTTAAACGAGCCCATTAAGAGGGCTAATCAGACGGCCTTCCTTTACTTTGAAGGTTCTGTTTCCAAATCCGTCCCATAATCACACAGTGATTCGTCTGAACGTCCGCCTCCTGTGCGCCTGTATGGAATGCTGACTGGTGCCGCAAGGAAAACCCTGTAAGTTCGTGTCTGACTCCCTTCAGTGTTTATTGTCTGGTAAATTAATTCCAGGTCAGTCTCACCACTGTGGAGGACTACACATGCATTTTGCATAAACTACCACAGCTGCCTCTGTTTGCTCTCAAATCATCCCTCTGCCTTCACATGCACCCTTAAAAAGCCTAATTTATTAACATTGGCACGGCTTCACAGCGATGTATTTCCCGCTAGCGGGGTCTTTCAGTGCAGGCCTGTATTTGAAGTGCTGTATCTTGTGTCATGCAGACATACACACACGCACACACACAGGAAAGGAATGTCCAGCGCTGACTGCAGGATGTTATCATAAGCAAGGTTTTCTGTAAATACCTGTATGTGAAAGCAGCTCTTGATGTTATATTTTGGAGGTCATGTCGAAATATTCTGCTATAGTAGTGCTTTACAATGCTGTATGTACCAAGGTGGTTCTTTTGGTGACTGTGTGAAGGATGACACTGATTCTGCAGCTTCATCATTAAAAGCTGTTCTCACTCAGCCGTATGTTCTCAGACAGCCTGGATGCTCATCCAGCTGAGAACCAGCACTTAACCTACTTGCAGAGGGTTGCAATTTAGCACAAGAGCTCTGGAGTGTCTCTGCACCTGTGACCGTGGGACATCTGTAGAAGTTTAATTCACTTGACAAATTTGTTCATTTGGAATAACCTGCAGTGTCCTCAAATGTCAGATTAAGTTTTGGAAATTTTCTTTACACGTTAATTCAGTGCTTCAGTGAATTTTATAATGGTTTCAGTTGCCAATACACATGTAGTACCTTCTGATTTTAGGGATTTTACTATGTTTAAATACGTTTTGCAGATCTTCACTAAAAATGTCAGCAGATTTCCGAATAGATTTGTGTGATGATTATGTATTAATTAATAGAAATTTTAAAATGTAAAGTACCTAATGCTATTCAGTGATTTTAAATTTGTAATAACTGACCCCTAAATTTAGCGATTTAAAAACATTTAGCGATTTTTTTTATTTTTTTTTGTTTAGTTTTTTCTGTTATTGTCACTAATGGTGTTCTAGCTTTAAAAGCATTCAATGGTGTACAGATTATCCTCTCAGTTTGTTATTACACTTTATCCCAGTGCCACTGTGTCCAGTTGTCAGCCGATATGTCATCCGATATTTGGGATTTGTTAATTATCGGCATTGACCATGTCAGGAGGAATTTTAATTCTATCCCTGAGCTCGCACGACGCTCGCATTCTGTCCTCATTAGTTTACTGTATCTGTTTAACAATTCTGTCTAACTTATTAGAACTGTTAAAGTAAACTTGTATGAAAATATTGTTTGCTTTTTAATCAGTAATAGAAGGTGCAAATATTATTCCTCATCCACCATTAGTATTCAGCAAATGCGCACTCATAATTTAAACAAGGCCTTGAATATCTAACAAACATTTACATTTTTTACAAACCTTGAAGGATATCTGCATTGGCTATCCAAAAATTCATATTGGTCGAGCACTAGGTTTTAGTTGTTAATATTTGAACTGTTCATAGTTGTTTCCCTTTGCCACATGATGCTCTTCCTTTCCATGGCACCAAATTAATTCTTAGGATATTTGTTTGTGGTCGGGTCAACCACACTGATTGATGTTGCCTAATGTGTAGTTAAGTTGGAAACAAGCCTTTCGGTTTCTTCCCATGTTGTCGCAGTATGTACTTTACATTTAACCCCGATATCATGACACATATTGGGTCTTTTGAGGCTTGCAGGATGTGAAAGCTGATGTTCTCCGCTGCAGCAGGAAGACCGATTTAGTCAACGTTTCCATTTCCAAGGCTTGTCCGCTTTCTCTATTTATTCTCTGAAAAGGTCCCCTCAAGTCAGGTATTAATTAACCTCTTTCTATGGAAGAGTTTAATCGGATGCTGATTTGTACTGTTGTGGAATAACAGTTAAAACCCATGGACCAGGTATGATGAACAAAGACCAGGAGTCAGATTGCGATTTAAAGAAATTTTCTGAAGACATAGTTTGCAGTTTCATCCGCAGAAGTCCGCTTCAACACTCACAATGGAGTTCGTAGGCCAACCTGCTTTACAATACAAAAATCACCACAATTATACCCTGACAGAGGTTGCTAATTACGTAAATGCATAAGTCATCAAAATTCTGATTGGTTCCAAAACCTAGATAAACTTAGACAATTTCCACATATGGACGCAAGCTTGAAGCATATCTTCTGATGACTATTTTGGTGACAAGTGATCAGAGGTCAGATGCAATACGTCTCTCCAAAGACGTATATCTGATATGCTGGACATTGCAGTTGAACGTTTGTCCTGGGACTGTCTGCGCTTCTCCCTGTACAGACAGATACTAACACACATACGCAGAGAAACACTTATCTATCTTCAAGGTTGCCTCAGCCCTACACCTTATCAGGCATGGTTACACACACACAATGAGAGCAGCTTCTTGGAGAGTAGAAAGGCAGACTAAAGCCATATTCAACTTATTCTCTAATATGCATAAATGTAATGTTTTTTTTAATTATTCAAGAAATATTATAATGAAGGCCATTGTAGATCTGCCATCCACTCCTTCAATACTGAAAGATGCATTGATTTAGACAGCTTTTCGGGTGTTTTTTTTTTTTTGAGCCAAGGAGGGATGTTAGACTCATTTCATTGATTTAATTGCTGCTTGGCACACTGAAGGCCCATGCAGGAAAGAAGACTGGCCCTGAAGCAGACATGAGCAGTTTCCTATGGAAATAAAAATCGACTGCTCTGGTTTGAGGCCAGCGTGAGGAAACTTATTTCACGTTCTAAATCCTTGGCAGCTTTCGTTTCGTTGTGGCATCTTTTCACGCTTCTAAATGTGTCGTCTACCCCATGAACTGGCATCACTAGCCTGAGGCTCTATGCGAGACTCTGGAGAATTCCAGGCATCTGAGGTTTAGAGAGGTCATTATAGCACTGTGATTTAACTTCAGACACTTGCATTTTCTCTAACAAATGCATATGGTTTGTAAATGGTTTATACAATACCATTCAAATTTTTGGGTTCACTAAGAAATTAAGATCTATTCAGCAAGGAGACACATTATGTTGACAAGTTACAGTTGAGACGTTTGTTACAAGATACTTTTTTGTTTTTGTTCCACATGAATGAACTTTCTATTCAAAACATCCTGAAAAAAATGAATCACAGTTTCCACAATGTTAAAGAGCACAACTGTTTTCAACATTGATAAGAAATATTTCTTGGTCACCAAATCAGCATATTAGAATGATTTCTGAAGGATCATTTAACGCTTAATTTTCAGCAGCCATTACTCCAGTCTTCAGCTTCACCATCACAGGAAGAAATCCTATTTTAAAATAGATTAAAATAAGTTTTTTTTTTTTTTTTTCTTTTTTTATTGTAATATTGCATAGCATCACAATTTAATAAATGCAACCTTAGTAAGCATAAGAGACTACTTTATAAAACCATTACAGATGCTTACTGACCCAAGGTTTTGGGTTAAAACTAAAAATCATGCTTTTTTTTTTTTCCTGCTGTACCATTCTTTAAATACCAGTTAAAGCACAGAATAATGCTGTCAGTATTCTGTCACGTAAAAACCTCTTGGAAAAGTTGCAGTCATTTACACTTAAGCATCTTGCAACATGAAGGTTGCATTTTTTTGACAGTGTCAAGTTAAAAATAGTCTTGAGGTCCCTGTGTTCTGTTCAGTTGTTGCACTCCATCCAGCTGCTTTTGAACAAGAATGTGTCTTGTGTAAACACCCCAAGGAAAGTTCTGATTTTTTTTGTTTGCGTTTTAAATAATTCATACTTGATTGTAAATAGTCTAGTTGGTGGTTTAGTATTTACTTCATGCACTCTTGTTTTCTTGTAATTTATTTTCTGTGTGGCACAGGTTAGGGTATGTTCTTTGTTTTTCAGTTGCTTGCAAAATACATTATCTGTTTCTGTAGTGATCTAAACCCCCCACCCCCTGAATATATAATTGGGGAAAGTTTTCAGCTCGAGTCACCTGTAAGTGGCTGATTATTTATAACCTAAAACTGACATTTTGGTTACAATTTTATTGTGAAACTTGATGCTTGTTTTCTTTTTCTTGCAATTTTGGTCTATCCCATTATCCCAGAATAATGGGCTGCAACCTATAGTAAAATTTGCGGCTTTAGTATCAAAACAGGTCAATCTGATTTTAAGTAAAGATCCTAATAAGCAATTTAAGATTAGTGTTGGTTTCGTGTCCTCGGGCTGTTTATAATCACATAATTTGTGGTGCTTGATGCTGTATTGTTCTCATCAGCTTTGGATGAATGAAGCTGACTAACCCCCTCAGCATGTTTTTACTGGCATTGCCAAGATGACTCACTGTCCCGTCTCCCTCTCTCGACTTCTCGCGTGACACCCTACATACTAAATGAGGGGAGTTTCCCACAGTTAACACTACCTTTAGGGTCTGTAATGTAGATTAAAGCCTCTTTCTCGCTTGTAAAACAGCTGGTGTCTGAGGGGGAATAGCCAAATGTTGCTGCTAATTTGTAAAATGGAGCTCTTTCTTGACCTTTCTATGCTTGATAGGTTCTGTGTTATGTAGTTTTATTTTTGTCCTTATCGTTTTTTGTTTTTTTTCTACAGGTTTGAACGTCGCTCAGGCTGAGGGATTGACGCAATGATGGCTACCCAGTGTGAGTATTTTTCTAAGTTAACCTGTCAGTTTATCAGCATGTTTGTCCAATGACTGTGCTGCTTGACGCAGACACAAACACAGATGAGCTGATAAAGAACAGGTTTATTTACTGAATGATTTCGGTTAACCCTCACAGACCCAATATATCGCTAAGAATACTAAATGCTGTTTGTGTTGCTATGGAATTGGAATAGCACTTCCAAATTTAGCATTTAAAATGGTTTTTTTTTGCGTTTAGTTATTAGTTAACCACAGTTAATTTCAGACTAGAAGTCCTAATTGTAATGGTGTAGAACTTATTCATGAATATAGCCTTTGCTGGTATGGCAATAAAAAAATAGCTGCAATGCTTTTAGAGAGGTCACTGCATCTGCTGAAATATGCAATATCTTAAATGCAAATTCAATGAGGTGTAGGATTATTGCATGATCATTTGACTTTAGAGTAGATCCAAAAAATTCTGTCTGGAAGAACTTATGTCTGAAGTTGATGTCTTATGTCCTGCAGCTGACCTTATGGAGCTTGATATGGCCATGGAGCAGGATCGTAAAGCCGCTGTGAGTCACTGGCAGCAACAGTCCTACCTGGATTCAGGTATTCACTCTGGGGCCACCACCACAGCACCATCTCTGTCAGGCAAAGGCAACCCTGAGGAGGAGGATCTGGACAACCAGGTGCTCTATGAGTGGGAGCAGGGCTTCAACCAGCCCTTCACACCTGAGCAGGTGGCAGGTATGTGGCAGTATTTGCTTTCAACACATGACGTTTGTATTAGGAAAAAATGGAAGCCCCTCTAACTGGATATTTTCAGGCTTGCTCTTCCTGTCTGCTTCCTGTCTGGTTAATCATAAACTTCCACTCTTAGACCTGGATGGGCAGTATGCCATGACTCGTGCACAGCGTGTCCGTGCTGCCATGTTTCCTGAGACTCTCGATGAGGGCATGCAGATTACTTCTACCCAGTTTGACTCTACCCACCCCACCAACGTGCAGCGGCTGGCCGAGCCTTCCCAAATGCTCAAACATGCCGTTGTCAATCTCATTAACTACCAGGATGATGCTGAACTGGCCACCAGAGCAATCCCTGAGCTCACCAAACTTCTCAACGATGAGGACCAGGTTAGAAAAATCCCATACTTCATGCTTAAGCCATCAAAATTGAGATTTCCTTTGACAAGACATATTTCCTGCTTCAGGGAACATTTATTTGCAGCTGAAGCTAAAAATGGAAGATCTTTTAACAAAAAGAGCCTTCATTAATGTTATTTTTAGCCATATAGTGTCTTAAAGTTTGAAGCAATGACAGTTCTGTCTGAATCACCTTAACTTTTGCTTTTGGATGTTGTCATTTGTGTAAGGTAGTGGTTTTCTGTTTGCAGATCTGAGATTTGTAGAGAAAATTACTAGTTTGAAGTGACCCTTGAAAGATTTCTGCATCTGACAAGCAAATTAGTCACTTTACTCCAGATTTTTCTGGTTGATCAGTCTCTGCAGTTGCACTGCTAAATGACAAGTAGCCAAGCAATTTCAAATCTGCTCCGTCTCACGTCCCCCTTATTCACTCTTCCTGTCCAGGTGGTGGTGAACAAAGCTGCAGTGATGGTGCACCAGCTCTCCAAGAAAGAGGCCTCTCGCCACGCCATCATGCGCTCTCCCCAGATGGTGTCGGCCATCGTGAGGACCATGCAGAACACCAATGATATAGAGACTGCCCGTTGTACTGCCGGCACCTTACACAACCTGTCCCATCACAGAGAGGGCCTCCTCGCCATCTTTAAGTCAGGAGGAATCCCTGCCCTCGTCAAGATGCTGGGGTAAGAGCAGAAAAGCTGGTGCACGGGTGCTTTAGTCTTGAATTACTAAATTTGAACATGATGCTGAAGGTTTAATCCATTGGTCTCAAACTCAATTCTTGGAGGGCCACAGCTCTGCACGGTTTAGCTCCAACCCTAATCAAACACACCTGCTCCAGCTAATTAAGGCCTTCAGGATCACTAGAAACTTCTAAGCAGGTGTGATTTGGAGCAGAGCTGTGGCCCTCCAGGAATTGAGTTTGAAACCACTGGTTTAATCCTTTCTTGTGGTGTCCTTCTTGTACCGGTTCTCCACTAAATGGATATTACATGATCTTGTTTCCAGGTCCCCCGTTGATAGTGTGCTGTTCTATGCCATCACCACCCTTCACAACCTCCTGCTCCATCAGGAAGGTGCTAAAATGGCTGTCCGTCTAGCTGGAGGACTTCAGAAGATGGTGGCCCTGCTCAACAAAACCAATGTCAAATTCCTTGCCATCACCACAGACTGCTTACAGATCCTGGCATACGGCAACCAGGAGAGCAAGGTACATGCATTGCATGCATTGGTCTTGCTAACTGAGGGGAAGAATATATACTAGATGTACTCATGTTAATTTGTCTCAACTCTTGCCGCCACAGTTGATCATCTTGGCCAGTGGAGGACCTCAAGCTCTGGTCAACATCATGAGAACATACACCTATGAGAAACTGCTCTGGACCACAAGTCGTGTCCTGAAGGTGTTGTCTGTGTGCTCAAGCAACAAACCTGCCATTGTTGAGGCTGGTGCGTTCATTTCTGCTTGTGCCAATTAAGCATGCATTCATGTATGTTATGTCAGGGTCTCATCTTGTGCTTCTGTGCGTTTCAGGTGGTATGCAGGCTCTTGGTATTCACTTAATGGATCCCAGTCAGCGTCTGGTTCAAAACTGCCTGTGGACTCTCAGAAACTTGTCAGATGCTGCCACCAAGCAGGTGATTTCATGCAAACCATTAACTGTTCGGTTTGATGTCATGAATATTTGAACAACCTTTATTAAAGTAACATTTTGCCTTGTAGGAAGGGATGGAAGGACTCCTTGGCACTCTGGTTCAGCTACTTGCTTCAGATGACATCAATGTGGTCACATGTGCCGCCGGCATACTCTCCAACCTCACATGTAACAACTACAAGAACAAGATGATGGTTTGCCAAGTGGGTGGAATCGAGGCCCTGGTCCGTACTGTTCTCAGAGCTGGCGACAGAGAGGACATCACCGAACCTGCTGTTTGTGCGCTACGCCATCTAACATCCAGACACCAAGATGCTGAGATGGCCCAGAATGCAGTGCGTCTTCACTACGGTCTGCCTGTAGTGGTCAAACTGCTGCACCCACCCTCACACTGGCCGTTAATTAAGGTATGTGGCCAGTTTTTCTGCGCATGATCTTTTGAAATATTGCACATTCTAACGAGTCTTCCCGCATCCTTCTAGGCCACGGTTGGTCTGATCCGTAATCTGGCGCTATGCCCAGCCAATCACTCGCCACTACGCGAACAGGGTGCGATTCCCCGGTTGGTCCAATTGCTGGTGAGGGCACACCAGGACACCCAAAGGCGCACTTCAATGGGCGGCACACAGCAACAGTTTGTGGTGAGTTAAGTTTGGTTTTTGTAGGCATTTTCTGTACTTGTGGAAAATTTAAATGACACTAATTGTCTGATTGTAATATTTAGGAGGGAGTTCGTATGGAGGAGATTGTGGAAGGCTGTACTGGAGCACTTCACATCCTGGCCAGAGACGTACACAACAGAATCGTCATCAGGGGGCTCAACACCATCCCCTTATTCGTACAAGTATGACTAACTTGCTGATTGCCTACGTTCGCACAATCTACGTGCAAGATGGCTGCTGTTGTGATCTCATAAACCCTGTGAGTTTCTTGAAGTGTTTATTTTGCTCTGTAGCTGCTGTATTCTCCTATTGAGAACATCCAGCGGGTAGCGGCAGGAGTGTTGTGTGAGCTGGCTCAGGATAAGGAGGCAGCAGAGGCCATTGAGGCAGAAGGAGCCACGGCTCCTCTCACAGAGCTGCTGCACTCCAGGAACGAGGGAGTGGGTGAGTGACTGCCCCCTATTGACTGATACCATACAGCATTATAACAAAAAAAATATCTTAATATCAGTGGACAAATCTTTCCAATTTCTTTCTTTGGTGTGGATTGTATTACCAGCTAAAGGGTGGAAGGGGTCTAGGACACACACGTGCTTTCCATTAATCTTGACACTCTTGTTTACTTATCTCTATATAGCCACATACGCTGCAGCAGTTCTGTTCCGCATGTCTGAGGATAAGCCTCAGGACTACAAGAAACGTCTTTCTGTGGAACTTACCAGCTCTCTTTTCAGAACAGAGCCCATGGCCTGGAATGAGGTACAAACATGCATCTGCTCTCAGATGAAGACCATTAATACTCTATGAATCCACTTTTATAAACCAAAAATGTTTTTGTTTTGTCTTAGACTGCTGATCTAGGCCTTGATATTGGTGTTCAGGGAGAGCCTCTTGGATACAGACCAGATGGTAAGACATTTTTATTTATTTTATTTATAAATAAATTCAATTATTTTTATTATCCTTTTTATTCATTTCATACAAGCATTTAATCACTTATTTTAAAAATATTAAATCACATTTGTTTAAATGTATTGATTTAAATGTTTGCTTAAACAGTTTTATTTAAACATTTTACAAGTTTACAAATGTTTATGTACAAATGTAAACTTTTTTTTTTTTTTTTTTTTTTTGCTCTTGCTTATTTTAACTAATTTTGACTATCAAAAGTTAGTTTAATTTTACACTTTAATAAATAACATGCATGATAAATAAATAGTTTAATTGAGTAAAAGGGAATAAAATTCTTTCAAATAAATTTTATTTTTGTGTATACACACACACATATATATATATATATATATACAGGTGCATCTCAATAAATTAGAATGTCATGAAAAAGGTTTTTTTTTTTTTCTTGTAACTTATTTCAAAAAGTGAAACTTTCATATATTTTAGATTCATTACATGTAAAGTAAAACATTTCAAGTTTTTTTTTAATTTTGATTAGAGCTTATAGCTCATGAAAGTCAAAAATCAGTATCTCAAAATATTAGAATATTTACATTTGAGTTTCAATAAATGACCATCCATACAGTATAAATTCTGGGTATCTCTTGTTCTTTGAAACCACAATAATGGAGAAGACTGCTGACTTGGCAATGATCCAGAAGATGAACATTGACACCCTCCACAAAGAGGGTAAGTCACAGAGGGTCATTACTGAAAGTTGTGGCTGTTTACAGAGTGCTGTATCAAAGCATATTAAATGCAAAGTTGACTGGAAGGAAGAATTTGGGTAGGAAAAGGTGCACAAGCAACAGGGATGACTGCAAGCTTGAGAATACAGTCAAGCAAAGCTGATTCAAACACTTAGGAGAGCTTCACAAGGAGTGAACTGAAGCTGGAGTCAGTGCATCAAGAGCCACCACGCCCAGATGTCTTCAGGAAAAGGGCTACCAAGCCACTTCTGAACCAGAGACAACGTCAGAAGCATCTTACCTGGGCTGTGGAGAAAAAGAACTGGACTGTTGCTCAGTGGTCCAAAGTCCCCTTTTCAGAGGAAAGTAAATTTAGCATTTCATTTGGAAATCAAGGTCCCAGAGTCTGGAGGAAGAGTGGAGAGGCACAAAATCCATGTTGCTTGAAGTCTAGTGTGAAGTTTCCACAGTCAGTGATGATTTGGGCTGCCATGTCATCTGCTGGTGTTGGTCCACTGTGTTTTCTGAAGTCCACAGTCAACGCAGCCATCTACCAGGAAATTTTAGAGCACTTCCATGCTTCCTTCTGCTGACAAGCTTTATGGAGATGCTGATTTCATTTTCCAGCAGGACTTGGCACCTGCCCACACTGCCAAAGGTACCAAAAGCTGGTTCAATGACCATGGTGTTACTGTGCTTGATTGGCCAGCAAACTCGCCTGACCTGAACCCCATAGAGAATCTATGGGGTATTGTCAAGAGGAAGATGAGAGACACCAGACCCAACAATGCAGATGATCTGAAGGCCACTGTCAAAGAAACCTGGGCTTCCATACCACCTCAGCAGTGCCACAAACTGATCACCTCCATGCCATGCCAAATTGAGGCAGTAATTAAAGCAAAAGGAGCCCCTACCAAGTATTGAGTACATATACAGTAAATTAACATACTTTCCAGAAGGTCAACAATTCACTAAAAATGTTTTTTTTTTTTATTGGTCTTATGAAGTATTCTAATTTGTTGAGATAGTGAATTGGTGGGTTTTTGTTAAATGTGAGCCTAAATCATCACAATTAAAAGAACCAAAGACTTCATTTAATACAGTAGTTTCACAATTTGAGTTGAATTACTGAAATAAATGAACTTTTCCACGACATTCTAATTTATTGAGATGCACGTGTGTGTGTGTGTGTATAATAATAATAATAATAATATTATTATATATATTTTTTTTTTATTTAATAAAACATTTCATGTATTATAGACATTTATTTCAACAAGACTCATGATCTCTCATCCCTTTTAGACCCCAGCTATCGTTCTTTCCACTCTGGCTACGGTCAGGATGGTCTGGGTATGGATGGCATGCTGGAGCACGAGATAGGAGGCCACCATCCTGGAGCAGAGTACCCCGTAGAGGGATTACCCGACTTGGGCCATGCTCAGGACCTGATGGATGGCCTGCCCCCTACAGACTCCAATCAGCTGGCCTGGTTCGACACGGACCTCTAAACACTCACGGTCTACAAGTATTGAAGGTAAGATGAGCTTCAAAAATTTGTTCACTGCATTCTGCTCAAGTTTCAAAATGAACATTAATGAACTTCTGTCTCTCCACAGCTGTATGTTGAATGAATCTGCATTGTGAATTGAAGAGTTGTGGAAGGTTTGCCAGAGGGTGGGCTAGTGTTTCAGAAAGTGCCTGACACACAACACACACTTGTTGCAGACGAAAGGGAGATGTCTAACGGGGAAATGGTGGATATCAGTCTCCTTTTTATTGCTACGACCCCTTTTTTGTTTTTTGCCCTGGATGGAAAAATGCAAGTACAGAGGGATTGTGACACGGATGCTGACGAGTGCACATGAAAAGGATCTTTTAAGATGGAACTATTTTAACTTTTTTTTTTTTTTTTTTTTTTTTTTTTTTTTAAATCAGCCTTTTCATGGTACTGACCCTAGCTTGGTTTTTAAACCTCGTCTTTTTTTGTTGTTGTTTCTGCCACTTTAATTTGTATTCCATATATATTTTGTTGTTGTTTTTTTATTATTATTTGAATGTCTTCTATAGTGTTAAGTTGTAGTGGACTTGCCTCATTGGTTTCTGGATCTTTATCACATGCTAGTGTACAACACTAATCTCAGTTCCTATGTAATCTGACTGAAAGTGTAACAATGTGTAGCTTTTTATATGATCAGTTAAAATGGTGGTTGTTGGGAGTACAAAAAAACTATATGCATTCTTAAATGCTTAACGTTGAGCAAGGATAAGCAGTTTTCAATGTCACTATTGTTCCAAAAAGGGTGTGGATGCAGCGAGGGTGGGTGGGGGTAGATGGGGTTTATGAGGTATACACAGAGACAGAAATCTTTTCTATGCTATCTGGAGGTAGTCTCTCTATTGAAGCAACGCCATTGTTTGTTAGCCTTTGTGGCTTCTTTTGGGAACATGGATAATGACATGGCTAATCAATAAAAGACTTTTATTCCATTGTGGTTGTGTGATACCTAAATATAAAAGGCAACTGTGACATAAAACAGTTTTTGCATTATTTAGCCCTTTTCCTTTCCCTGTTAATACCTTAAAGGAGTAGTTAACCTGAAAAAGAAAATTCGCTGATGTAGATGAGTTTTTGTTCGTTTTATCTGAACAGATCTGGAAAAATTTAGCATAACATCATTTGCTTACCAATGGATCCTCTGCAGTGAATGGGTGCCGTCAGAATGCGTCCAAACAACTGATAAAAACAGTAATCCACAAAACTCCAGTCCATTAATCAACATCCTGTGAAGAGGAATGCTGTGTTTGTAAGAAACCAATCAATCGTTAAAAACTAATTTTAATTTCAAACCATTGCTTTTGGCTAAAATATGAGTCCTATCCATAATATTGCTTTCTCTAGTGAAAATCTTGTCTGAATCCGGAGAGAAATATGCACAGGTCAAGTACTGTTTAGATGCGAAAACAGTTCTAAAGAAATTGGTGGATTTTGACGTGAGAGGACAAGGCATGGACTTTTTAACTGGAAAAAATATTATAGACTGGACTCATATTTTGGTCAGAAGTGACTGTTTAAAATTAAAATGTTTTAATTTTGTTTCTTACAAACATGCAGCTTTTCACTATACAGTCATGGCCAAAAAATATCGTCACCTTTGGTAAATATGATCAAAGAAGGCTGTGAAAATTAATCTGCATTAATCCTTTTGATCTTTTATTTAAAGAATTCACAAAAATCTAACCTTTCATTGGATAAGAATTTAAAATGGGGGGAAATATCATTATGAAATAAATGTTTTTCTCTAATGCACATTGGCCACAATTAACGGCACCCTTTTATTCAATACTTTTTGAAACCTCCATTTGCCAGTTTAACAGCTCTAAATTTTCTCCAATAATGCCTGATGAGGTTAGAGAACACCTGACAAGAGATCCGAGACCATTGTTGTCCGGTTGGACGATCCAAACATGGCCCATTATAAGATTTCTAACAGAGTCAGTCACTTATTGATTTTTTTATCTGTTGGTATTTGATAGAATCCATGATGCCATGTATCTAAACAAGATGTCCAGGACCTCTAGCGGAAATATAGGCCCACAACATCAAAAATACAGCAGTATATTTCATTGTACTCATGGGGTACTTTTTATCCCTGTGTTCACCAAACCCGTCTTGAGTGTTTGCTACTAAAAAGCTAATTTTTAGTTTCATCTGACCATAGAAGCCAGTCCCATTTGAAGTTCCAGTCGTGTCTGATAACTGAATTTGCTGGAGATTGTTTTTGGATGAGCAAGGATAATTTTTCTTGAAACCCTCCCAAACAACATGTGGTGATGTAGGTGCTGTTTGACTTTTTTTAAGGTTTTCTGACCCCGAAACTCAACTATTTTCTGCAATTCTCCAGCTGTGGTCCTTGAAGAGTCTTTAGACACTCAAATTCTCCTCCTCACCGTGCATTAGGACGATATAGACACACGTCCTCTTCCAGGCAGTTTCGTAACATTTTCTGTTGATTGGAAATTCTTAATTATTGCCCTGATGGTGGAAATGGGAATTTTCACTGCTCTAGCTCTTTTCTTAAAGCCACTTCACTAATTTGTGAAGCTCAATTATCTTTTGCTGCACATCAGAAATATATTCTTTGGTTTTTCTCATTGTGATGGATGATTAAGGGAATTTGGAGTTTGTTTTCCCTCCTATTTATATTTCTGTGAAACAGGAAGCCATGGCTGGATAATTTCATGTTCATAATCACCCTGGAGTGCTCAAAATTGTGAATAATATTTTACTCATAAGAATTTCTAGGGGTACCAATAATTGTGTCCAACGTGTATTTGAGAAAAACATTTATTTCATAATGATATTTCCCCCTATTTTAAATTCTTATTATCCAATGAAAGGTTAGATTTTTGTGATTTAAAAAAAATAAAGGATTAACAATGCAGATTAATTTTCACAGCCTTCTTTGATCATATTTACCAAGGGTGCCGATATTTTTGTATGGCCTGAGGCTGAAGGTGAGTAAATTTTCAGCAGATTTTTAATCTTTAAAGTAGCCTACTGTCTATGAAGTACAATCCATATTGACTATGTGCAGTTATAAGATGCCTATAAACTTGAATGTGTTTAACTGGGTCAGAGTTCGCCTTCTCTGCTCCCTGCCATTCATTTCCACTTCTCTGGAAGCCACTTACCATCTTATGTCTGTGTGAAATCAAAGTTGAAGATTCATTATCAGTGATTCAGCCTTGGAGGGGTGGAGTTGATTTCCATTCTCTTATCTGAATATGTGGGGACGAGGGCAGGCGATGAAATCTGCACTTGTGCACGCATATGGGTTTGTTAGCTACCCCCTTTTTAAAAATCGGATCCATATGAGCCTCAGATCAGAGAGTGTGTTTATCTTAGATGTTTTGAGCTTGGCCGATTCAAGTCAGTTGGATTTAATTAAGTCAGACAGGCAGCAGTTCTGATACGATGCATTAATCTCATGTTTGATGTGCTTTGTAATTGATTTGTTGAAGCTGGAAGTCTGTTGGCCTTATAGAGTTACCTTTTTATAGATTACATGTTTACAGGGGAGTGTACATCCTTTTGTATCTGAGGTTTTCTTTAAGGCTCTTTACATGTTTTTTGTTTGTTCGATATCCATACAAACATAGATTGTTTTACTATTAAATGAGCTGTAATGCATCAACATTTTAACTTGCGCTCTGGAAGTTTTATGAAAGTCTCCATTTTCTGCCTCCACCTCTTTTTTCTGCTGGGAGAGGAATTTCACTGAGGCCTTGCCAAACGGCGGCTGTAGTTTGAAGTGTTGCCAGAGCGCTTTGTGCTGAGCAGCCCTCACCGCCTCCACAAAAAACACACTCATCCCCCTCTTCAGATAGAAAAAGAGAGGGGGTGGATTTACCCAGTTTGGACAGGGGGCAGGGCAACATGTCTATACAATGGACTTATATGAGCCTCGGAAAGTACAGGAGCCAAAGACCCAAAGATCCTAACTATGTTTCTTTAACTTCAGTCACACAGGGGTAATTATTTTAATTAAAATTAATTTAAACCTTCTTTTTCATATGATTTAATAATCATCACATTAAAAATGTCTTGGAAACTTTTTTTTTTAGTTTTTTACATGAAAATATTATCAGCTTTTCTCAGTTGTGGTGTCATTTCCACTGCATCCAACATTTTTTGCCCCTAATAAAGTTTTATTATTTTAGTGTACTGGTGGGTGACAACAATGTCAACAGTGTTAATAAATTGAGATAAATATGAGACATGATTTGTGAAGGAAATTAATAAACACTACCGTTCAAATGTTTGGGGTCAGTAAGCATGTTTTTGAAAGGAGTCTCTTACGTCCACAAAGACTGCATTTATTTGATCAAAAATACAGTAAAACCATAATTTTATCATAAAATGTTACAATTTAAAATAGCTGTTTTCTTTGTTAATGCATTTATTTGAAATAGAAATCTTTTGTAACATTAGAATATAAATGTCTGAATAAAAGTATTAATTTCTTTCAAAGAAACTACAGACCACATACTTTTAAATGGTAGTGTAAATATCACTTAAAAACCAAATATTTTTTATTTTGTGTCATGTCTAATAAAACTTTTTATTCAGAGCACAAGAATGCTACCTAACAAGACAAAGTAGTCAGCCTTTTTATTCTAGAAAAAAAAAAGATAAATGACAGAATTCCCTTGTGATTCATGTATGTCCACTATTGGACAATTAATGTTAAGTGGATAAAACAAAAGTATTAAACGTGTTTTAATAGACACAGGGCAAACGCCATATAGGCTAGATGCTCACAGAAATGCATAAAAAGTTACGCAACTATAACACTTTCTTAGAAGTCACATCGTCAGATCCCAAAAAGAGAAGGTAAGACAGAATACGGGAGATTTCGGCTGCCCTGAAGAGAGAGACAGACAGCCCAAGAACTCCCTGACCTTCCCTCCCACATACTCCCTTACCTCGAGGCAACACACCTGTGTGGACGTCTGTGTGTTTGAGTGAGACAGTCCGCGAGATCAAAGCTCACAGACAGATCATGATCTAGTGTCTGTCAGTCCCTGCGCTGTGAAGACGGCAAGTGTCAAGCTAGACAATAGTTTACTGCAGTTCATGTTTCTTTCTCTGGAGCCATATGAGGTGTGGGAGGAGATAAATTCGAGATTATTAGAGTGCCTTTAAAACAACAAAAATGTGAACTGTGAATGTTTTTCTTTATTAGCAATGTTTGCTAAGGTCAGCAGGAAAGGTCCGGAAACCTTCATGTGTATAATATGCGATTTATATCATTAGGACAGGCCTACTGTTTGAGGTATTTTAACAAATGGCTCTTTTCTCTTCGTGAAAAAATGAATCGGTGGGTGAGTCAGTCAAAAAGATTCATGACACAGCCTCGCTCATGACTCAGGACGATTCCAAGGGCCCGGCGAGGGAGAGGGGGCCCGGGATGCATTTTATACAGCCAACCCAAGACATGATCACAGGGGGGCCCGAGTCAATGATGTTCAGGTGTTTAGGGGCCCGGAAACCATAGCGGCGCCCCTGGCTGTCAAACTGATAAAGATGTTTTCTTAATTTGCTGGTGCTTTTTCTGTGTTTTCTGAACACATTTTTTTATGATTCACTATGATTTTATGATTTTATGATTCTGTGTTTTCTGATTCACTTTTTTTAAAGATTTATTTTTGGTGTTTTCGCCTTTAATTTGATAGGACAGTGCAGAGACGACAGGAAGCAAAGTGGAAGAGAAAGAGAGGGACAGGATCGGGAAAGGTCTGCGAGCCTGGACTCGAACTTGGGACGCCCGAAGTGCAACGGCGTGTTGTGAATACATTAAGTGCAAATTTGTACTGTATAAACTAAGCTGTTAGGCTAAATGGTATTTGTGTCATTTGTGTCATGTTTGTGTGTGTGTGTGTGTGTGTGTGTGTGTAACATGATTTTGTCAGAATTGTAATCAGGAATAGAGAGTATCCTACTCATTATTTTGAATTCGTCTATTTTTTGAGTTTATACTAAAAAAATTGCTGTCTTATAAGATAAGTCATTGACAGTTTTGCAACAGGTAGGATTTAGTTCATGGCACTCCTCATTCATTTCAGCAATATGCACAACCAGTGACTGACTGTTGCACAACACGGACAAGATTCTCTGTCAAGTCTATAATGTGATTGGTTATCAAGGTACACATGATCCAAGTTGACCATTATGCTTTCTCCAATTGTCGAGCCATGGAGGTTGGCAACTCCCAATAATAAGACCATCTTTGCCTATTTTTCACAACAACAGCAATCGTTACTGTGATGTGTAGGTTTGTGAGATTTTCATCTGAATAGATTCTGCAATTTGTCAGATAAAAACGTCTTATTCATCAAATGGTTCGCTTGTAATGATTTGCCAATAGTAAAATAGGTTTAATATCACCTAAGGGATGATGATAATAGAGATATGGTGTCATTTTTGACTTGTTCCAATAACCAACCACCTAGCAATTTCCCAGAACACCCTAGCAACCACACAGTAAATCCCTGGAACCAGTTGTGCCAGCCAGTTTTGCACCATCAATATCACTCTCATTATCATCAGAAAATGTCATTTAATTCAGAGCTACTCTCATAGAGAAACTCTACTACACCAATTCAAGCTACCATCAAAAAGTATTTTTCTAACAATCATCAATATACAGTGAGTGATTGAGTGATTGTGATGAGTGATTAGCTGACACAACAATCCTAGCACTGGCTGATTCACCATTCGTTTGCAGTTTGAGTATTTGCTTGCAATGTATAAAAGGTTGGGAAGCCCCATAAACACACACACACCAGGGTTAGTTTTGGGTATGGACAAAGAGTATAGAATACCAAGAGGCGAAACTCTGATGCTTTTCGGGTAACAGCCACTAGGTGGCGCTTCGGTAGCACGGCCGCCATTTTGGGGTGAAAATTCCAACTGGACAACGTTACAATAAAGAAATAGACAGAATAACAACGAAAGAGAAGTCAAAGTGGAATAAAAGAACGCAATGTTGGGCAATCCCCTTCAAAAACTATCAGAGTGACAGTGAAAATATTGACTTTCATAATTTTCCCAAAGACTGTGACAGGTAATTATTCACAAAAGTGTAAAAATAGTGTGTGTTTTGAAGTGGGACGTAGCGCTGTCTTATTCTATACTCTTTGGTATGGATGTGTGTAATTTACGTTGTAGAACAAAACGTAAAAGTATCTTCAAGTTGTGTTTACCACAGGCTTTATTTTACTCATAAATTGAAAAATCCCATTATAAAACCCCATAGGAAAATCTCGAAGCAACCCGCGGCGAATTACTCTTCCGGGTTCTGACATCATAGTTCCCCCACTCTAGTAATACTCAAAGCTAGCCCAAAAGGAGCCCAATTGCTTTTGAGGGGGGATCCCCTGGTAAAAAATCGTGTTCTGGGGGGTAAAGTTTTTTTGCCGGGGTTCCCCTGTTAAAAGTCGCATTCTAGGGACTAAATATCACATTATTGGTGTCGCCTCAATCCGCGGACATGAAAAACATCCCGCGGAAAGAGTGTTAAAGTAGCCCAATTCCGCGAGGAAACCGCCGACTTGGCACACACACACACACACACACACACACACGTATAGACATGCTTATTCGGCCTCTCTGACAAGAGCAAGGGGCCTGTTGCCTGGCAACCAGGGGGTTTATGGCAGGAGAGGCACTTACAGGCACTCTGGCGCTCACGCACATCCGTGCACGTGTGCAGGTGTCTGTTGGTTGAGCAGAGAGGCTGGGTGGGGACAGACGCACACTTGAAACAGGGAGATGAAAGCCTGCTTTTTACTCAGATAAAAGAGATGAACTAAGAGATAAACCCAGAGACGCGGAGTTTTCTGCTAATGTAGAAAACTCTCCTCTCACTCTTTAGTTAAGAGTGAGAGGAGAGAAACTTCATTATCTGAGCAAAGAGAGCTTGAGAGATAATAATGATGATGTCAGCGCTCCAGTAGCAACCCACAGGAAAGAAAAATCTCACGAGATCTCTGTAATATCGCAGCTGTTTTTCTTAGACAGCAATGAGATTAAATGGAGAGTTGCAAACATAAGGAGACTTGATTTGAGTAAAAATGTACCTCTAGAGCTCCAAAAGAGATCTCAACAATGTCTTAAAACCGAAGTCTATCAAAGGTCAGAGATTTTGATTTAAACTTAAATATTTCTCAACAAATCAAAGACAAAATTATCTTGTTTATTTTTTTTTCAATTGTTTATCTTTTATAGCTTTATATACTGTTATTTTTATAGCTTTATTTACTGTTATTGTGATGTCAGTTTGTTTAATTTTTGTTCATTGTATTATTCTATTTTTAAGATAATTTTTAAGCAATTTTAAGATTGATTGTGAGACAAACTTCCTCTTGAGACATAATGGAGTATGAAAGTGAATCAATTTGAGCAATTACATTGTACTTTGGGAATCGGGTAAAGCACTATTATTATTATTACTACCACTACTACTACTACTAATAATAATTTAATAATAATGATTTATTACTACTACTACTACTACTACTACTAATAATAATAATAATAATAATTTAATAATAATGATTTATGAAAAATAATGATTAATGAAAAATGTATTATTATTATTATTATTATAAATTAAATAATAATGTTTTTTATTATTATTAGAAAAAATAAAAAATAACACACAAAGATTAATAATAATAATTATTATTATTAATAATAATAATAAAAAGTATGTTATTGCTCAAATTCATTCACTTTCGTACTCCATAATGTCCCCAGGTTAATAATATAACAACAACAACAATAATGATGCCCCAGATTAATAGTTTAATGAAAATAAAAAAATAACAATGAGAAGAAGTAGAAGAAGAAGCCTTGACAAAAAAAAAAAATATCTGGAAAAAAATCTGAAAACTCAATTTCAGTTGATATTCTCTCTTTCTTTCTCCCAGTGTCTCTTAATCTCTCCGAGCCTTGGGCTGTAATTATCTGTTAAGTAGATTCTTTGTTGCACTGAAATGAAGGAAAAGAAAATGGGGGCAGGTTGCAGTTAGACAGCTGAAGAGGTCCTCAGAGAAGTGAGACTAGAATATCACCTGTCTTTGCACAGTAGCACAAAGAGGATTTTTCCTAGATAAAGTTACAACTGGTTTATTTCATCTTAGATTATGTATTTCACAGCTATCTCATATATGACGTCTTAATCATGCATGCAGATATGCAAATTCTTTATAATGTAATTGATATTCATATTCATTTTCCCAATGCATGCACCAGCACCATTTACAGGCCTTGAGCAGTGTGTGTGTGTGTGTGCATAGATTCTCTGAAACATACTGTATACGAGACCTTCACAACCCTCACGCTAGGCTGGAGGCAGCAGGGGTGTCAATCATGCTTTGCTAGGAGAGATTCTCAGTCTTAGTGCCAGAGGCAGGTTTATCGCAAACCACACCCCCTCCAACCCTTGACAGTGCACAGGGAAATCAGACACGGTGACCTGTGATCTCTTGACCCGACGACCTCCCAGACTCCCCTATCTGCTCTAATAAGCAGCTCGGTTATGTGTGTGTCTTTGTGAGAGAGCAAAGACAATGTGTGTTTCTCACAGCAGAGATCATTGTGATTGACAATCCCTCAGTCTCCAGTGAAATCTCTATTGCTAATGAAAGCTCAACTTACAAGCCTACACAAAGTAATCCGCATGAGTAACATACGTGAAACATTTCATGTCTGTCTTGAGCTTTGTGTTTGACATGTATAAATCAGACAAAAAGACTTACTGCATATAAAGTGTTCTGAGTCATTTTACTACATATATATCCATGTAGTTGCTAGGGTGTTCTAGCACAGTTCTTGCATACTGGCTCAAGTTAAAAGATCCTATCCCAAATCAGATTGCAAGTTTGATATTGCTTCAATGACACAGCACTTTTATACAAGGAGTTGATGTTGAGTAACTTAACCTCTTAGGCAAAATATTGCCAGTTACTTTGTTTATTTTTGATCTGCCAATGAAAATAATTCTAAACAACTAATCAAACCTTGGATCTTTCAGAGCAACACCTAGTAGTGTAGTTTCGTTTTTGAATGAACTAGTGTTTTTGAACAAATCGGTTGATTGAATGATTCAATGACTCACTCATAAAGATACTTGATTCACTTCTAATTGAATCAGTGTTTTTGAACTAATCGGTTGATTGCATGATTAAGTGACACACTCTTAAATACAGTCACATATTATGTTCCTGAAATAATTAATATTTTTTAAAATTGAATTTAATTGATTGAATTTAATGATCATTCATAAAGATAGTTGCGTTGTTCCTCAATGGCTCAGTGTTTTTGGACAAATTAGTTGATTAAATGATTTAGTGACACACTCATATATCGTCACTTGTTTCATTCCTAATTTAATCAGTATTTTTAACAAATCGGTTGATTGAATGATTCAGTGACACTCACTTGTTTCGTTCCCCCCAAAAAATCTGTTTTTGAACAAATCAGTTGATTGAATGATTCAGTGATTTATTCATTATTCATTCCTGAATGTATTAGTGTTTTTGAATGAATTGGTTGAGTGAAAGATTCAAAGACTCTCTCATAAAGACATTTATTTTATATCTGAATGAATCAGTGTTTTTAACAAATCATTAATTCATTAAAACAATGCACAAAATGTCACGTATCGTCGCCTACTGCAGAAATAGCCTCTGACAAATCCTGGAACAACTTTGCACGGTCTGAGACTTCATTATATGGAGCAGGTACTTTTTAATCAATTAAAGGGATAGTTCACCCAAAAATGAAAATTCGGAAAACCTTCGTTCATCTTCGGAACACAAATTAAGATATTTTTGATGGAATCCGAGAGCTCTCTGACCCTGCATAGACAGCAATGATATTACCACGATCAATGCACAGAAACGTAGCAAGGACATCGGTAAAATAGTCCATGTGACAGCAGGGGTTCAACCGTAATTTTACGAAGCTACGAGAATACTTTTTGTGCGCAAAGAAAACAATAATAACATAATTTATTCAGCAGTTTTTCTCCCCGAGTTACCGTCTTCCGCCATTTTGGAGAGTATCCCAGAACGTAATCAAGGTAATCAGCGTTGTTTATGTTCAGTAGACAGTGCGTGCATGCAGAACGTAAACAATGCTCATTACATTGGTTACGTTGAAGAACTGCTGAATAAATTGTTATTATTGTTGTTTTTGCACACAAAATGTATTCTCGTAGCTTCATAAAATTACAGTTGAACCCCTGATGTCACATGGACTTTTTTAACAATGCCCTTGCTACATTTCTGTGCTTTGATCGTGGTAATATCATTGCTGTCTATGCAGGGTCAGAGAGCTCTCAGATTCCATTAAAATACTTTAATTTGTGTTCCGAAGATGAACGAAGGTCTTACGGGTTTAGAACGGCATGAGGGTGAGTAATTAATGACAGCATTTTCATTTTTGGGGTAAACTAACCCTTTAACCATAAAAACATCATCAAATGAATTTTCAAAGTTTCCATCTCGATAGATAGATTTTGTTCTTCTCTAGGTTCCTTCTGTTTTTCTCTCCAGCACCACCAGTGGTTAATTTTTAAAAAAAAAACTAGAATTCGATCAACTCATCGAATATGGCCCAGGGCTATGAAGTTTGACAAATCTAAAATCCCAGAGGGTGGGAAGAGTAGACTAATGAATGACCCTTTTGTTGGCCAGCTGCATTTATGTATATATTGTACTTGAGGAGAGAGAGTCCATCATTTAATTGGGAACAGAACTGCTGCACTTCAGTGTCTGAAAGTGAGGCGATTCATTTGACTGACAGCTCCTCCGATGAATTGGACAGGAGGCCTCGGCCCAGGGGACTGGAGACCTTTTTGATGGTTGGATGCAACCACGCCCCTTTTTGATGACCAGACACTCCTTCCAGCTCCCAGAAGACTTTGCAGGGGGCCCAAGAAAGACACAGTCCACTGCCTCCTCTCCATTTTCTCCTCCTTTTCTTTCTTTCTGCCTTCTCCATCTCTCCCAAGGGAAATATGGTTGGTTAGGCTCCCAATTGAGCAAGTTATTTTAAGCAAAAAGCCGAGACGCAGCCATTTACAGAGTGAAAGAGATGCAACTAACGCTGAAATGAACTGAGGGGTTTAATAAAAGTGTAATTTTTGAAAGCGTGCACCCATATGAAGGAAACATCTTTGATCCTGAGTGAAAAAATATGCACCATAATACGATTTGTGCACTAAGCAAGTCAAAGTCATGTTCATCATGAAGGAATAACGCAATTTGTAGTATGGGTCTGTGGCTCTTGTTGTTTGTAGCCTAAGAGAGTGTTTAGACTGTAATGGTTTTTTGTAAATGAATATGACACTAATGGACATAATTCTTGGCTGTGAACAAGGATTTCTTTGAAGTAAACAGAGTCTGGCCTGTGTCTCAATGAGCATAAAGGCCCAGCAGTGATGTTTGGGACTGAGCAACCCGCACCCACACACTCACAAACATTGATCTTTCAATACATATTTATGCTTGACCACAAGTGACACCAAATAGGTGGATAATGAGGGCCGCTGGGATCTCTGGTTCCCCCAAGAGACTCTAATCTCTCTCTCTCCCACACACTAGACAGTGGTAATAATGTTTGCCACTGAACTCAATGTCGTTGACTTCTAGAGGCCATACACACACACACACACACACACACACACACACACACACACACACACACACACACACACACACACACACATTTAAAGTCACATTTAAATCAAGTATACAAATTACTTAAGTTAAATATTTTTTTGCCACAATACATCCATTATGGAATAAACATTATAAAATCTTCATTATTTAAGTAATCCAGGGGGTTGGTTATTTATTTATTTATTTTTTAACACATCATAAGTCGCATCTAAATAATGTATGCATTATTCATATATTTTGGTGACTGAAATGTGTAAATACTTGTAGGGTACTGTAAATACATCCATTATGGATTATGGATTATATAAACCTCATTTCAGGGGGTGATTTAGCACTTGGACAGTAGAGACAGACATGAAATTATTAAGGAAAGAGAGATGGGATTGGGGCATTATAGGCCTGACTTGAACCTGCGTTTCCCATATGAGCACCATGGTTCAATGTATCGAAGCATGAGTATTAGCCATTACGGCAACTGAGTTATTTTGCCTTTATAGCTTAATAAAGTGTAATTGTTGTATATATTGGTAGCTTTGATAAAAGATTTTATCATGAGGTTTTCTCTCACCCATTTTACCATGAATCCAGTTGAATCAAACCTCCAGTTACATCCTACTCTTCATAAAAGACTGCATTATATAAGTATAAAATGATTTTGTATGTGCAGGAGTAGTGTCTGCGTCGTCCTTCTCCTCTGAATTTGTCAAAGTCAATGCTAAACAGGAATGACAGCAGCGATACAGTGATTTGAGTGATGAAGAGCAACCCCAGTCACACATTCATCCACAAACACACAATTCCCACACCAACTCTGACACAGATTAAATATGGATTAAACCTATTTGCATATGAATTGTGTTATCAAATATTTCTTCCAAGGATTAATGAGATGGAGTTTTGGTGCAGTAGTATGAATATATATTTCATTTATTTGCTGCCTTGTAAAACAATCACTCACTGCTCATTTATCAACAGAGAACTGTCACTTTTTTCTTCCTTGTTCTTTGTCTCTTGTCTGCTCAAGACATGTCCATCTTTAATACATACTTATGCTTCTTTGACTTTACTCTTAGATTAAAATGTTTTGAGTTTGAAGCTAATAAAATCACTGAAGCTTGACATATGATGATTAAATAGTTGAATGTTATTATATCAGAAGTAACTGCAGATGGGGAAACAGTTTATAGCTATATTATTTTTGTGGCCTTGGGGCCTTTTTACCCAATTTACCCTTTAGCTGACTTTATATGTTTTTAATCAAAACAAACGTCTTTACCATTTCATTTTCCACTAATTATATTTTTCCATTAATTTTCAATTAATAAAATCCTCTTACTTTGGGATCAGAAAAAATATTTCTAGCACCATTGTACTCCTAAATTTAGTGTAGAAATTTTCAAGGCAGGAAGAAGATGTTGTGCCATATTTGTTCTAGATCTGAATCATTTTATTAAGGCCACTTAAGGATTCATTATTTAGTCAGAGTATGACCTTAATGTAATAATGAGTAATACAACAACAATCAGACCGGCTTTCATTGTCTCTTCAGCTCTGAATGCAACACTATAGACCAGTTCTGATGTGTTTGTTCTTTTATTAAGGCCCTTCTGTGCAATGTGTTTGGACACATAGAGTGTGTTTAGACATGTTTCTGCCTTGGACTCTTTTTCTCTATTTTATATCTCAGAGAAAGACTAATTTTCATACTCTCAGATCCACTCAAAGACGCTAAATCTTTTTTCTTTTAAATCTTTTCTCTTTGTTGTCTCAGCACAGGTGGGAGAAGGGCCTGTATGGACATGACTCTGTTTTATGTGGGTAACCTCACACAAACACAGACATACTGCACACGGCACATGAAGTTTTGTTGTTCAAACTCATCCTTTGGTGTTTTCTAGACGTATAGAGCTCTTCATGCCCTTTGGAGTGAGAAAATATCAATGCTGTCCTTGCTAATGTCCTCCAATGTTCCCACTCGCTTTGTATAAATTGATTTCATCTGTGAAAGTTTTGTTACAGATGCCTCCAAACCAGAAGGATGGCTTCAAAACATTCGTCGGCTCTTTCCTCTGTACTCCTCTTTCTCTGTTTCATTCCCTTTCTGGCGCCTATCTGACGATTTTTTTTCTTCTATTAAGTGAGCATTCAGCAGCAGCTCCATCTCACATATCCACTTAAAAGAAAAAAAAAAACAGATTAAAATTCATAACTTTTTCTGCAAATTTGCAGCAGCCACTTATCAATCCAATTTCAGCCAATTAGACGACTTCTCATTAATCTGCCTTCAAGGCAGCGAAGAAAGCGCAAAGAGGAATATTAAATTTGATACAACAAAAGTCACATGCACAGAGTATTTGACTGAGTAATTAATGTGTCTCAGAATAATATGGGTTATGAATCTGAACATTAATGGATTAATCATTTACATGTGACAGTAGAGAATATTTTTTTTCTGTAAATGATGTCAATCATTAAAACGGCACACATGCACAGAGAATATAGTGTTTAAATGGAGCTTTTAAGATAGTAGATAGAACAGTGTTTATTTATTAACTGTGCAGAAGAGGTAGCTTAGGTGTGCGAGTTTATAAGAATCCAAACAACACAAACTGATATTTGCGTTTTTTATCTCATTGTTTAGAAAAACACCAGCCTAATAGCAACCTTAAAAAAGCACAATACATAATTATTATTATTATTGTAATTTCATCAAAAACATCAAAGCTAAATAGTATATTATTATTATTATTATTATTATTATAGTGCTGTCTGCTATAGTACATTCACTACCATTTAAAAGTTTGGACTCAATACTATTTATTTATTTATTTATTTATTTTTAAGAAGTCTCCTGTGCTCACTAAGTCTGCATTTACTTGATCAAAATACAGTAAAAACATACTGTGAAAAATAACTGTTTTATATTAAATATATTAGAGGTATTGTTTGACTGTGGCTCCATCTAGTGGAGAGCTGAGAGCGCGCTATCTGCAGTGATGAATAATCCCTAACCCTCATCGGACACTTTAGCACGTGCGGCATACATTCATCACCACTCACTGCAAATATTTTATATCTAATGCCATCATCAGCAACCTTTTTTCTTCCTTTTTAAATAGATACTTTAATTAAGTTTAGTTAACAATGTTCTTTTGGAAATGCAGCAGCATCTAACCTGATCAGGTGTATTCTGGAGGAAGTAAACTCTGGTAGAGGATGGGGGTGGTCTGTGGGCGGAGTCTTTCCTGCTGCAACCTCAGTATGCAAATACATTTCTTTTTTGTATATATACTTTGTAGCGGAGCTAGAATTTACGAAAAGTATGGAATTGCCATCCTCTGCACCTGCTAGTGGGGTTAAATAAATAGGTTATATAATAATAACAGGTTAATTTAATAATAGCTTAATAGGAGTGGAGCAGAAAGATTTTGGGGCGCATTTATGGCGGAGAATCCAAACTCTAGACCTGTAATAACCACCGTGAGCAGCCCTTACCTGGAATGCGGGACTTCAAGCACAGGAACCCCGTGGTACGACAAAGAGTCCGTGCTGAGCCTGTCTAAATACCTCATCTTTGTGGAAGTGGTGAGTTCTTTATTAAAACTTACATTCAACTATAATGGGCAATTGAGGAAGAAAACCAATAGGCTTGCTTGTCGTGAAGACTTTTTGTTAGTGGTTAGGGAAACGTTTCTACTGTTTGTTTTTTCTCTTATCCTTCCTTTTGATTTTTCCCCTGGAATTTGCACAAGTAGAATAGCGCTTTGTTAAGATAAGCTTTGTAATCTTATGTTTTTACAGATATGGACACTTAATTTGTAGCCCTCATTATGTAATCTGCAAAGTCCCCATAACAAACTTATATGGAGAGTTCATGTTATTTGTGGACAGGATCATTGATTCTAACATGAACCTGGCAGTGAAACTCATTTTTGGTGCGTGTGATTGTGGTCGGTGTGAATGTTCCTCTTTCTGTTTCAATGCAGGGAAGATAAGGCCAATGAGTGGCAGAGGAAGTGAGATTGTAATAGAGCTATGGCTGGTTTAATCCAAACGACCCAATAACCCAGTTTTGAACAAGTAGAGGACTCTGCTCTTATAGTTTAAATTCAGTTCAGGTTTGCCACAGCCCATCAAAATATGTCTCAAATACACCTTTTTCAGATATGTGAAAGATACTACAAATTGGCATTTTAATGATGTAACTTTCCGTTAAGGTTTAGGCTATTCCTTTATATTATAGGCTATAAATAATAATTACATTTTTAAAAACTAAACTGAAAAAAAGTAACTTCTATATGGACAGGGATGGTAAAATAAATGAATGATCATAATGTCCTACAACAGTGGTTCTCAAACAAGGGGTCAGGGGGACAAAATAAGCATTAAAATAAGCTACTTAAAACCAAGATTTTCAATAATAACTAAACATCGAGATGTCTTATTTTAATAACTGTTTTTTTTTTCTTCAAGGGAAAGGGCTCTTACTGTCTAGAAAATTCTGGAATTATAATTGAAAAAGTGCAAAAAGACATCTAAATTGAGAAAATCTTATAGCTCCATTGCCATTTTTATTATGAATATACATTTTTTTGTCATTGTCAAATTCTGAAATATTTTTTTGGTAGAAATTTTGAGTAAAAAAAAAAAAAAAAAACTTTCCCTTAAAAACTTTACCGTTAATCCTTATCTGGTAAATCACAAATGACTGGAAAAATCATGGAGTCTTTGAAAATAGTTGTGGACAGTGAGGGGTTAAAAAGAACCACTGAAAACCACTGCCCTCCAACATTTCTATTTAAGTTTTCCATCAGATTAAATATTTGAAAATAACAGTAATTCTTTTATTCTTCAGATTTTGGGCCTGCTGGTATGGGCACTGATTGCAAGCACAGAATATTTCCGATTTTCCCCATTTGGATGGGTGATGTTTGTGACTGTCTTCTATTGGCTTCTCACCCTCTTCCTCCTCATCATCAAACTGGCCAATGGACAAATCCGACAAGTTCCCTGGACTACAGTGGTAGGTGCACTTCTGTACAGTTCTATAGTTGACTTCTGTCTCTACAAAGCGGTAGAAAAAGGATGCCATAACGGTATGCACAAATAGTTCTGCATTTTAATTTAGAAAAACAGGTCTAAACTTACCCAAATTACTTTAGTGACTTTCAAAAACAATGTGGCTAAATGTTAAGGAACACATTGTTGTGTTAATTGTCTTAAATAATTGTAGTTCTGTATCTGAAATCCTAGGTTCTCATTTTTAACTGCACTGCGGCTTTACTGTACACGTCGGCTGCTATTGTTGAGGCAACGTTGGTGAATAAGGGGGTCAGAGGTCATCATGATTTCAACTGTTGGGCGGCATCGACGGTAATTATCAGTTTGAAGTACATAATTTTGTGCAAGGCTGTACACAACATAACTTTGTGGGGAATATATATTTGTGGTCAAGTGATAATTATTATAATTGCTCTCCCCTGCCCAGAATATGTGTTTACATTTTCTAAAGTGAAATTTAATTTCCAAGTAAAATACTTTTTATTTTTTTATTTACTTGCATCAATTTTTTTTAACGCTTGCCTCTTTTTCTCTTTTCTAGTTTTTTGCATTCCTAGTATCTCTGAGTTACGCAGGTAGTGCGTTCTTCAGTTACAAATCCAGGCACAGAGGAGATGAATAATGAATAATGTCATATTTTAACATGAAGAATATAAAAAATATGACTCATCCTATTATTGTTCAGGTATGGACTAAACTTGAAAAAATATTTAATACTGAAAACTGTCTTTTATATTAAAAATAAAGAAATGTACGTTTTGCTCTGTATGTATGTATCTGCAACAATTCTACACAGATCTGTCTAATGCACAATAGATATTTTGATATATTTTATATGGACATGCAAAACTTACATTATGTTAGCTTTATTGAATGAGGTTTAATCATAAGGCTGTCTGTGAATGAATAGACATACAATGTTTCACGTGTGCTTTGAATGTGCCTTTTAATGTTGGTTCATGTTTGCATAATCTAAAATTATGTTGAAAATCCTCATGATGTTTGGATTTACCTGACTGATTTATGAAAGCCTTGTATTTCTAGTGTCAAATTAAAGCTGTCATTATTTTGTCCTTTGAAAGCAGATCTGATTTACTTATAAATGTCAAACTCGTATTATGGTTGCACACAATAAAACAGCTCACATTTGGTATATAGAAGATAAATTGCATAATCATACAAACTAGAAGGGGAAGTTCACAAAAGTGCATGCACCCCATCTCCCACACAAAATCAAAGATGTGCTTAACACGGGAATATGTGATGAGAAACATGCTGAATTCTTCATCTATTATGTCATAATGTGTTCCAACGAATTGTGATTCATGCTCTCAGGTATTGAGATACAATGACTTGTGAATCATGACGTGAAATTGAGCAACGACAGTAAATCGTGTCAGATGCAGTTTCCTGACCACGTCGTACTAGACGCGCGCGCTTTGTTGAGCGCTCTTGTTTGCAGTGTATTGTTAATCATCCACTGAACGATGATGGGGATTTTATTTCTGGAACACTTACTATCAAAACAAGGAATTCTGAAGGTCGCTCAGCTCGTAAGTATTTCTCACCTACACCTATGTCACATGACAATATCAGACTACAGAACACGCCTTTCCGCGTTTCATTTTTGTCAATTATAATATCTTATTATTTGTCGTTGTGAATCTTAACAGTCACTATAATACTAGCACAGAAACAGCATTGTGTTTGTGTGTGCAGGTGATTCTCCTGGTAGCGTTCGCGTGCGTTCGTTCCACGTGGTACACCAGTGTCTACTCTTACGGTTTCTTTGAAGGGGTCACACTCGGTTACTCCATCACGGTCGCCGTATTTCTATTCCTGACTGTATTTGGGGTTCCGAAAAGGGCATCATTTGTGAACTGGACGATAGCCGTGAGTATTGTTACATATAATAATTTCTACTCCATTTCAGATCACTATTCTTACAAAAGCTCACAAGTAAATGATCAGTCGTTGACGGATAACGTCCTTGGACTTTTGATATCTCAACCCAAGATTAAGCTTGTGTGATTTTTAGACACGTTCCAACAAACAAGCAAAGTTGTTAAGTTGTTTTTGAAACAAGGTAGCTAGTTGACCAGCTAGTCTGTCCAAAACTAGTTACCAGCTGTATTATCCAATCAGGGAAATCAAGGTTTTAGTTCAGTGCATATATAAAGGAAACATTGTAAATTGGTAAACACCATGGTAGTATGGTGTGGCAAACTTAAAATATTCTGTGTAGTGTTAATTAACGTCAGATAAAACCTGCATGTATGATAATTGTCAAAAAGTTATGTTTAAAATTATTTATATGGAGTATAGCATGTCAAACAAACATGTCACTTTCCCATATTTGTTACCACGTCAACCGCTACCCACATTATAATCATGATTTAGTATAACTGTATATGATTATGCACATTCTGATGAAGAATATCATTCTGTTTGTTCTTCAAGGAGTTTGTGCTTGATACACTGGGATTCATCTTCATCTCCACTGGATCCATTGTAGCTGCTGTGAAGTCTTATGACACCCCCATTCTGGTTGCCGCCTCAGTAAGGACTTCATCACAGTAAATGTTTATCAGCTTAGCCTAGTTTTATTACAGTCAATCAAACTTGTAAAAAAAGATTCCAGTAAAAAGAAAATGAAACTAAAATGTTTATCAAAGACTGGTTTTGAGGTGGGGTTCTCATTTTTGCAGCATTTCATTTCCACGACGGCTTGTAATTGTGTCACACTGATTATATTGTAAGCTTTTCTGGTGTTTGTTTTTCAGGTGTGTGGTCTTCTGGCCTCATATCTCTCAGTTGTAAGTGTGACACTTTCATTTGTTGCCGCTCGCCGCTTACAACCTGAGGGTAAGTTAGGAGCTGAGCGTGTTTTCAGTGTGTATTTCAACATATTTAGATAGACTGAACATAGCTGGATCTGCAAAACATTTGCAGGTGCTTTTGAATCCTGATCTGATTATCTGAAATAATGTATTTCTGTTCCAGGTCCACCAATATAAAAACATCGTCTTGATAATATAGTGGTTCTTCTGAAACTGCCTTCAACACAGGAGAGCATGGATGGGGAAATTATAAAGTGTATGGTTGTTTTAATAAATTTACATAGAATAGAATATAATCTATTGCACACATGGCTTATTGCAGTTAGATGGTTTTAATACTATAATTACTATATAATATTTTATATTATAATACCCTGCCAATAATTTACTGGTGCATTCAATTTAACAAATGGCCTTTATTTTCAATTTAATGTTATAATAGTCTCAACATTGTTAATAATTTGTTTACAAAATGTGTTATTACTAAAAATATTTTCCTGAGCACTTTTGTAATGTTAGTTGATTTGGTGGCCAAACTTGTTTATCTAATGCTTTATGAAAGAGAAATGAATGTTGAGAAATAAAAAATAAATACAGTTTGTAAAATGTTGAACTGTTTGGAACTTCTGTTCCAAAGAAGATCGTTTTTGGCTGCGATCACTTCCTGTGTTATAACGCTCTCCACCCACACGAAAGAACATCAGAGAAAGCAGCCATTCCCAATAAATACAACTTTAATAGAATGATTACAGACCTGATCCAGAGAAACATCACTACATCTTGTGAAATTACAGGACCATATTAGCGTATGTTTATTTCCCCCCCTCTCTCGTAAGAAGTTCGGTTGATGACTGTACATGCAGGTGAGGGTGATCTGAGATCTCACCTGCCCTGCCACCTCTGCCTCTCCCCCCCTCCCTTCCCGGTACTAATTTCTAGCCGTTAAAGTCTCTAAACAGACAAATCTCCAGCTGAACTTACTCATTTTGCTCAAACTCCTGCACATACACACACTCATACACACACACACAAATGAAAAGACAGTAATACTGATCGTGTTTGCATGATCTCTAGTGCATCCATTAATAAACAGTGCCATAACCGGCTGTAGTTGAAAGATGAGAACACACATACACAGAAACATAACATTTTCAAGCTCTTATGAACATAGAAAACAAACAAACAAACTAATTTTTTTACACCGGACATAGTTGTCAGTCCCATCAATAGTCTTGATCAGCAGTTACACAGACGACTTCATAAACCATGTCTAAGCTAAAAACTCTCGCTCTCCAGTTAAATGTACTACTCTGCTACAATCAGCATTGTAAGAGATCATTTTCAGTGTCATTGCCTACTATTGTGTAATAGTGCAATATTTAGATACTTTTAATTGTACACAACAGATCACATCAATCTGACTTGGTGAATCTGTTGACAGTTTAACAGCAGCAAAAAAGGGTTTATGGATATTACAAAGCATTAAAATCATGTCAGTATATTTGTTCTGGTCCTGTGATCGATACAGTTAAGAATAGGCCAGGTATTGAGAGTGCTAAAGATAACCATATAATAAACACCAACAACAAGGTGATCACATCCAATGAATCGTTTGATCGAATCTCTCTGACTGAAGTGTGATGCTTCCCTTTATTTTTATTTCATTTTTGTTCAGATGAGGCTAAGACATTTAGATCAGTAAAAATGTGCGTTTGTTTATCAGAAGCCAAGTGACTTTTACTTTAGTCGAACAGGATCCTTCATATAAGATAATTCACTACCGAAAGCCAAGGAAAAATCTACCTTGCATATAAATACAGTTCATAAGTTCACAAACCCCTTTCACTTTCTAATTCGGACTTCTCCCTACATCCCCATTTCCTCTCTAATCCTCTCTTTTAGTGTCCAATGCAGATCTAGTGTCCTTCATTTCTACAACAACCCTGTCTCTATGGATTTTTACGGATCCGTCCGCTGTACATGTGTGCGTGTGTGTGGAGACATGCAGCTTCAAGTCACTGGCCGTACAAGGAATAAACGGGAATAAATCCCCCTTCTGAACAAGATCAAGAGGAAGAGTGAGGGAGAGGAAGGGAGGAGAGGTGGCAAAAGGGAGGCAGGTTCGGGAGGGCGGAGAGAGCAGTGTAAAGTGGGAGGAGCTTGCCGGTGAATAATCCCTGCCTCTCATTCAGGATTCGTCGTTTTCGGCAGGGGGGGTGGTTGCATTAGGGGCTGAGGAGTCCAGGTCGGATTTGTTGGCGATCCGGTCCAGCTCAGCCTGGACATCTGTCAACCCCAACTTGGAGCCTTAGAACAAACAAGATAAGATCAAATTGAATTAGTATGTGTACGTAGGCCAAAATTCAGATCACGTTATTTGAAAGCAGTATAAACCTAAGCTTTAAAATAATATTTTGTGTTCAATACAAGTTAAGCTTTATCGACAGGATTTGTGGCATAATGTTAGTAACCACAAAAAAATATTTTAACTTTAATAATTTCATTCCTTGTTTAAAAAAAAAAAGAAAAGAAAAACAGGGTTATGGGTGAAAGGAGGAAAATGGGACCAGTTCTTGGGAAATTTCAAAGTCGATTAAATTTTGCGCGTTATGTTACCATTGTAAAATTGAATATAACTTTACACATAAAAAGTAAGAGACTTCACAGTTCATGGTTTTATATTAACATGCATATTGTTCATATTATGTGGCCCAATTCACTTCTATTGCAAATTTGCAAGTGCCATAATGTAACCCAGATTTTAGTTTTTTTTAAAGAAAAGAAGGGACAAATCTAAATAAATCTTTGTGGTAGTAAACATTGTGTTTGTCGATTGAGATTCACTTGTATTAAACCCAGAATGTTCCTACATCAGTGAGAAGGAATGACAATACACTTAAAACCTTAGCGTGTCAGTGTTTGTGAGTCTGTGAGTGAACTATTAGCACAAGAGCAAGTGGGAAGCCCAAGTAAGAAAGAGCCTTTGCTTTTCCTATATCAATGTTAAGCAGAAAGACCAGAAATAGGACATTTTTGAGCTTGAAGGAGAAAAATAAATACATAGCGATGGAATGAATGGAGATGTAAGACTGTCAATGAACCTTCACACAGACTCACACACGCATTCAGGTTGAAAGCTGCTTTTTGTAAAAAAAAATAAGGAAAATCCAGCCAACACAATAACATTAAGCATGCAGTAAAAACTTAACTAATTGACCATCTGCATATTTAGTGCTTCAAAAGATACAATTAACAATGCAAAGACAACGTTTATTCAGAAATTATGCTTTAAGCCAAACAAAAGGCTTTGATCTGATGGGAATGTTATCACTGTTTAAAGGCTTATTATGTCTTAATTCCACTAATTATGTGCTAACAAAAATTAGCCCTGCAGCGATTGTGGATTGTAACTTAAATTAGTTTGCAAGACCTTGGTTTTGACATGATTCTCTGCCTTTACAGTGCAGGCACCAAACAAACCCATCATTGAATTAATGTCATCTGTGTTTACATATTTGGCAGACACTTTTATCCAAAGCAACTTACATTGCATTCTAGGTATATATATATTTTTCAATTCATGCATTCACCAGCAGTTTCCTGCTCCAATATAGTGCAACTTAGAAGAGGTGCAGTCACACTAGACTTTGTAACCTTCTGAACCAATCTATGATGATGTCTGAATCAATCAACTGAAGACATTTGAACAACAGAACATCTAAATGTCCCAGACTGAACACAAACTTGCTGCATATTTTGCAGTGTTGTGGGGTCAGAAGTAATTTCGCATTCACAAAGCCTAGTGTGACCTCACCTAAAGATAAACTTCACCTGGGGTAAAATTATTTGCTTAAGCAACTGTTCAAAAGTGTGGGGTCAGTAAGATTTTTATTATTATTATTTCACCAAGGATGCATTAAATTGAACAAAAGTGGCAATACAGACATTTATAACAAAAGATTTAGAAAAATTAAAGAATCCTAAAAAACGTATCACCATTTCCACAAATGCAAGCAGCACAATTGTTTTCAACATTGATATTATAGAAATGTTTCTTGAGCACCGAATCAGCATATTAGCATGATTTCTAAAGAATCACATGACACTAAAGACTGATGCTGAAAATTGAACTGTCATCACAGGAATAAATGACATTTTTAAATATATTAAAATAGAAAACAGTTACTTTAAATTGTAATAATATTTCACAATATTACTGTTTTTACTGTATTTTTGATCAAATAAATGCAGACTTGGTGGGCATAAGAGACTTCTTTTTAAAAAATGTTAAAAATAAAATCTTAACGACCACAAACGTTTGAACGGTAGTGTAACTGCATGTCATTTACTTTTCAATTAGACACACTGAATGTAGTATTTATAGCAGAAAATGTGGGGGGACAAAACTGGACATAACTAGAAAATCAAAATTAGAAATAGGCAATTTAAGATACCCTATGGATGTAATGAAGCTTCATGCAGTGATTATTAGGCGGCCTTAAACGGTGCAATTTAAAACTCAGCACAAGACAGTCAGTGTTTATCACAGAGGAGCAAGATGGGGTCCCGAAACAAAAAAGACAGTGACATATAACACAGGCCAAAGTTACACATGCATAGGTGAGCAAAAGTGCTAAAAGAGATTTTTAGCGGTTATAAAAAAGGAAGATGCAGCAGTGGTTAAAGTAAAAGGATGCAAGTTAGGGACAGTCGCCTGAACACACACCTTAGCGTGGCCAACATCCCCTGGCTAACACACATGATGAAAGACAGTTTAAAGAAGTTAAATATCATGACTGATGAGCAAAGTGCACACGAATGAAGTTGCTCACTCATTCATACCAAAGTGAAGAAGAAAAAAGGGTCAAAAAGAAAAAAAAACTCATACATGGTAACATGGTCACAGTAAGAAAATCAGGGCACAAAAATTATGACTGGGAGAGGTCACTGTGGCCAATGAGGTACTTTATCTTAAATACACTCCCATAAAATCAAGCTGCATTATGGGTTCAAAAACAAATGAAGATGCAAAAGCATAATATGAAAGGACACAAGAGAGTGGGCCATAAAACCACTGCACTTGCTGTTAGTTTTAGAGCTTGTAAGGTGAATGTTGAATCTGTAGAAACCCTTAGTAGGCACTTTTTTTTTCATTTTCACCATTTTAACTTTTAAAGGGATAGTTTATAAAAAAAAAAATAAATTAACATTTTGTTATCATTTACTCATGTCATTTTAAACCTGTATGACTTAATTTCTTCTGTGGGACACAAAATATGATATTTTGAAGAGTGTTCAACTGTTTTTGTCCATTTAATGAAAGTCAATGGGGTCCAAAACAACAATAAACCCCTCTGACCTTCATTATATGGACAAAAAAAACACGAGGCATTCTAAAGTATCTTCTTTTGTGTTCCACAGAAGAACATGAGTCATACAGGTTTGGAGCAACATGAGGGTGAGTAAGTACAGATAATATTTATCCTTTTAAGGAGGTTGTAAGCTAATTTGCTCTGTTGTTAAGTTTTGTGTTAAATTACTGGGTTATTACTCAGTAATCTGATGCACTGTGAACAATGAGGGTGACATCATGTCAGCTTGAATGATTAGTGGGGGTTTTAGCTGCACATGCAGAGGAGATTATCAATTATATTCATTTTACCGTCGCTGATGTCAAAGATCTGGGATAGGAGGATAAAGGTGCAGGAGAGGAGGGTGATGAGGACAATATGAGGACAAACAAATAAAAAGGGAGAATAGGGGACAAATTTCAGTGACCTCACATGAGTACAACATGAACAAGACAAGATTTGAAGATAATCTCACAGGCCTGCTCCATCATTTGCAACATCAAGCCTCTATCATGTACTGTCCCAACACAACTCTTTCTGAGGGCTGCGTATTTTGAAGCCATGACCAAAAAACAACAACACTCTAAGGCCCACAGAAACAGGGTGCTTTCATATGCTGACATGGTCTACTGCTTTTATGAAATTGATGTTGAAAAATGGTGGAGAGCCTCAAAAACAGGCCAGAGTATAATATATTAAAGTGAATTTCATTGAGATCTTGTCACCATTAAGGTTAAATGTTGAATGCCAGAGTAATGCTACTGCTTCAGCTCAATGCTAGCGTTCTTGAATTAGGTGATTACTGTAAATACCATATTCTCAGTTCCAGTGAGAGAAGAACAAGATTAACAAAATAAAATGACATTTTCTTCTCCATGTCATATTTTATTCTTCTAAATTTTAGTAAATTATAACGCATTGTGGTACTCTCGTGAATAGCAGCAGAGACTGACACGGAAGAGAAGAAATTGTTGAATAAAGTTGTTATTTTTGTTTTCTTTCAAAAAGTATTCTCGTAGTTTCATATTACGGTTAAACCACTAATGTCACATGGACTATTTTAATGATGTCTTTACTACCCTTCTGGGCCTTGAATGTGGTAGTTGCGTTGCTGTCTATGGAGGGTCAGAGAGCTCTTGGATTTTATCCAACATTTCTCAATTTAATTATGTTGAACGAAGGTCTTACGTTTGGAATGACATGAGGGTGAATAATTGATGACAGAATTTTCATCTTGGGTGAACTATCCCTTTAAATTCCAAAAACAAAAAGTGGATTCCATTGCAAAACAAAAACTCCACATCCAGGCACTCACATAGCAAGCGAAGTACAAAAACTTTTATTAGACATTTAAAAGACTTTTAAAAGACACCCTGACGAAGGAGTGCTTGGGCAGATACGTGTTGGTGTTTTTTAATATGTAGCTCTGTCTAATAAAAGTTTTTGTACTTCGCTTGCTATGTGAGTGCCTGGATGTGGAGTTTTTGTTTTGCAATGGAATCCACTTTTTGTTTTTGATATTTTGTTCCTACTCTGGAGCACCCATAGTCTCGCTTGTGATCACTTGACGCGCCCCTGGTCTAGATAATTTTCCTCTTTGAGTATTATTGTGAAAATACAAAATTGTTTAATCCTGCACAGTGGTACTGATAGAAGTCAACATTTTCTGTTTTTGAAATACAAAACTCAAGCTCTCCAAGTCAAAACACTTCAAATTCACCATGATAGTGGACACAGATATGAATGGAGGAGTGATATTGTCACAGAGGATCCCTCACCTGACTTGCGGACTGTTCCTGGTGTGTTGCTACCTCCTCCTGTAGGTTGGCCGCCCGGGCCAGGTGAGCCTGCTTTCTTCGTCAACAGACTGTTGAAGAAGTTAGCCAGAACACCCTCACTGGTCTGACCTCCTGCCACAAGAAGTGACAATAATTAGCACAACCATACAAGCTGAAACTTTAGCAGATACTAGCTTAAACTAGATTCAGGTTGCTACAAAACAGTAACATCTACCGAACCCTAAGCTGGAATTAAAAACGTGTGTAAAGGAAAAAGTCGAAATGAAAGTCTGAAAGAAGTTCAGCTAAGAAACAAGCTTTAATCCCAACAAGCTCTCCTAATCCCCTCCAAACATGGCAGCAATTTTCCTATGATTTGAACCTAAAAGAGTAAAGTCCTTCTTATCTGCATCCTGAAACAATCTCTGGAGACACTAAAAGTGTATTCACGATCACTGCTGCCCAAAACAAACAAGATTTTCACCCATAAGTCTAGACGCAAGCTTTGAGGATGGCATCTCATGTTGAAGGTCACATTCTTCCCAAGATGACAGGGTGGTGAAAATCATGAAACCAGATCCAGAGTCTGGATGAAATAAATTCCCAAGAACTAGAAAGGTGTGAGTGACTCCAAAAGCTGTTGCTCTGGAGAGGAATCGGGAGGCATGCATCCTAAATATAGCGCACTCATACACACCTTTCATGTTGGGATCAATCTTATTGGTACCTGATTGCATGGGCATGACGTTTGCCACGTTAGCCGCCGCTGAACGGTTGGTCGTCCTTGGTGAGCCGGTGGGAGCTCTGTTTGTTGGGTCCTGTTACAGACACATAGAAATGTTTTAGGATTATAAAATGCAATCAAATAACAAACAAAAAAATTGTATGAGAGGACTACTAACAAAAGACTAAAGCTGAATGTTAAAGATTAAAATAAATAAATCGGGTTGGGTAAAAGTGTCTGTTAAATGAATACACGTAAATGCAAATGCCTTGTAGCAGGAAAAGTCTTAATCCAAAACATGATTCAACAGTGAGTAACGCTGTGGGCTGAAATGTAAATCGAGCGCATGTAAAACACTCACCACTGGTCTTCCTGCAGTGACTGGAGGCTGTTTAGATAACAGAGACTGAGAGCAGGGCAAAGACAGAACAGAAATAATTCAGCGTTTATTTCTTTAATATTCTTGCAATGATTTGTTTATCAAACAAGTTTCGTGGATTATTAACAAAACCTCTGAGGTTACTAGACTTACAAATACAGGGCTTGACAACGAGAGCATGTCAGTCGCATTTGAGACTAAAAATATTTGTGTGCGAACTGTAAAATAAATTTAGGAGCATTATGTTTTATGAAATGTAAGGTATCTTAAAGGGGTCATGTGATGTGATTTCAAGTTTTCCTTTCTCTTTGGAGTGTTACAAGCTGATCGTGCATAGATAAGATCCCTGAAGTTGCAAAGACTAAAGTCTCAAAACCAAAGAGATATTCTTTATCAAAGTTAAGACTCTGCCACGCCCACCTAAAACAGCTCATTCAAACACGCCCCCACGTCTACATCACGGTGTGGGAAGATTTGCAAAACACCGCCCAAATGTATACGCAAAGAAAGAGGGCATGATTTTTATTCTAGCTGTAGTATTGTTGCTGCCGCCGGTGCCATGTCCTGGAGATGCTGCGTTTCATTGTGAAAGTGAAAGTACTTTGTTTGGACTTCCAAAAGAGGACACAACTAGAAATCAGTGGTTAAGTTGTATTTACAACACTATTCCAGAACAGTTCAACCCAAATATTAGTGTGTGCAGCGCATTTTACAGAGGACTATTTCCTGAACCTGGAAGAGGAACGTTAGCCTACAATGCTGGCTTGCACAAAGGCTGTTTCTATAAAGTGGGGCAATTACAACTTTGCCAGGACAGTCTGGCACTTCTGACTCACAGCCTGTATGTACGTTTTCTTATTTACACACTTAAGTCTAATAATGAGTAATGGCTGCTGAAAAATCAAGAAATAATCATTTTTGATGATTATGTTATACAATATTATGCAATTACCTGCAACTTTAGTAGAAATACTTGGTCATCTTCAGCTTGAACTTCCTTCTCATGTACAAACTGGAAATACATAATCACAACTGAGCAATCACTAGATTAGAGAGATTCTACAGTTAACTGCAAATCCACTGGCAAAGATCGAATCAAGTGTGAACTCTTACCTTTCTAATTGGAGGTTTAACTATTACATCTTCAAAGTTGTCCTCTGCTTTTACTGTCTGGAAATTTTCATGCAGGATGGCAATCTTTTTTTCATTGTCCCATCCTGATGGACTGAAAATGAAACGGTTAATATAAACATTTACCATTTAAAGAAACAAAACCATTTTACTCTATTACACATTTGTATTTAATTAGTTTGTAAAAAAAAAAGTCGCATTTATTTCACATTACAAAGATTATGAACAATACTGTACGCAATTGATTTTTATTTCATGTTGAATGTAATTCATGTGTTAGTGTGCCTTGGCATCCAAACACTTACATAAACACAGAGTCTTTCTCCACCACCTGAGCTGGGATGTTGAAGGGAAAGCCGTATAACCTGTGAACGAGGTATTTATATAACAAGTCTAGATTTTTGTTCTCCTTTATGGATGTGTAAAATAGTGCTGCTCCATCTGAAAGGTCACTTGTGAAGGAAAAGAACAAGGTGAGGTTACATTTAAGCAAGGAACATGCGAGCTCTTCACTTCGGCAATTTTGTCCAGATGACTAAAATGTGCAGGGTGAATTATATTCATCATTACAGTTTTGGTTTGGACGTGCTGATGTGTAAGGATACACTGCAAGCAGAAGCGTCGAATGTGAGACTGGATGAAGTCTAAGTGCTCGTCTTTATAATCGTGCTCCTTCTCCAAAGTGCTGATTGCATCACACTACACAGAGAGAATTATGAAAGGGAGACTCCATTAACATACTACTACATCCTTGCTTTGTAACTTGATGTATTTGGGCCTTTTAGTGAAAGTAAAAGCAGAACCAACTTGGTAAACAATGACCAGAAATGGCAAGTTTATCATTCATTGAATTATGTGGGATCCAAAAGTCAGACCACATCAACAAAAACTGAGATTCAAAATCTAGTTTAAATCTAGAAATAAACTGCTTTGAAAATCTGAAAATTTAAAACAAAAGATTAAGTATAGAAAATATATAGAATTCCACACCATTTCTACTTTACCAGTCAAATTTGTGACATGTGAACTGCATTGTACAAAAGATATTATATGATGATTATCAGATGTTAACATTTGACTTAAACTGTTATGCTAATATAAATACAGAACTGTTCAAAATGTTGGTCAGTAAGATTTTTTTCCCCTACAAAATTAATACTTTTTTTCAGCAAGTAAGCACTTACTAAATTGATTTGAAATGACAGTAAACAGTATACAACGTTTACTGTTTAATGCAATTTATAATTTATAAAGATCTGTATTTTCAAATAAATGTTGCTTTTTCAAATTTTCTTTCAAAGAATCCTGAAAAATGTATTTTAGTTTCCACAAACATTAAGCAGCCCTACTGTTTATAACATCGATAATAAAAAAAATTGAGCAGCATATTAGAATGACTTCTGAATAATCATGTGACACTGAAGCAGGGCTCTAGACTCATTCTTCCCACTGGTCGCACTTGTGAGACTAACTTTCTCAGTTGGTCGCACAAGCACATCATTTGGTCGCAATTTCTTTTTTTTATACAACATTTGATTAATCAATGCATGCTGATGAACTTTTATCATAGTTTATAGTTATATGCAGTGTTGGGCTAGTTACTCAAAGAATGTAATATATTACTCATTTCTAGTTACTACTTTCAAAAGTAATATTGTTACTTTACTTATTACTTTCTGGCAACAGTAATTAGTTACACTACTAGTTACATTACTTTTTCTTCACGCCTCACAGAAGTTGTAACTGTGTATCTTCCACATAAAATTCATCTAGAATGTTACTAACAACATATTTCTGCCTCATCATTTGTCCTAAATCCACATTGGATCGCAGTCAGAAGTTATTACAAACACTCAATAGTGATTAACAGTGACATTCAAGTAGAAGTGTTGTATTAACCTCATTAATTGTCATGTGTAGCTTGAAGCTAATTGTAATTTCTCCATTACCCATATACGATTATATTTCATTATGTATTTTATCAAATCACATAAGTTTGTAAGAAACTGTTTAATTTTCCAAAAAATATTTTTAATTCTAGTAATATAATGTAGCAAATGCTGATCAGAGGGATGTAATGCCAGAGTAAAGTAAAGCCACAACTTACACAACAGTATTCAGATCATCTTTTTTCTTGACAAAATCAATATAATGCAATATTTATATCTGCCGATTGTAAGCTTTTCCATATTCCAAGCTTGCCTGCTGCACTGGGGACATCACATGCATGTGCGAGTCGTGAAAATTATGAAAATACATCTAGGAATTATTTAATTGTTGGATTTTAAATCAGCGGGGTCGAGGCATCAAAAGTAACTAAGCTGTTTTATGGATGGTAACTGTAATATTATTACTGAAATCTTACACTACTAGTTACTGCAAAAAGTAATATTATTACAGTAACTAAGTTACAGTAACTAGTTACTGCCCAACACTGGTTATAAGGTAACGAAAGTGTTCAACATTCAACCCTTTTTCATCAGTATTATTAGTGATTTAAATTTTGTGACAGGAATTCCTCTTTTCATGCGCTTTCACTTTCACTTTCAAATTCGTGATCTTGGTGTCACGCTTTACAAGAAAAGATAATTGTCTTAAAAAGCACAACAACAATAAAACAGTAGGTTACAATGACAAACTAGCTTACATAACATTTATTAACAAAAACGAATAAGACTAGGCATGGCATAGGAGACATCACATGCTGTATTATATACCGACTAATACATAACAGAATGTTTAGCAAACACTGAGGAATCAAATAATAATAATCTTAAAAAAATAAGGAAAGCCTCCATAGCGTAACGTGAGGTAAACAGCAAAGATAAGCTTTTCAAAACGAAAACAAAAAGAAAAGTAAAACTAAACTGGCTGTCGCTGACAGGACTTGCATGTTTTCTCTACAAGAATACCAACATGTTCACCTTCTCTGGTTTAAGAAGCGGTCTTTAATTTTAGTTTGAAAACCAAATCCTCCATTGCGCTCCGTTCGCGGCGCGCACCTTTGCGCTCGTGCTGACGCGGTGAGTGAAAGCACAAAGGGCGCGCACTGCTCCCGCTCTGCATACGCGCCGCTTCTGCGCTACCTCTACTCTGCTTGTGAAACGCGTGCGGTGTGAAACGGGCGTAAACCAGGCACTACTGAAGCGCTCGCGCTGAAAGCGCCTCTCTTCACGTGATCAGTGAAATCTTTCTCCTGCTACAATGTGCCGCGGCTCTTCTGCGCAGACGCTTTGGAGCAGCGCAGACCATGCACTCGCACAAGTGTGACCACGTCAAATTTTTACTCGCACACTCTCAAAAAATGGTCGCAAATGCAGTCGCAGTCTAGAGCCCTGTGAAGACAGGAGTAATGGCTACTAAAAAAATCAGATTTGCCATCAGAAGAATAAATTACATTTTAAAATATATCGAAATATAAAACTACTTAAAACTGTAATAATGTTTCATTATATTACAGTAGGTAATATCTTACTGCCTTCATGAGCATAATATGACTTCTTTCAAAACATTTAAAAAATCTTACTGTAAACTGTTCAACAGTAGTGTGTAAATGCTTGCTCCATTGCAGCTGCTCTTTTAAATACAAGTCACAGGAAGTTTGAGCAGGTATACCTTAGTGCAGACCACCACTATAGGCAGGCCCAGGTTGTTTGTGAGTGTATTGTCTCCCAGCGGCAGCAGGACGCTCTCTTCCTCGGACTCAGGATTCCTTCTCTGGGGCACAGCTTCCAGGTCACTTCCTGGTTCCACGTATTCCTGAAACTGCTTCACCACTGCAGACAAACACAGTTACATTCAGAGATATTTACTGTACTAACTGCAAACTCATTCATGCAAGTATAAGAACTGTCAGCACTGCCTGCAGCAATTTATAGGACTATCACAGATCAAAATGCATCACCACACTAGATCATTCCTACAGGGTACTTAGCATGCGAACACACTCACAATCTAAACACACACACGCTACTCACATCTGTGCTCCAGCTCTCTCATGGTTTCAGGGGGAACTCTGAGCTTGTCCACAAAATCCCTCACAACGCTGCCCCATTTCTGCAGTGAATCAAGGGCCAGCCAGGGCCGGGACAGATCGACCACAAATAGGACCAGCGAGTCCTCCAGGTTCTCTGTTGATACGGCGAATTTCTGCAGGCCTTTGTGGTACAGGTCCCCATCCAGCACCCATGTATTACACCGTGCATGATCTGACAAAAAGAGTTTGATTAGATTTAGCATGTCTGTATTGAATTGCCTACTGTTGGTCATTAGGCTGCCTCTATACTAAGTATGACAAACGTCACTGATAATTATGCTTGACTGCTTGGGTTGGCAAAAATTATATTTTGAAAACAGTAACTGTATTTATGCTTCCAGTTGATCTTTTTAATTGCTTAATGATGCCTTAAAATTAATAAATTGAAAATTACACTAAATAATCTCAGTGCTCAGTTATGGCATCTTTTCTTATTTACATCCTACACTTTTCCATTTTAATAAAGGACATGACCAATCTACTAAAACATTGCTTCAAAATACTGCAGTGTTAAAAACCTTTCAACGTATTGATTGATTATAGTGAATCACAAGCAGATTCTATCATTCAGTGTCATTTAAGGTTACACATCTAAAACTGGTCTATATATTGCCAGTATCAAACTCTAGACTAAAATTTTATAATTACCATCGATATCATCATCGTGAACATTGAAATACAGGTACTCTAAACCTCGTCCCTTCATGTACTCTTCTACACCTTGTAGTTTGGCCACCAGGGTGGTTTACCAGACCCCACCTCACCTGTAAAACAAGTCAGATTAACACACCGACAAATAATTAAAAAACAAAAACTTAAGAGACTTGAAACTTGGAAGAGTCCTGAAAACAACATATATAATGCATATTTAATTATGATTATTTATTATTAGTTTGAATATGATTGTATACAAAAATAATCAAACATATAGTATATAATCATGCTGCATTTCTCTGTTCTGTTTTAATGCAAAGTATTCATGCAATTAATAAAATAGGTGAACTGAGAATTGGTGGCAGTGTTTCTAAAGCATATAAATAAGTAAAAGCATATAAATAATCTACAAAAATATAAATAGTCTACAAAACTATTTAGGTTTTGTATAAAAGACGCATTGCTGAGCAATATAAAGTTGGAAGAGAAACATAGATCTCTGGATTTCTAATGATTTTTTGAGGAAGAAAAAAAAGGGTCAGGAATTAACCAGAGACTGTGCCAAAAAATCTGCTGAAAGTGAAAAATGTATCACTTTTCTTTTCTTTTTTTCTAGTATCTGATATATTTCTGTATTAATATATATTTATCTTCTGTAAAAATTGAGAATTAATGTGAATTCATATATTTGCCAAAGACAACACAGTGACAACACAGTATTCTATATTAATAAAAAACACTGCACACTGAAATTACAGCTCCAGAAGGTTTAATAATAAAACAATATTATCTTAATATGGTAAGGATAACAACATGGGCAAAACATAGTTTAAAAAACAGCAGTGAAAATAATAATTAATTATATTAATAAATAAGTATTTTTTGAAAAATATTCATTCAAAGAGTTTGCATGGCCATTTATCATGTCTGACGCCCTGTGAGTAAAGCACACCCATTGAAGCAGCAAACATGAGCCAATCACTGGCTGCGTCTCAAAAACTAGTGAGCTCCCTACCTAGATAGCATTTTAGTCATCATAGACGGCTAGACAGCACTTTCTAGGCATCACAGGCACATATACAGACTTTTCAGTATGTAAAAGAGTTAAAATGCAGCATTTTGTTTCTCGGAACACGCCTATGATGCTGTCTAAGTAGGCGGTACGGTAGATTTTAGGACACAGCCCCTGTCTGAGAGTGCGGATTATCTCTATTCACCAAACCCCACAGTCTGTACCATATGCAAATCGTTAAGACGAAATAAATGACCAATTATAAAAATACTGAGTAAAATTCACGAGACGAGCACAAATGTGTTTTGTGCGCGCGGTGTCTGACGGCGACGACTGGAGACAATGACGTGCGCCCAGTAACAATAACAGCACACTCACAATCACATCGGTGCACATATAGAGTACATTCAAACCCTTGCATTCAGTCAGCATTACATGTTATTTATTAATAATGATAAATCGGATGCAGATCAATAGGATGAAACAGAGCAGACATGAAACAGCAATTTTTGTGTGACAGAAGGGAAAAAACACCCACCCATAACCACCACATTCTTTCCTGTAGGCAATTTTGATCGGGAGCGCGTCGACACCTCACTCAATATCGATGACCTGAACGCAGAGGAACACAGGGTGGCGTTAGCTGTTAAATCACAACGCTTTATAGAGTATGCATCACTGCGACCATTGATTCAGACTGGCCTGTGTGTACCTGCTCGGCTGAGGCAATTTGCAAGTTAGCGGCTAACAACTGTCACAAGCGGCTCTGAGCCCCCTAAAGCCGCGTTCTGCACATACAGCCGAGATTGAATGAGGGATAAAAGAACCGGCTAGGCCTACCATAAATTCTGTCCGTCATCCTCCTCGGGGTTTTGGCTTTCGGAAGTGCTGTTATTTACATTTGTGCTAACCGATAGGAGTGTATTTCTGCCCGTCGTCGCCATCTTCGCAGGCTTCAGTGACACCCCTGAATGAGCCCCGGATGTGTCGCACAGAGCCGAGCGTTGCTTTTCTGCTGGGCGTGGACCACTGCGAGCCGCAATCACTGCCGAGGCTCTAGAATAGAATAGAATAGAATAGAGTTACGAAAAATGATATTTATTAGCATCTATGGTTCCATTATTACATCCATGGAAACTTTATATTGCACAAAAGGTATTTATAGAGGAAAAAGATTCTTTAGATTATTAAAATGCTCTTCACACTGAGAAAAAATGGTTCTTTTTTATTGAAAAGTTATTTGAAGAACCCAAAATTATTCTGGCATCACTGCAAGAACCCTTTAGAACCTTTATTTTTGTAGAATATAATATGAATAGAATAGAATAGAATAGAACCGACTCTTTATTTTTACTTTTTTATTGGCACCTATAATAGCAAAAAATAGAAAATAATAAAATATAATAAAGTTATTTAATTTAATATAGGCTAATATAATTATACGCCTCTCAAACCATCCATGTATACAAATAAAAAGAGTGAGTCTCAATAACACTGAAACACTCAATCAAGGCTTGGGATATCAGAATAGAATAGAATTATTGATTAGAATAGAGCAGAATAGAAAACAGTTAAATATAAAAAGGTTATAATAAAATAGAATAGAATTATAAGCCTCTCAATTCAATTTCAGATAATCCATGGGATGAATATGAGCAAACTCAGAACAAAACCACTGTATTAATTTGATAGACAGAGAAGTGTTTTGTGCAAGGATCCCCAGGGAAGTGTGAGGACATTAGAAATGTAAAATCATCACAGAAAGAAAGAAAGAAAACATTAGAATAGAACAGAATTTAAAAAGTTGAAAAAGAAATGATTCATGTACCCTCAAACTGAAGAAGCTTGTTATATCAGTAGCAGCACATGTTGGTTTATGGAGTCATGAGGGCAGACATGCTGAGATCACTTGACACATTTTATCTAGGTAATAAGTGTTATTGATTGCTTTTGCTGACGGAATAAATTAATAATAGCTTGATTGAGAAATCGATTATTTCCGCAGTATAGCATCTGCATCTGCACTGAATACTTCTGTAAACTTTTGAAAGATGACTGACTGCCAGACTAGGCTGCAAAATAAAAAAGTGCACATTTAATTGTACTGAATCATTCTTAAGTCCCACTGGAATCACATGGTCCCCAGGAATCATTCCAACCCTTTACCCCACTAACTAATGCCATGCTCGCATCCACCAAGGTACTGCTCTCCAGATCTCACACCAATTGTAATTTACCAAATCAACCGCCAGAGTGCAGGGTTACACTGTGTTCGCACCCTTGTCCTTCCTCTCCAGCTCTCACAGCAGAGGATTAAACAGTGAAGTTAAGTGGAGTGCGCGCGCCTGCCCTGCTCTTATGTTGAGAGAGGAGACTGCGGGTCGGACTATCCATCACCTTTAACGCTAAACCCGATGGAGCTGCTTATATCACCGTAGACAATTTGGACATGGAATCGGATGGAAAATGAGTCCAGTGCATAAACTGCACTCAGCACGATCTTAACACTGAGGAACTTTTTTTCTGGCGTCGCTTGGGATTTGTTCTTATACTTAAACAGTGGGTAAGTTTTATCCCTTTAATAGCAAAATATTATAACGCGCTGAATTTTATGTTTTACGCATTGATGGAACAACAATTTCACCTCACAGTTTAGTGCATACGAGGCCAAATAAGTACATTTATGGATACATTTTACATTTTATGTCTACAGAATAAATATTACTCTGTCAGCAGTGTTTTTGAAAAAAAAAATAATAATAAAAGATTTCGCACTTGTATTGTTTGAATCCCATTATGGGCCTACCGCTGATTGTGCGCATAGTAACGTTAAATGTTAACGTTACTCTAATATTATCTGCAGCCTACTAAGTTACACAATCGATTACAAGATCGTAAGTGGTTAATCTAATATTTATCATTTTAATTGGTGTGGGTCATTAAAATATAAATGTAAAAAATGCGTTCCGTACAAACATCTGAATGAATAGGATATTATCTGTGATTGACTTATACATAAAAGCCATTCTGATATTTTATATAAAGCTAAAAAGTGTCAAAAAACAAACGAACAAACAAACAAAACATGAAAGAAGCGGCACTGAAGGCAGAAATTCTTGAAGAAGGAAACGATGGCAAGTAGTTTACAATAATATAGCCTACATTCTTTAATAAAGCGAGTATATTTCTATTATTAACATATTAAAAACTTTGGTTTGGCAAATCAAAGTCAGTGTGGTGCAACCAATGTCCAGGAAGCCATTTTTTGTGACATCACTATGCTTAAATTATATGTACGAGAGCAACCCTAAGAAACCCTAAGAATATTCATTACCCCCCCCAAAAAAAATTTGATAAAATAAAATACAATAAATAATAGATTACTAGATGTTTAAAATGATCTTGAACCTTCTTTTTTAACTGTATTTTTTTGGTCACACATTAGACACTTTGTTTATTTTTATATTTGTTTACTTTTTCTAGTATTCAGAAGTTTTGGTCAGCCCTCGGCAATAGACTATTGATTCCTTCATTGGATTAATTTAGCTATGGTAGCCTAGAACAAATTTTCGGTGAAGAGTTGAGAGCTTGTACAGGTTTTGATATTTATATTATAATATTAGTAGATCTGCATTTGTTTTCCGTGTACTTATACCTTAAATTAACATCATGAAAACTAGGCCATTGGTCCACATGAGTCTGTCCAGCAGCACACCCCACATGAGCACTTGATTATTCATCATATTGCAGGAAACTCAATGCTTTCCCAGATTGTTTCAGGACCTGCAATGCAAATACATGAGAGCACAACAGTACATGTACAGTACGTGAACACCTGCACGGGGGCTATTCACATACAGTCACCTCAGTTAATCTGGCCAGGTGCATTAAAATGCTGCACCAAAGTGGGACGCTTAGGATTGCTTACTGTAAGAACTCCTAGGGGTTGCTAGCAATAGTATTGTCCATCTTGCAGGGCTAGAAGGCTCTGAAGGGTTTCAGCCGGCAGTAATGGCATGTCGGCCTCTTTTATCTAAAAATAACAATAATGATAACAAAAATGTGGCACTCAAAGGAAGCAGAGGGCATGAATAATTGAGTAACACAGAGAGATACACGTTCTCTGTGGTATGGTCTCAGTGTATTGGGGTCAGCGCTTCGCTCTGTGTTCCAGGGAATCTCTCCCACGGGGACGACGCTGAGCTCATTCCACATGGTGCCTGACTGAAGAGCAATTTCATTATAAAGCAACGTTATCAGTGTCTCTGACTTAACAAGTCACCCGTTTTCTGTTTTAATCAACACACTTATCATGCTCGAATTTGTCTTATTCAAAGGTGTAACATAATTAATTCAAATTATTTCAAGGACTGCCGTCCTCTAGAGACTACAGTGTAAAAATGTTTTGTCAGCTAACCTATAAAACGTGCTTCATCTGAACATAACTGGTGAAGTTCAAAAATTGTATTTAATATAACTGAATCAACCATGAGACTGCACCATTGAAAGCATTTTTTAAGGGTCAGATGAGGGAGAAACCTCTTCTTAAGGTAACCGGCGAGTGAACGAACAAAAAGTGGGGCAGTTTTGTTAGATTCGAGATGGTGCACTGATAAAAAATCACGCTCTTGCTCTCAGCCTTTAAGTTTTTGTGATGCCATATTCTAATAAACATAAATATAGTAAAATAACAATATATTAAAAACAATATTTAAAATAATTAGATATTAAAATAACGTTTAATGCAATTCATTTTGGGTGATTGTGCATGTTTTAACACAGGCACTGCATTTCACTTTTTTTGCAAGTATGTTTGCTGCAATGTAGAACATTGTTATAATAATTTTTTTCTTTGAAAAGTAATAAAAGTTAGGATTTTGTCAAATTAAGTCTTTGTTATTGCTGGAAAAGCATGTCATTAATGCTGCATTTAGATTTTTGTGGAAAACATGCATTATTTTCATGATTCTTTGATGAATAGATTTTTAATAGATATAAATATAAATACAATATTTTAAAGATCTATTGCATTGGTGATTTGGTGCTCCGGATACTTTTTTTTTTTGCGCTGCTGATTTTGGTGAAAACCACATCATGATACATTATTTTTCATGCATAGAATGTTCAAAACTGCATTTTTTAAATTGATTTTTTTCCTATGTAAAAGTTTCTACTGTCACTTTTGATCAATGTGTTGCATCCTTGCTAATTAGAAGTATTAGTTTCTTTAAAAAATATCCTTCTGACCCTTTTTGAACTTTTGAATGGTAGTGTATCTCATATCTGTTCTATGTCATGCTTTGACGTTTTAACTAAACATATTTTTTTTTCACAGCTTGAACGCGGGAACTCAAAATGAGTAACATCTACGAGTCTGCTGCCACCACGCTGGGCCTCTTCAACAGCCCATGTCTGACAAAAGTGGAGCTCCGTGTGGCCTGTAAAGGAATATCTGACAGAGATGCTCTCTCCAAGCCTGACCCCTGTGTTGTCCTCAAGATGCAGTCCCATGGACAGTGGTTTGAGGTGTGTTTATGTTCAAGTTTTGTTTTCTCTAGCACAAACAGAATGATGGTTTTCATGAAGCAACATCTTATTTTCACATATGCAAAAACAGAATCTATCATGTGTACTTTTTATAACAGTTTACAATGGTTGTTTTCATACATCATTTCAAAGAAACAACAGTTTGTGTGTCATACCCTAGATATCTCCTCCGATCACAAACTCCCTTTCCTCACTCTGAAATTGCTTCGCATGTAGTGATGTTTTTGAGCAAACTTCTGGTATTATTGTAAGTTTCCAAGCATACTGTACTTCATTAATAATCCTTTCACAAACGCTAATCTGAACTGAACAGAAGCTGCTTATATAGTGCATGAGAACTGGCTCTCTTTATTGAACCGTATGTTTTTATGCTTGTGTGTATGTCTGTTAACGGCTGATTAGTGTTCTGAGACTGTAGTCTATGCTGTGATGTGAAAGCAATATAAAACAGCGCCGTTAGATCACAGAAAGCGCTCTGTCACGCTGTCTTGTGCCTCGCTAATAAAACCAAAGACGAGGACGTGCAGTGCTGCAAAAACTCAAGTGAAGTGGCCTATTCGCTTTTGCTAGCTATCTGTGAAAGGTTTCAGTTGCAGCACAAAACAGGTGTTTCTGGCATACGGGGGTTTTGCTTGGCACGGTTAAGGGTACGATTCATAATTAATAAGGCAGTGCCATTTCAACTCCAGCTGTGAGCGCTGAAGTTAAAAACAAAGTGATGTGTTTGAAACCGTATAAGTGGGTTGAAGGCCAGCAGTCTGGGAAATCTCACGAAACCTGTCAAGAAAATGTCCTGCTCATATTTCACTTACAATAGGTAATTATGTTTTTTATATATATATTTAGAAGACTTTTAGGATTTTAGCAGGTTTTTAAATTTCCCAAGACAATTAAAGCACATTCTCTCTACATTTTTCTCCACTATTGTAAAGCAACCAAAAGTCTCATTTTCATATTTTTGTCACTGTATATATATTATGTGTTATTTGAAGGGATACTTCACTCAAAAAAATGAGAAATCTGTCATCATTTCTGTCATGTTGTTCCAAACCTGTATGAATTTCTTTCTTCTGTGTCTATGGACCATAAAAGAAGATTTTTTGAGAAATATTGCATTTTTTGTGAATTTTTTGTCAGTACAATGGAAATCAACAGTAACCAAAATGTTATGCTACAAACAGTATTCAAAAATATCACATGAAATTGATATGATACAATTTGATTGTTTTACCTAATTTGATTATTTTACTGATACTATTAGGTTTTAAATTTAGCTTATTTTAATTTAACAATACTATTTTTACTGTATACATACACACTATACAATATGAATTGCTATATGGCCAATGATGGATTTATTTGAGTAGTGACATTCCTGTAATGAGAACTGAAGCAATGAAATATAAATGTGCTTAATTATGCTCTGAGCAAAACCCAGGTAAGCTTTCACGGTGCAATTAAAGAATCTTAGGCTTATATGCCTTTATGCAATGATGAATTAGTTTTTTCAAGCAAGTGGATCCTCAAAATTCCAAACGCGCTGTGTTATCATCCACTTGACAGGCCACTTTAGTCACAAGACGCTTGTCTGTTACATGATATGATATGCATGAAGCACTGACTCATAGTCACTATCTCATAACCTTGAATCTCCCACATTTTTGGGTTTCTATTGGTGGACACAAGCTTTTTTTAATGTTTTTGATTGTGCAATGTCAATCTTTTCCTCCCTTCGTGGACTACTGTATGAACACCCAGCCCATGATTGTGTAGCCTACGAAACTAGATGAGAAGACATTTAAAGGCCTTTGCAGGTGTTTTATTAATTAGCTGATAGAGTCTTCCCCAGGTTCTTCAATAGTGAAACTTTTCACAATATTTATATTTTCTGAGATACTGAATTTGGGTTTCATTAGTTGTTTCACTATATCATTAAAAGAAATAAACACTTGAAATATATCAGTCTGTATGGAATGTATACATACTTGAAATAATCACATATATATATATATATATGTATGGCAGCCATTCCTCCAGTTTTGAGTGTTGCATGATTCTTCAGAAAATATTTTATTATCCTAGTTTGGAATTGGTACTTATGAAACATTCTTATTATTATTAGTGTTGAAAACAGTTGTGCTACTTAATTCTGTCATTATAGAAAGTTCAAAAGAACAGCATTTATTTGAAATACTTTTTTAACAATTTAAAAGTCTTTACTATCACTTTTAAACAATATGTTCTTTCTGAATAAAAGTGTTAATGTAAAAATCTTACTGACTCCACATTTTGTGTATTTTTGACAGGCCTCATCAGATTCACTATTATTGGTGAAATATATTTGGGATTGAGTCTAATACTATTTTAAAAGCTTTGCTATTGTCATAATGCGACTAATAACCTGTCACAAATTCAATTTACACTTTAACTCCATTGTTCTGTAGCTCTATTCAGCTAAGGGTCATTGACATTGATTTGAGATGAGTCTGAATGTGAACTGAATTGATTCAGGATATGAACTGGATTAGGGAAAATCCTTGTCATCATCCAGACAATCAGCCTGTAATAGGACAGGATGGGATGTCATTGATCCCAGGGGGGAATATTTGTGAAGAAATCCTGAAATGTGTATTAAATCAAAACAGCAGTGCTGGAGTGTGACAGTTGTCATGTTCTGATTGGTTCCAGGTGGACCGGACAGAGGTGATTCGCAGCAGCATCAGTCCGGTTTTCTCCAAAGTCTTCACCGTGGACTACTATTTTGAGGAAGTACAGCGCCTTCGTTTTGAGCTGCATGACATCAGTAACAACCATAATGGACTTAAAGAGGCTGACTTCCTGGGCGCCATGGAGTGCACACTCGGACAGGTGAATGAGAGGGACGGCAGAGTGCACACTTAACGGAAGCGCAGTAGGGAAGATGAAAGCTTGTGAATGGAGTGAGTGCGTGAGAGAGAGGATGAGTACATAAGAGGGATTGTGTGGATTCAAAAGGGTAGCAGAGAGCTCACTGGAGCAGGAAGGTGCCTGCCTGGTGGGCAGAGGGACTATTACTCCAAACTCTTTTTATCTAGTCTATAATAAAACAAGACTACAACCAGTGGTATATAAAGGAACATACTGTAAGAGGGTAAAGAGGACTTGCGGAAAGGAGAGTTCATGTGAGGGTGAGAACCTGAAGAATTTGGATGCTAATAACAGACACTTATTTTGTTTCTGGCTGTTAAACTGATAGTCAGTGGTGAGAACTAACTACAGCAATAGAAGCTGTAAAACAATTTTCGTAGTTAGTTTTCACCACTTACATTTGGCAAGTAGTGTGTATTATGTGGTTTGTTTTTGAGCTGAAAATGATAGATAAGTACATTTTAGAAGGATTTTGTTTCTAGCACTACTTATTGGTTAATTGGTCAAAGTAGGAATTTAATGTTACCATGTAAAATATGTGGATGTGTAAATAGCCTTGTTGGTGAATGTGGTTTACCTTCTACATTTAGCTTTGGCTTAGCTTATTAACTCACTTGAAATAATATAATTTTTTTTTTTTTTTTAACATATTTGGTACATGGTTTATGAGATCTGTAGGTCTGTCTATGAAGTTATCAATAATTTGTGGGAAAACCTTCTGGCTCCTGGTGGATTATCCATGCTCTTCATGAAGTATCATTTCTAATATGTCTGCTTCCTTGTGGCAATGCTGCTGCCAAATTAATTTAATAATATTAAGTTTATATATATGTAAAAAAAAAAATATATATATATATATATATATATCATTTATTTTAACTTTGTTTCATCTTTTGTTGGCATTAAAACTTTAAAATCATTTTTGACTACCACAAAACATTAAAAGATTCCTTCATGAATAATACTAATTAAATCAAAAGAAATGTTAAAAAGCATTCATGTCATTGTGATCCATAAAATAACATAAGTCTGATACCAAAATTAATAGAAAAATGAAAAATGTACTGGTAATTTAACATTACATTATGTACATTACATTTATGGATATTTCCTTTAACCCTAAAACACAACACAATGTGTAATTCAGCATATAGGTAAAACACCTGTGAAAATTCAATATGGAGAATTCCTTCATATTAAGGTTTGTTAGGGTTTACAAGTCTGGTTTGCAGTCTGTATACATGTATCTGTTTGCCTCATGTTCGCTCCGCTTTTTTCTTAGATTGTATCACAGAGAAAACTGTCCAAAGCTTTACTGAAGCAAGGAAACACAACTGGCAAATCATCTATCACAGTAAGAACAGATGTCTCACCCCCAATTAATTTACACTGCAAATGTGTGCTCTTTTGTCATAACCTGAGCGATGACTTCTTTGAAATCACAGGTCACAGCTGAAGAGCTGTCTGGGAATGATGATTACGTGGAGCTCGCCTTCAGTGCCAAGAAACTGGATGACAAGGTGTGACATCTCCATAATTGCTCAACAGTCACTTTGAAACAATATTGAGACAAACAATAACAGTTGTCTTTATTTTATAACGGTACTGTTTTACGAGTAACCAAAATTCAAATGGAGCAATGCATCATCTATTATTTTATTAAAATATGCTGCTATTTTTAAAATTTTCATTACAAAATGAGGACAACTTTGAGTCTAAATACACAGTGGACCATTTAGAAAAACAAGAAACGATGTGCATTCAGTTATAGTCTGTAAATGAGAAAAAGTCAGGACAGGCCATTCATTACGCAATAAATGTGCCTGGGATTGATGAATGAATCAATCAAAAATTCATTAAATCTCCAGTGTGTAATTTCTGCACTGCTAGCGCCACCAAATGCAATCGCAAAAATAATGATTTTGATTTTCAAAAGAGCTTCCAGAACACTTATGCTTGTAGATGCTGTATTTACTTTACAAAAAAAAGAATAAGTTTGATTCTTTCTTTGTTTAGGACTTTTTTAGCAAGTCAGATCCATTTCTGGAGATCTTCAGAGTGAACGATGATGGCACATCATCACTGGTGCACAGAACAGAGGTGAGATTGATATTTGCACACAAATGCATATGAAATACATATTGACGAAATGTGTAAACTGGTATTTTTCTGCTTACAGACCATTATGAACAATCTCAGTCCTGTCTGGAAATCATTCAAAGTTTCTTTAAACACACTCTGCAGTGGAGACCATGAGCGGGAGTTAAAGGTAAGACAGATATTTTGACTATATCCACTATGAATTTATTATAAACCAAAAACCTAACCATTTGCATGCTATTATGATAACTAGAGAGATATTTCTGACATAAAGCAGTGAATCATCTCTTTGAAAGATATACTGCAGCAATGTGAGCACACTCCATATGAGGCTTTTATGTCAGCGTAGGCTTTTTTGCTCTTTATTCTGGTCTCAGCGTGACCATTTGGTCACATTAGATTAGAATCGTCTTGGCAGATTTATGTAATGGCAGTCCTATCCATTCTGCCTCACCATTGCAGCTGACATCTTTCATAGTGAGCTAATTACTGAGCGGGTAAATGGAGCCCGGCTGTTTGGAGGGTCCTGACAGTTTCCTGAGAGGAACAGACATGGTGGAACCAACGACAGAAATTGATGTTACTGCCCTTTAGTCCATTCAAGCCCACACAGTCATCGTGGGTTGGAGAACTTTCTGTCTTTGGGTCCAGTTGTAAAAAAAATAAGACTATAGAGCTCTACAGAGAACGAGAAGTCCTGTTATTTTCAAAGATATGACAGATTTGGGATCAGAAAATTAGATTAGACTGTATGTACTGTGGCATTCAAATTATTTTTTAATAAGGTTGGGTAGTTGATATGAAATAATTTTGTATGTTATTTTATAATTATTTTGCATTCGGTATTTTATTAACTGACTTTACTTAATAAAATGAACTAATGATTAAAGTTACAGGACTTTTAATTTCCTTTAAAGTATACATTAATATAATTTTTAACCTGAAATCTAGATGATGATTAAAACATATTCATGGACGTGTTGGCTAAATTAATAGTAATATTTCTGTATTTAACATGGCAAATGAAAATGTTTTGTTGATATGTAGTCTACTGTTCAAAGTTTGGGGTCAGTGATTTTTTTTTTAAAGAAATTAATATATTCATTCTATTCAGCAAAAATTCATTGAATTAATCTAAACGTGACAGTACATTTTTTACACTGTTACAAATATTGTATTTCAAATAATGCTGTTCTTTCGAAACTTTCTATTCATCAAAGAATCCTGAAAAGAATGTATCACAATATCCAAAACAATATTAATATATTAATAATAGGAAATGCTTCATGGCATATTATAAAGAATAATGGCTTTTTTTGCCATCACAGGAATAAATATCATTTTAAAATATATTAAAATATTTAATATTAAACTTGTGAGATTAAATATTAGAATTAAATTGTTAATATGCATTTATATAACAAAGTATATTTATTGAAATGAAATCACAAACTATTCTGAGCATTTTTGCAGAAATCTTAGCAATTTTTCAAAAACATTTGACCTGGAATAATCTTTTTTTTTTATCAAAGATAGAAATGAAAAATGTTATATAATATTTATTATAATGATGTGAGTTGTTTGTCAGATGCTGTTTTTCATTGCTACTCTATGTTAATGCTTTTTATTTCTTTTAAATTACTTTGATAGTGCCACAAAAATAGCAATATATACTGGTATGGCAATAAAAACAAGCAAACAAACAAGTTACCGTACTGAAAGCAGACTTATATTAATACACTTTTAAAACACTTATTTTTTTCAAACAACTCCAATATTTCAAACTCTAGGTCTTTATTACTTATGAAAAGGTGTTGATACATTGCAGTGCAGCATTGAAAGATTTTTTCCATTTATATAGTGTGTGTGTAGTACCACCCTTTAACTACTTTTTAATAGCACAATGTGCTATAATGTGTGCTATAATGTGTGTTTGCTTATTCACTCATGAAATCTCCTAAGATTGTATTACTTTCCTTCTCCTTTCTTTCTTTCTCTCTCTCTGTCACACACACACATTCAGATCTCAGCACTGCAGGTGTAAGATTCTCATTGGTATTCCAATGCAGAAGTGGGGATAGGAGAGCTGTATCGTAATAATCTGTCTTTAAAGATGATTCTCTTTGTATTCTCATAATGGCATAGAGTTTAGATGAGATTTAGTCTAGTTCATACCACACTGAGATTCTGCACAAAAGCTGTTTGGAAGTAAAGCCTTTCTAAAACGTTCACATACTGTGCAGGTGACATTTTAGAGAAAGTGAAAGATACGGGCCAAGAAAGAGACAAAGAGAGCAAAATGATGTCTGAATATGTTTAGTTGAGAGCTTAATCACTTGATCAGCTCCATGTTGCCACTTTACTTAGCTGCTCTCAGCTTCACTTGAAAATAACCACCACTTACAGCAAATTAACTAATGCTTTAAATGCTTGGAAACAAGCCACTTTGAATTAAGCCTTTGGCAATTATACTAAGTGGCTGAATGAGCAGTTGTGCAACATGTTAATTTAAAGCTGGTTAAAAGACATTTTCAATCTAAAATACTCAAAATATTAGTCCAAATATTTGTAGGTGATGTTGGACAGTCAAGGACATCTATAGTCAGACAGATGGGAAAACAGTTATTTTAGGTGACATGTCTCTGAATAAACATGAACTGGTTTGTTTAATATTCATGACTTCTTTACACTCAACGCACCACGGACAGCAATGTCTCTGCAGTGAAAACGCACATTGAATTCAGATTCACAGAGTTACAGAGCCACTGCAGTTTTATTCTTGTTGTGAGATTGTTGTATAGGACAAGGCAGTTAAACCTTCATGTTATGTTGCAAGCTCACAATCACTCTGCTGTTTTGCTGGGTTAAATTTCTCTGTTCTTTCATCCATATCTGAGCCCCATCTGTTGTATAGCATGATACAATTGAAATAAACCATTTATGCACATTATGTCATAAAATCTTTCTAGAAGGAGAGAAAAGAGTTATGGACAGTACAGTTGTGAGGTAACTTACACTACTGTAAGTGAGTTATGTTTTATTTGTCATCGCGGTAAACAATGTGTTTATGAAGATTTTGATATGGCCATTTATCATTTAAGCACTTTATGAAATCTTTGAAAAATATTGATGGAACGGGCCCAAAAGCAAAAAAAATTGCGCAATTATACAACCCGATTCCAAAAAAGTTGGGACACTGTACAAATTGTGAATAAAAAAGGAATGCAATAATTTACAAATCTCATAAACTTATATTTTATTCACAATAGAATATAGATAACATATCAAATGTTGAAAGTGAGACATTTTGAAATGTCATGCCAAATATTGGCTCATTTTGGATTTCATGAGAGCTACACATTCCAAAAAAGTTGGGACAGGTAGCAATAAGAGGCCGGAAAAGTTAAATGTACATATAAGGAACAGCTGGAGGACCAATTTGCAACTTATTAGGTCAATTGGCAACATGATTGGGTATAAAAAGAGCCTCTCAGAGTGGCAGTGTCTCTCAGAAGTCAAGATGGGAAGAGGATCACCAATTCCCCCAATTCTGCGGCGAAAAATAGTGGAGCAATATCAGAAAGGAGTTTCTCAGAGAAAAATTGCAAAGAGTTTGAAGTTATCATCATCTACAGTGCATAATATCATCCAAAGATTCAGAGAATCTGGAACAATCTCTGTGCGTAAGGGTCAAGGCCGGAAAACCATACTGGATGCCCGTGATCTTCGGGCCCTTAGACGGCACTGCATCACATACAGGAATGCTACTGTAATGGAAATCACAACATGGGCTCAGGAATACTTCCAGAAAACATTGTCGGTGAACACAATCCACCGTGCCATTCGCCGTTGCCGGCTAAAACTCTATAGGTCAAAAAAGAAGCCATATCTAAACATGATCCAGAGGCGCAGGCGTTTTCTCTGGGCCAAGGCTCATTTAAAATGGACTGTGGCAAAGTGGAAAACTGTTCTGTGGTCAGACGAATCAAAATTTGAAGTTCTTTTTGGAAAACTGGGACACCATGTCATCCGGACTAAAGAGGACAAGGACAACCCAAGTTGTTATCAGCGCTCAGTTCAGAAGCCTGCATCTCTGATGGTATGGGGTTGCATGAGTGCGTGTGGCATGGGCAGCTTACACATCTGGAAAGGCACCATCAATGCTGAAAGGTATATCCAAGTTCTAGAACAACATATGCTCCCATCCAGACGTCGTCTCTTTCAGGGAAGACCTTGCATTTTCCAACATGACAATGCCAGACCACATACTGCATCAATTACAACATCATGGCTGCGTAGAAGAAGGATCCGGGTACTGAAATGGCCAGCCTGCAGTCCAGATCTTTCACCCATAGAAAACATTTGGCGCATCATAAAGAGGAAGATGCGACAAAGAAGACCTAAGACAGTTGAGCAACTAGAAGCCTGTATTAGACTAGAATGGGACAACATTCCTATTCCTAAACTTGAGCAACTTGTCTCCTCAGTCCCCAGACGTTTGCAGACTGTTATAAAAAGAAGAGGGGATGCCACACAGTGGTAAACATGGCCTTGTCCCAACTTTTTTGAGATGTGTTGATGCCATGAAATTTAAAATCAACTTATTTTTCCCTTAAAATGATACATTTTCTCAGTCTAAACATTTGATATGTCATCTATGTTGTATTCTGAATAAAATATTGAAATTTGAAACTTCCACATCATTGCATTCTGTTTTTATTCACAATTTGTACAGCGTCCCAACTTTTTGGAATCGGGTTTGTAATTTAAAATCTAGTTAGGAAAACGTTGTGTGCATCTACATGCAGTTTTCTCAGTGTACTGTATATATTGTTCAAAATGAACTGGGAACATTATAGTTTTTCTTTTCTTTTACTTACTCATTGTTCATATAATTAAAGATACATTAATACTATATTCAAAAAACATTAAATTATTTTACAAAATAATGTTTAATTTTAGGAGCTTATTTAATCTAATTTCCATTTTTTGGGGATGTTTCCCAACTTTATACGGAGTAGAGAAGCAGGTGTGAGTTTTGCATGTTGAGTTATTGCTGGTTCTCGCTTCTACAGCTGAAAAGTCAACCACAGCATCTCTGTATTAATATTTTAAATGGCCTTCAAATTTTGATTACCACCCGCTTATGTCTCAGCATCAATGATTCATTAACAGCAATGCTACAGTGTGCTGTCTTCCTGCCACTCCTGCCACACACCCACATTCACAGTGACACATATACACACACACTCCAGCGTACCGACGAGAGTGTTAAATCTTTAAATCAACGTGACACTAGGTATTAAAATTGAAGACGTGTTATGTTAACAAGATGACTGCTGCAGTTCTTCTTTACATTTGTATGACTAGTAAATGCCTTCACAATCCTTTATTATATCTTGAAACTTTAGACTCCTCAGCTTGTTCCAGATTCAGCAGCGACTAGATAAAAGTCTTCTAAAGACTTCTGAAGAGCTTCTAAATGAACTGTGACATTTCAGTCTCACTGTAGCAAGAAAAGCTGATGCCGTTGCCTGCCCTTGTGGCGTTATTAATTATTTCAGCGCTTGGTGTTTGTACACACTGTTTACTTTGTGTGCATTTTTACTGTATAGGCAATCTATCATTTCTGAGACACTGCTGTTGTTGCTCCTTAAAGCAAGTTTAAGATTAAAACAAATGTTTGAGTATGAGTTGTGGAGGTTAAAGAGATAGATCACTCAAACTCTGTCATCATTTACTCACCCTCATTGCAAGCCAGTATACATTTATTTCTTCTGTTGAACACAAAAGAAGATATTCTGAAGAATGTGGGTAACTAAACAGCTGACGGTAGCATTGACTTCCATGGTATTTTTTTCCATGCTATGGAGGGCAATGGCTACCGTCAACTGTTTGGTTACCCACATTCTTCAAAATATCTTCTTTTTAACTCAATACAGGAACTCATACAGGTTTAGAAGGACATGAGGGTGAGTAAATACTACACAAATATTTTTCTAATAAATAAATATCAAATAAATAATAACAACAAGACTTATGTTTAAAGTAATAAAAAATTATTTATACCATGCTATTGGCAAAATAGTTTTTTTCCTTGTATCAGTCTCACTAATTTTAAATTAAAACAAGAAAAAACTATTTGCTAATGTGGTAAGAAAAACACGATGATTCAATATTTCTCAGAGATATTACCTGAAACAAGTCTTAATTTTTATGCAATTTTGCAGTTTAGTATTTGCAGGTGCATCATAAGCGTAATTATTGCATGAGTTTTTGTATGTACTGTATGTTTCCGTGTGTATGCGTGTGTGTGAGTGTATGCATGCATGTGTGTGTGTGTGTGTGTGTGTGTGTGTGTGTGTAAGATAATGTGACCTTTAGCACTGCTATAGAAAACTGCTTTTCTAAAATTATTCACAGATTTATTTACTGCATTAAGCATGTGGCTCAGCATATTAAGAGATGTAGGAGAATGATGTTTTAGTGTGTCAAAAGGCAATTATTATGTTTTAATGTATTGAGCTGTATCATAAACGTATAATGTTTTAATGACTTTTTTGTTGTTGTAGTGTACAGTATGGGACTGGGATTCAAATGGCAAACACGACTTCATAGGAGAATTTCAAACCACCTTCAAGGAGATAAAGGCGGCCATGGATGGGAAGCAGGTATAAACACACACACACAGACACACACACAGTCAGAAAACAGTCCCTGCTTCCAAAATGTAGATTTCCAACTCTCATCAACACAAAGTACTCTTGTCAAAATGAAAAAAGAAATCAGTTTAATAAAATTCAATGGTTCACCTTTGTAATTGTTCACCCATGTAATTATTTAGAAATCTACCCATTTATAGCATTATGCCCATTGCATTAGCAAGAAACACTACTAAGATTCAAGACTCTTGGGGTAAAAAAAAAATCTCAAAAGGGCAAAGACAGTATAACATTTTTGAAGCACTGAATATACCCTCAAGCACATGGAACTGAGTAAGAGCAATAGCATACTTCATAACTCCAGCTTATGGATATGTGCAAAGAAGAAAGCCTTCATTAATAAAAACTCATATCACATCTCGACTGGAGCTTGCCCACGGGCATGTGAACGGCTGTGGAAATTCAAAGAAGATTCTGTGGTCTGATGAGGCCAAAATTTAACCTTTGAGTCTTAATTCTAAGCACGTGAAGCCTTTGTAAAAATGTTGTCGTTCATATCCTATCCAACCTGATGGGTTTTTAGATAATGATTCAGTTCTGTGATACAGACTTACACAAAGCAGCACTGTGGTCTGCCCAGAATACCTTAGCAATTATATTTTCTACATTCCAGCTCCTCTTGTAGATTCCATGAATCTCTTTATTTTCTGTCGAGAGCCTCAGGTCTGTTATGCAGCAGAAGCTCAGTCAGTGTGAAGCTCTTACAGTTCCGCTGTGTTTTCTCTGGCAGGCGGTGTGAAACAAGCCTAACACTTACTTTTTTATCTTTATATGTCTCACTTTCTCAGTTTTCATCTCCTATGCTACTCATCCTGCCTGTGTCGTAACAAACACTGAATTCATCATGTCATATTTCTGTCTGTTTGCCTCTCTCGCTGTTTCATTTGAGCTTCTTTTTGTCCTTGATTTTATGGAGAATTCTGATCTATTGTCACCATGGACACAATATTACCTGCAGGGAGACAGAGAGAATAATTAGTGTTACTGTACGGAGCAGGAGTGAACGTATACACAAAGGGATAAACTAAGAAAAAGAAGAAAGAAAAAGCAGCAACTAGAGAGCGTATGTGAGAAAGAGAGTGCTGTGTCAGATGGATGACTGCAGTGGCATGTTTTGACAGTTTAGGGCACTATAGTGATGAGCTGGGTGACTGAGGCAACAACCATGATGTCTCCTGTTAAGTAAACTCTTCTATGCTCTTATATACACTACCGTTCACAGGTTAGGGTCAGTCAAATTGTTTTATGCCATCAAGGCTGCATTTATTTGCTATATTAATACAGTAAAAAAGTAATATTGTGAAATATTATTACAGTTTTTAAAAAAAAATATATATTTTAAAATGTAATTTATTCCTGTGATGGCAAAGTAGAATTTTCAGCAACCATTACTCGAGTCTTTAGTGTGATTCTTCAGTAATTATTTTAATATGCTGATTTGGTGCTCAAGAAACTATTATTATCAATGTTGAAACCTACATGGGTTTGTGCCACTTGTAGCACTTAATGTGTTTGTGAAAATTATATGTTTTTGACATTTCGATGAATAGAAAGTTCAAAAGAACTGCATTTATTTTAAGTAAAAAAATATTTAATTATATAGTAAAAGTCTTTAATGTCACTTTTGATCAATTTAATGCATCCTTGCTAATAAAATAATTAATTTCTTAAAAACACACCCACACATACACACCCACCCACACACACATATATATATACACTATATATATATATATATATATATATATATGTATATGTGCGTACACACAACACACAACCAGTAAGACTAGCAGAGTCAAGCATTATATATAGCATAGTTCTAGAATTATACAGATGTATGTTGCTTCAAATAGGACACAATTGGTCAAAATCATTCATTTAAAAAAATATAATTATATTTTTTTCTCAATAGAAGCAAATCTCTGCATCCATCTAGTGGGTGATGTTTAGGTGTCCACATACTTCCACATGGCTGTATTGAGTATACACACACATACACAATGTTACTGTGCCGCATACACTAATGTATCAGTCTATAGCATCTGAAGGAGTTCACTCTGTTCCGTCGCTTCTCTCATTTGAAATCTATTATTGGCTGTGCAGATTACTAGTCATTGTGTTGCTTTAAATTCCATTAACTTCATATTCACCATCATCCCCTTGAATGCTCAGAGGAGCAAAGTCGACAGGCTTCAACATACGCTTCTCGTTGCATTTGTTAATCAGTGGAACACCTCGTCCGTCAGCTCACGCTGATTGCACTGCTAGCGGGGGTTCACAAACAGGTGCTTCATTTTCAGCGGGAAACTCGGATGCTTTCAGTCTCTAGTGGTGGAAGAAATCTTCTCGCATGCTCTTCAAGATCTGATTTGAGATCTTTAGAACAAGCTGAGATAATTGCGCATGCATCATAAATCACAAATTTGAGGCAGATCTTTGGATTGTTGGCATCACTGAGCTATTGTATTCATATTAGAAATGCAAAATGAATAAAGAAGTTTGGCTTGGATAGACATATCTTTTTTGTCCTGACAGGAAAAACTACAAACTGATCTTGGCCAAAAGGTGACTTATCAACACTGACATGCTTGTGAAAGTCTTGCCTGCACTGCCAGCTTACAACCAATCACTCTCACATTTTCTGAAAGGCTCAACTGCAGCCACTATGTTATACTGAGTCTTGTAGACATCCATCTGTCATTGTGCCTCTTAGCCTGTGGGCATCTTCCTCTCATACAGATACATCACAAGCCAACCTCAGATGAAATACCTGCAAGCCCAAGCAATTCATCTTGTGGCTCAATGGAGTTCAATGAATGGCATAGTGCTGTTGTCTTACCATTGTACATGTTTCTGACAGATCCAGTGGGAGTGTATTAATCCTAAGTACCAAGTGAAGAAAAAGAATTACAGAAATTCTGGAATGGTAATTCTTACCCTGTGCAAGGTGAGGAATCCCTATACTTTAAATCTAATATATGTGTGGGTGTGTGTGTGTGTGTGTGTGTGTGCGCGCATTTAAAAAAAAAAAATTCTTAGTATGATATCTGCTCTATTAAATGGGTTGGATATGGTCACTTTCTGTCATGTAAACCAAGTGTAATAGTTGACCTCTATGGGTGCTGTGGAGTGATATTTACAGTAGCTACTGTAGGTGAACAGGTATGTTGTATGTTGATTACTGTATTTTTGTACACCTGAAATGATCTGTTAACCAGTCAGTTTCCAGGACCAGAATTATCAGTTTAATAAGTGTTATTTTATCTCTGTTTCAGATCATTAAGATGCACTCATTCCTGGATTACATCATGGGAGGATGTCAGATTCAGTTCACAGTAAGTAGTTTTGGAAGGCATCTGGAAGATATTTCCCCACTTTTTATCTTACTGTCATCTTAATCTTTAAGCTAAACCAAACTCCACTGATAGCAAGAGTCAATATAGCCTGGATCTTGTAAATTGTGTAATCTGTTGGTTTAGTTTCTAGCTGCATGTCTTTAATGTGTCTACATCATGTGTTCTTTGAAGTAATTTTCTGTAATTATTTACTCATTTTATTCAAAAACCTATGACTTTCTTTCTTGCGTTGAACACTAAAGTGAAATTTTGAAGAATGTTATTGCTTGCTCTTTTCAATGCAGTTACAATGAACAGAGACTGAAACTTTAAAGGGATAGTTCACCCAAAAATGAAAATTCTGCCATTAATTACTCAGCCTCATGTCGTTCCAAACCCGTAATTTTAATTTTCGGGTGAATTATCCCTTTAAAGTTTGTAGCAATGTCCAATTCATGAATGATTTTAGATTCAGCTATTTTCAATAAATAATTTCACTTAGTTCACAAAACCATCCTGAATGAATCAGAATCATTTAAATTCAAATCACTAATCTAGTTGCCATGGTTCTTACAGTATGTTTATAGGTTTATAAGAATAATGACCTAAATTTTAGTCTTAAATTAAGCTATCATATAACTTGAAATATGGTGTATACAAGTTGTTTATACACATATACCGTCATATGTTTATTGTCATTTACCGTCTGGTCGACGCTACAGAGCACTGAGCACCAGAACGACCAGACACAGGAACAGTTTCTTCCCCCAAGCAATCCATCTCATGAACACTTGACATTAAACGTGGAACACACAACACTATTATACAATTATTTATTCACCACACATACATATATAATATATATATATTTTTTTCTTATTAGTATTTTTTATTACACACATGATTGTCTGTATTGCATAGTGTTTTTGCTATTTTGTACATTGCCTATATGTATATTTGTATATTTGTATATTGTTCTTTTGTTGTCTGTGTCCTGTCCTGTTGCTGTCATTCTGTTGCACTGTGGAGCTTTGTCACTATAACAAATTCCTCGTATGTGTAAACATACCTGGCCAATAAAGCTCATTCTGATTCTGATTCTGATTCTGATATACACTTTTATGGTGTTTTTACACCCTTTTTGAAGCTTGAAAGTTCCAGTAATTGCAATTCTTCAACATTTTGCCTTATGGCAAAATGTTTGTCTTCCATGGGAGAAAAAAAAGGTCTTATAGGTTTGGAATAACACGAGGGTAAGTAAATAATGGCAAATTTAAATTTTTGTGTGATCTATCCCTTTAACAAGTGTTGTTCTGCAGGTGGCGATTGATTTCACCGCCTCAAACGGCGACCCTCGAAACAGCTGCTCCCTCCACTACATCCACCCTTACCAGCCCAACGAATACCTCAAAGCACTGATAGCTGTTGGGGAGATCTGCCAGGACTACGATAGGTGACCTACCAATCAATCCCTCAATCAGTCAGCCAGCCAACCAATAAATCAGTTAATCAATCATGCAACCAGTCAAGCAAACAGTCAATCCTTTAAATTTGCCAAATGAAATTTAATGGGCTTACTAACAGAGCTACTCCATCACAAAATGTTTACACCAGATATTTTCTCAGTACAGGCCATTAACCAAACATTCCAACCAATTAATCAATCAATTATACATTGCATCATTTAATCAGGGATTCAGTCTTACGACTGCTAGCGCCTGTAGGATGCAGAGCTGTCATGTCAAGGATTGTCTTTCTACACTTCAATCACTCTCTCGCCCAAGACGTCACTTAAGCTCAGAGTCAATTATATTTGACCCCTCACAATGTCACATCCCTGCTCTCCTCATTGCTCATCTCTGGGGCTCAATGCACGCTCATTAATCCTTCCTGCTTCTGATCTGTTTCCAGCGACAAAATGTTTCCCGCTTTTGGCTTTGGAGGCCAAATCCCACCAGACTTCAAAGTAAGTTCATTATTTTTATATGTTAAGAAAAGAGCTTTTTTTGTTATATTTTAAAGGCAAACAATTTTATATGTAATTGTGTAATTTTGTAGAACGAAAGAAAAGTTGTCATTTAAAAACAACAAAAACTTTTTATTTTATTTTTTTTATTGATTGATTTGATTGACTCATCTAAGATTTAACAGATTGAATTTGTAGCTTGATTTTAAGACTACAAGAAGTTTCCCATACAGTACAATAAATTGCCATGGAAACCAGAGTGCTCTGAGTCTCTCACAGTTACCTGACAGGAGATTTCTGAATAATTCATGAACTGCTGATGCCCTTTTACAATAATCACCACATCATTCCTGCTAATCTATGCCAATCACTCAAAATCAGGTCATCTGATTGGTTGCCATGTTACAATCAGAGGTCACGGCCGCGGTGTGGTTGGATGTGACTCTAAGAATGCATTTTAGTTGACTGCAGTCCAAGCCACAGGGAAGCTCCATGTTTTATGCATGATTTTATCCCTTCCATTTGCTGCAATAACTCTGAATATAAATGAACCATAAGAACTTATGAATAAAATAAAGAAATGAAATGTTTCAGTTCTTCCAGTACATTATATGAACCTTAATATCATAATCTAATATCACCAGAGTTCAAAGTTTAAATCAATTGAGTCTTTTTCTCTGTGCCAATTGAAAAAGCAATTTGTTTCTAAAAGCGGTAGATTCACTCTGCCATCGCTGCCACTGATCTTTCAGTTTTTGTCACTGAACTGTGACTTCTTTTCCCCCTCAATACAGGTTTCTCATGATTTTGCTGTCAATTTTGATGAGGACAACCCAGAATGTGCTGGTGAGTCATCAAAGTGTACATAACTACATAACTTCATGCCTTTACAAACATTTTTTTCCTTTTCAAAAAGAAAGTTCAATGGAATCCAATGCATTCCTACTATATGAGTCAAACATCTCCCACTCGCACTCAATGGAAAACAGAAGATGTTAGGTTTTCAAAGCATGAACTATGAACTTTTTAACCGATGCTCATGCATTTAAACGAGGCTGTGCTCTGCTTTTAATGAATAAATACATGAATAAACAAGCCCTCTATATAACCTCTATTGATCTCTGAGGACAAAGGTCATGTTTTAATCTGACATTTTCAGGTCAGTAAATGTAAAAGACCACCATTGGAAAAAAAAGGGTAATATGACGTCTATTCAATGTCACATTACAGAACAGATAATCAATCAACGCATAAAATAAAATAAAACACATCTAAACTTTAAGGCTTTTAAAAAAAAAAAAAATTCTTACCACATTTTGTTTTAAGCATAGAATTAATGACAAAATTTAGTGAGGTTTAAAATGAACTTAAAGATGTTTGAAAACAAGTGAGTGTGTTGATCTGAGTGGCTGTGTGTGTTTTACAGGTATACAAGGAGTTGTTGAGGCTTATCAGAACTGCCTCCCGAAAATCCAGTTGTACGGTCCCACTAATATTGCTCCCATCATCCAGAAAGTTGCCAACTCTGCCTCCGAGGAGATGCACACCAAAGAGGCCATGGTTAGTCAGAGAGAGAGAGAGAGAGAGAGAGAGAGAGAGAGAGCACCTTTAATTAGACTGAGGAGCTCAGTTTCTGCACAGCACCATATTGACTCCATCTGCTTTACTGCTGTTGCCTTTTTATAAAAACAACCCAAGTTGCTGATGTGTATAGAATAGAAAACATGCTGTGGAAGGGCACAGCAAAATTATTACTCAATCAGGATTTTTGTCTCATTTTCTCATATAATATTAAAACATCATTTTAACAATATACATTTACTTGAGAAGCCAAAATGCATTAGATAATAATGGTTGTTCTCAGAAAATAGTTTATTTACTTAACTACATACTAATTTATTTGATCAAAAATAAAGTAATTTTGTGAAATATAACAATTTACTGTTAAATAACATTTGTGTCTAATATGCTTTGGGTGCTCAAGAAGCATTACTTATTTTTATCAATGTTGAAAACATTTTTATATTTTTTTTTATGAAATTACCATTCAAACGTTTGGGTAACTATGCTAAAAAAAGAAGAAATTACTATTTTATTCAACAATGATGTATTAAATTGTTGAAAGGCGACAGTAAAGACTATTTCAAAATAAATCTATTTCAATTAAATGCTGTTCAATTAACTATCTACTTATTAAAGAATCCTAAAAAAATGTATCACGGTTTCCATAAAAATAAAACAACAAAAACTGTTTTCAACATTGATAATAATAAAATACATTATTATTAATTGAGGATATTATTACGTCTGCTATAACAGAAATAAATTACATTACAATATATATTTAATTAGAAAATGGTTATTTATATTGTAATAATATTTCAAAATATTACAGTTTTTACTTTACTTTAAGATTACTTTATTTTCTTACCCCACTGGCTAATGTAGCATGGTGTATGCTGAAAATAAAACAAGAAACAGTTTGTTGATTATAATGGGGCTTTGAGTGCAAGACAAAGACAAACACCTGGTGATCATACTAGTGCGAGTGTCAATTTTGAAATGTTCTCTCACATTTTATTGATCTCTTTCCTCCTTTTTCCTCATCCATTAGGAATACTTCATACTGCTAATCCTGACAGATGGCGTGATCACAGATATGGCAGATACACGAGAGGCCATCGTCCACGCCTCTCACCTGCCCATGTCCGTCATCATCGTCGGCATAGGCAGCGCAGATTTCAGCGACATGCAGATGCTGGACGGTGATGATGGAATCCTCCGCTCTCCTAAAGGAGAACCTGTCCTGAGGGACATCGTGCAATTTGTGCCCTTCCGCAACTTCAAACATGTGAGTAAAAAACAGCATCTCAGTTCACCCCCCCAAAAAAAGTCTTACGTTGTTGAAGTAATAATAACAAAACATTTCTACACATTTGAACACACGTTTGTTCACATTTGAATTCATTTTAAAAGAATCCTGTCAGGATCTGGTGAAACCATGAACACAGAAAGCAAAACCTGAACGTTTTAAGGAATTATTAACAAGTTGAAGCTTAATGAACAGATGTTTCTAATGAAGAGAATTGCTTCATCCCAGGTTTGGTGGTTTAAGAAACTGTATGGTACCTCTGGTCAGGGCATAGTCACGAAACCAAACTACAAGAGGATGCCGTACATCTGAAGGCATCCAGGTTTCTTTTCATCTCTCTCCTCTCTCAGGTCAGCGTGTTTCTCTCACAGCTGTCTCTCTGAGCTCCAATAACAAACATCTCTGTGCTGGAACAGAGGGAAGGAAAACATCAAAGCTCTTAGATTTTACAGGCCTGTGTTTAGTTTAATTAAGGAGCGTGAAATCATTCATGTAGAACAGTCTTCATTATGAAAGCATTTTTTAAGAGACGTTAGGCGTATTCTGTCCTGCTTTAACCCAGCAATATTCCTGCCTCTGAAGCTGAGTTCATGCAAAGTTCAGGTTTTTTATTCCATTTTGAGTTAAAAAATTTAAATTTTAGTTAAAGCCTTTTTTTTTTTTTATCTCATAAAACAAAGCCTGGTGTATCATTATTATTATTATTATCATTATTAATGATTCAATATTTTTCATAAATATTAATTTTGTCATTTATAAATTATTTATTGTGAATGTAAAAGTGGCAGCTGTGAGAAGAAAAATGGAACACATTGGAAGCAACACATGGGAGAGACATGATTCATAATTAATTTCAATAGTAACATTAGATTGCAGCTAAGCTAACAGTGCATAACTTTTTATGGCCCAGACAAACTGTATATACAGAATATATTACACATATACAGTATATACAGACAGAGTATATATACAGAGTAAATAATTAGTTTTTCACAATGCTTACCTGTTTTTTTATTTAGCAATTGCATGAAATATTTGTTTCTAATCAGCAACATCACTAGCCTGACTACGTCAGACTTCGTACTTCTGCTCAATTTCAGTTCGCTTCTATACTGTCTACGAAGCAAAGCGAAGTAGCAGAGTTTGGCATTACCAGGCTACAACATCACACCGTCCAACCTTTTCTATGATTAATATTGATTTGGGTTCAACTGATGCAGTGATTTTTAAAGGAGTAACTCTTTTCAATAGACATTGAATGAGGGCTTAGGGCAGATACCTGTAGTTCAAATAGTTAAAAAATGTAAAAAGTATTTAAAAATTATTATTATTTAGTGCTGTCAAACGATTTAATTGTGATTAATCGCATCCAAAATAAACGTTTTTGTTCACATAATATGTGTGTGTACTGTGTATATTTATTACGTATATATAAACACACATGCATGTATATATTTATAATATATATTTATATATATATATATATATATATATATATATATATATATATATATATATATATATATATACACGTAAATACATGTAAATATTTTCAAAATATATGCTGTATGTGTGTGTATTTATATATATACATAATAAATATACACAGTACATATATTACATATATTATGTAAACAAAGTTTTATTTTGGATGCAATTAATCGCGATTAATCGTTTGACAGCACTATTACTATTATTATTAGCATTAGCATTAGCATTATTTATTGTTGTATTTTAAATTATTGTTTTTATTTTTGTGATAATTTTAAGATCTTGGCCAGATCTCTGCATTCGTTTCTTCAGATTCGTTTTATTTTCTCAGTTGTTATGTAACTGCTGATGCAGTTATCCTTTTTAAATCTTCAGGTTTTTCATTTGATTTATTGAACCTTTTGTCCAAGGCTTCTTGTGCAATAAACTCCAGAGAAGGGCTTTGTTTTGCTTTTTTCTTCACAGTCTGGAAGACGGCTGTAAAGAAACCTGCTACATCAGGTCAACTTCTGCAATATCACACGATTCATAAATATAGCACAACTCTGAAGGTGTGAAGTTGGCTGTCCGATACAAATGCTTCGGCGAGAAACCGAGCGTGTGTATGTGTGTGTGCGTGTTTATTTTTAGCTCTGTCCTGCTGGGTTTTCTCTGGTCTGTCTCCACCTGTTTTGCGGACGGAGTGAAATAGGAGTGACACCTTTCCTGTATCACCTACTCAAGCACAAGAGAGTGTGAGATTTCATCTATATTCCATTCTCTCATCCTTCCCTCCGTCTTTTCTTCCACACAGGCCTCTCCTGCAGCGCTGGCTAAAAGTGTGCTGGCTGAGGTTCCCAATCAAGTGGTGGATTACTACAATGGAAAAGGCATCAAGCCCAAATGCATGTCGGACTTTGAGTCTTCCAGAGCGTTCAGTCCCTGAGCTACGCACAGCCATATTCATCTCAACTTCAAGATATCTTTACTGATCATTTCAGAGCTTGCTGTATTAATATCGGAATCGACAAGCAGGTCCATCCTTGTTTTGTATTTTCTTCACTCAGGTTTCCAATAGCATTGGGCAGAAATGTCCTTAGCTGTCCATATTTTTTTACCCAGTTAGTTATATTAAAGGTGCACTCAGTCATTTTTTGTTTTGGTTTCCCTGGATAATATGGCGATCATCTTGGACCTAAAGTCTCCTTTAGTGTCTTCGTTAGAGGGCCTGCCTCCCATGCTGGAAACACTGGTTTGAATTCCGCTCGGAGCAAGAACGAGGAGAGTAGAACCAGAGGGGTTATATTGGTGCCGTGACCCGGGTAGAAGTGAGGTTTAGGGGGGTGAGTGTAACAGAGGACAGTTTCGTAACACGGAAGTTACCAAGATAGTTGTATTCAGTCATGTGATCTCAACATGGCCACCCCCATGAGGCGACCTGCTCTCTCGTGAGATGATTTTAAACATTTTAAAAAAGTGTTATGTGTAAAATGTGGTTGAAATCACTGAATGCACCTTTAACATAACATTGGGATAGATTCCTTTCATTGCAACCAAACCAGTCTGCCAGCACCTTTTAATCTGCCATCACCTACTCTGTAAATAGAAGGAAAGCTGAAAGAATGAAACCTTCAACTGGACTGTCTTCCTTTAGATTCAGATGCCAGACTGATTCCAAGTTGCATTTGTTCATAAGCATTGGCTTTTGTTACCCTTTGTTTTGCTAATATTATTTACTGTTATTTTTGGTGGACCTGCTATAAAAGGGCTATATAGTCCAATATAGCATAATATTCCAATGTGTAATAGTTTAGGAGGCAAGTGATTATTGGATATTGGCCAGTGCATGACCAATGCTCAGTTAGTAAACACTGTTAGTCCTTTATAATCCAAAGTGCAACCATTTTATTGTTTTAATTAATTTACCTGCAGAAAGTTTGTGGTTGGTAAGAATTTCATGTTTTTTAAAGAAGTTCCCTATCCTCACCAAGGCTGCATTTATTTGATCAAAATACAGTAAAAATGGTAATTTTATTGAAATATTACAATTTAAAATAACTGTTTACTATTTGAATATATTTAAAATTTGTTTGTGTGATGGCAAAGCTGAATTTTCAGCATCATTACTCCAGTCTTTAGTGTCACATGAACCTTCAGAAATCATTCTAATATGCTGATTTTGTGAACAAAAATACAAACGAACAGTATTTATTTGAAATTGAAATCTTCTGTAGTATTTTAAATGTATTTATTGATGCTTTTAATCAATTTAATGCCTCCTTGCTGAATAAAAATATTTGTTCCTTTCTTACCCACCCCAAACTTTTGAATGGTAGTGTATTTATTTTAAAACATATTTTTAATGTGAGGCCTTTATGACTTACAATTGTTACATACAATTAAGTGTATTGTATTGCTATAAACAAATGCATATTTATTTGAAAGCATGTGGAATGGATTCTGTGAATACAGTACTTACAGTATTTAGGCATTGTTTGTTTTTGTTCTTTTCTACAGGTTTCTTGACATTTGTTTTGCAGAATTTCTTAACCTAAGTCATTTAAAATATTTGGAAATAGTAGATGTGTATTTCTGGTGCTGTCTTAGACACATTTCTCATTTCCTTTTACACATTTCTTTCTTTCTTTCCTTCTTCCTTCCGTTTGGAGCGTGTGTGTATGTATGCTTGCTTACTACCCGAAACCAGGACTGTATTTTGCATGTTGCCAATAAAAAAGTTTTTTCCCACTTTTGTTCCTCACTTTTTGTTTTGATACTCTTGTTCACTGGATGCACTTGCTCAGCACACACAGGTCTCTCACACCCAGTAATATTGATCCAGAGTTTCTTTAAAGCTACAATACTGTAATCTAGACTAAAAATTTAGAGGAAAGCTTGAGTGTAAAGGCTCTTTAACAGGCATCAGAAGACCTTGAGAAATAGTCCTGGAGGCGTGATCGACTCTATGAGTCAGAGGAATCTTTGAAGTCTAAACACATAAAGATGTGCACACTTCTCTCCACACATGCACACAGCCTTTCAATTAGCTCCATCATGTATAATTAAACACTCAGATCTCCAGGACAAGATTAGGGGTTAACAGGAGGAAGAGAGATCATGTCCTTTATCATATCCAACAGGTCCATTAGTCAAAGATTCAGCAGGTTATTTATTGTTAGTGATTTTGCAGATACTTTCTCATTCAAAACAACAGCAGGGAATGAAATCTAAAGTTGAATGTCTTTCACAAGGACACAGTATTGCTAGGGGACTCCCATTAGATCTCCATTTCATGAATATTCACCATCTTTTAAGTAATAAGCATGAATATTAACTGAGGTGAATATTCACATAGTGCTGTCAAACGATTAATCGTGATTAATCACATACAAAATAAAAGTTTTTGTTTACATAATATATGTGTGTGTACTGTGTATATTTATTATGTTTATATAAATACACACACATGCATGTACTATATATATAATAAAAATATGTTATGTTCATATATTATACATTTATATATATATATAAATTCTATTAATATAAACATATACTTATAAATATATATTAATATTTTCAAAATACCTACTGTATGTGTGTGTATTTATAAACATAATAAATATACACAGTACACATACATATATTATGAGCAGATTTGTTTTTTTATTTTGGATGCAATTAATCGTGATTAATCGTTTGACAGCACTATAAAATATTTCATAATATCACTTTTCAATACTTATGTAATTGTTTAATTTTTTTATTTTATTTGAACTCTTAAACCTTTGTTTGAATGTATTTAAAAAATATAATATAGTATACAATTTAGATATTTTGAACATTCAATATATGTGCATGTTTTGAGGCTGTGTACCACTACATACACTCAGATTCAGATTCATCCAGCCTTATAAATGTCTGAAATCTGTGTGGTCAGTTTATCCTGGTGTCTGGAAGGGATCATCACCCGCTGCTAAAATATGTGCATATGTAATGCTCCTCAGACCCCTGAGTGTGAACATCACTGGCAGCGGGCTGGACAACATGTGAGATTGGATGAGGCAGATAGCAGGAACGGTAAGGAAACTGGCAGGTCAGAGGAAAACGTAACTGGCAGGTTGTAGGAAGAAGCAGCTGGCAGGGTTGAGTTAGCTGGCAGCATGATGGAAGTAGCAGCTGGCAGGACAAGGAGAGCAGATGAATTGTAGTTTAGGTCTCAATCTGCAGCGGTTCTGAGGTCTTCAAGGAAAACCCATGGAAGGCCAGAGCATCTGAGGTCCTCCTCAAATCCCTCACCCTCCTGATCTTCCATTCACCTCCTCTGTCTTTTCTGCATCTCGGCTTATCATTTGAAGTTTATTTACATTTTCATAGTGGTACAACATAATGCACAATTTAAAACAATATCAACTGAATTGATTAATATTTATATTTTTCGTTGTGAGGATCAATTTAGTTTAGAGTACTTTGTCATTTTAAAATGATAACAGAGCTCTAACGATAAACCGAGCAATTATTTTGTCCTCAGCAAAAATAATAACACAGTACTGATTGGCTGCTTAGGTAGCTAATAGTTTATACACTATTAAGTGCGTAGGGAACTGATAATTTAAAGGAACAATATTTTGAAGCGACAGAGACCAGCGACCGTATTTCCGTGTAACACCGGAAGTGGAGGGAATGTCATTCTACTGCAGGACAAACACGAGACTGTCTGTATGATAAACAATTCTAAATTGTAAATAATAAAGATGACAGCATTGACCTGTAGGTTCATTAAAGTTGCTGATGGTTTGCTAAGAGGAGCGCCAGTAACCGTTAGCCGAGCTGGAGCAGCGCTGCAGAGGTATTTGCTGTTAAAAACGGGATATTAATGTCATAAAATATTGTAATATTTAATTCAAGATCATTTAAATCTCACATAAATACAACAAATCGTATTATTTAGGCGTATTATTCAGTAGCATCACGTTTAACAGCTTTATGTAATGTCACTGTCGGTAGTATCACATTATCAACTTTTTTTAACGTGATATTTATGTAAAAAGCATGGCAGTTCCCATCATGCCCCTGTTTTCTGTGTCTTCAGCAGAGCTCCTGTCATTCAGTCTGTAAGAACACATCGGACAAACACATGGTGGGATGAGCACCTCACAGAAGATAATGCTTCCTTTCTGAAGAAGGTCGTTACAGAGGAATATAAACAACAGACCACAGACAAACTCAACCCCCTCAAGGATGAGCCCTGGCCCAGACATGAGTGGGTGGAAGGTGGGTCCATCAGAACCCCTGAGGTCTGTGGGTGTCATTTACGCTCCAGTCCTACAGGAGGCAGCGTGCTTGTGCTCATGATAACTACTTCAGTTTTAAAGGAACGCTCCACTTTTTTTGAAAATAGGCTCATTTTACAACTCCCCAAGAGTTAAACAGTTGAGTTTACCATTTTTGAATCCATTCAGCCGATCTCCGAGTCTGGCAGTAGCACTTTTAGCTTAGTTTAGCATAGATCATTGAATCGGATTAGACATTTACATTTATGCATTTAGCAGACGCTTTTATCCAAAGCGACTTACATTGCATTCAAGTTACAGTTTTACATTTGATCAGCTCTTGCTTTCCCTGGGAATCGAACCCATGATCTTGGCATTGCTAGCGCCATGCTCTACTATTTGAGCTACAGGAAAGCTGTAGACCATTAGCATCGTGCTCAAAAATGACCAAAGAGTTTCGATAATTATTTAAAGCTAGACTCTCCTGTAGTTACATCGTGTACTAAGACTGACGGAAAATGAAAAGTTGTGATTTTCTAGGCCGAAATGGCTTGGAACTATATTCTCATTCCGGCGTAATAATCAAGGAAATTTGCTGCCATACCATGAGTGCAGCAGGCGCAGTGATATGACGCAGCGCCTGAAAGTAGTCCCCAGCTAGGTAACTAGTATGATATAGCTAAATAGGAAAATTATCGAAACTCTTTGGTCATTTTTGAGCGCGATGCTAATGGTCTAATCCGATTCAATGATCTATGCTAAGCTAAGCTAAAAGTGCTACTGCCAGACCCGGAGATCGGCTGAATGGATTCAAAAATGGTAAACTCAACTGTTCAACTCTTGGGGAGTTGTAAAATGATCCCATTTTCAAAACAAGTGGAGTGTTCCTTTAATGGTTGTATTGATTTGTAATCTGCATCTCCTCAGGGAGTCGGAGAGTCGGTCTTGTGGCTGTTAAACTCGGAATGATGCCTGTGTGGACCAAATCTGGAGAGAGACATGTAGTGACAATGCTGCAGGTAAAGAGGATATACAGTGCATCCGGAAAGTATTCAAGCGCTTCACTTTTTCCACATTTTGTTATGTTACAGCCTTTTTCCAAAATTAATTAAATTCATTATTTTCCTCAAAAGTCTACAAACAATACCCCATAATGGCAATGTGAAAGAGGTTTGTTTGAAATCTTGGTGCCAAAGATGCTTTAACAAAGTATTGAGCAAAGGATGTGGATACTTATGTACATGTGATTTTTTTTTTTTTTTTTTTTTTTTTCATACATTTGCTAAGATTTCAAACAAACTTCTTTCACGTTGTCATTATGGGGTATTGTTTGTAGAATTTTGAGTAAAATAATGAATTTAATTCATTTTGGAATAAGGCTGTAGCTAGCATAACAAAATGTGGAAAAAGTGAAGCGCTGTGAAAACTTTCCGGATACTCTGTAAATTCATCACTTAATTACAGAGGGGAGATTTAAATTGTATATAAAATCATGGGTTGTTCCCGTGAGATTAATTGTCAAATTACATTTTTAATTTGATTGGCAAATAGAAAAAGTGCATTTAAAAATAATGTCTAAATTTAGATTTTTTTTTTTTTTTTGGATTTTATTTTGTTAAAGAGTGATGCTTTGAAAATTTGGCAACTGAAAATATTCGGCCAGAATGCATTTGGAGGGCTGGAATCATTAAAGAAACGGTGACATTTAATTAATGCTTGTAGATTTGTGCAGTATGTTATATATTCACAGGGATGTGATTCTTCCGTATAAATACGGATTTCCGTATTTTCTGACCTCTGAGGGACGACCCATGTGATTCGTGTAGATCCGAGCTTTTTTTTTTGAGAGAGAGAGAGGGGGCCCAAGTTGGTTGGTTACTTAATGATGATTGAAATCGCGCAAATGGCCTTGAGCTATTACCTAAATAAACTGCGAAAAGATTGTTTTCTAAAACATCATGGACGGAATGATCTGAGAGCGCTGCACGAGCTCGCGGCGCCATCTGCAGGACAGTTAAAAGCTTTCAAATGATTCAAAGCGTCAAACGCGAGTAGATTCAGCGCTGAAACTCGTTACTAGACCCGGTGACTTTTTATGAATGGCGGTGAGAATTTGAGATTGCTAGTGCTGTCATAAAACTCCCAACGGTTGTGTTGTAATTATATAATAGACTGTAGTCTGACGCGCTACATGTCTGCTGTTACAGTACTGTTTTTAGTCGCTTTGATTTGCATTTAGGAAAGCAACATTCGTCATTAGAAACGTTTATAAATATGTTGTTGTTTACAAAGAGAAGTTTCAGTGTCACATAATCCTTCAGAAATCATTCTAATATGCTGATTTGCTGCTCAAGAAACATTTCTCATTATTACCAATGTTAAAAACAGCTTTGCTGCTTATTATTTTTGTGGAAACAGTGATACCACTCAAACATTTGTATAAGATTTAAAAAAGAGAGATAAATTAATAATTTTATTCATGCATGAAAGTGATAAAAAAAGTGAGTGAAGACATTTAAAATGATTTCCATTTAATAAATGCATTAACAAATTTAATTAATATATTTGATAAATGCAAATAAATGCTGTTCATTAAACTTTATAGTTATCAAAAAAATCCTGAAAAATAAAGTGTATCACCATTTCCACACAAAATATGAAGCAGCAAAATTGTTTTCAACATTGATAATAATCAGAAATGTTTCTTGAGTCAAATAAATTATGATTTCTAAAAGATCATGCGACACTGAAAACTGGAGTAATGAAGAAAATTCTGCTTTGCATCACAGGAATAATATTACATTTTATAATATATTAAAATTGAAAACTTTTTTTAAATTTGTAATATTTCGCAATATTTTTTTTTTTGTTTGTTTGTTTTTTTACTTTACTTTAATCAAATAAATTCAGCCTTGATGAGCAGAAGATATTTATTTCAGAATCATTAATTGTAATGTTTCCAAACTTTTGGCAGGTACTTTAATAATAATAACAATTCTATATACTATATACTTTACTATAATATATTATAGTACTTTATTATAATATATTATATTGTTATCATGATTAAGTGCTGCTTTTTATTTTTTACAGGACAATAGTATGTATTCTTACAGTATAAGATATATCTTTTAATGTGCTAAAATATATATATTTTTAAATAAGTGCTGGGGCGTGGCTTATGGGCGTGGCTTGTGGGCGTGACTTGGGGCGTGGTCAGATTTTCCTTCTTTTTTGTCTCTAGCTCAGGGTGTCCGCGGGGTCTTAAAAAGTCTTAAATTTAGTTGTATCAAATTTAAGGCCTTAAAAAGTCTTAAATTGTACAAGAAAGTCTTAATTATGATTTCAAGAGGTCTTAAATTTGGAGACGGAAAGACCAGAATTGCGATATGGTTGAATGTGACGATTAAACTTCAAAAGGCTATGATTTCATTAAATAAACATGAGCGCTGAAAGTTCAGAGTCCGATGCTGCGCTGCTTGTTCTGTGTTTACCGGGAAACCCGTTATATTTCAGCCAAACGCGACACCTGCTGGCAGAGAATGAATCAGTTAACAGATTATACTAGTGCGCGTACGCGTTTCACTGCACGGTTCAGTCTATTAAAATACATTTAGAATGATCACATAATTTAAGATATGGGGGCAGAAAATGTATAGCCTATATATTTACGGTATATCATTTCATATAGTAAATATCACACGAAGAGTGCCATCTTTTCTCAAAGTCAGCATGATTACAAGTGTGATTTTGATTTTATGCAACAGTTCAATAAACAAGAAGTTAATATTAAGAGACTTGTTTTAGACACCATATTTCCTGCTTTTGCTCTATTTCTCCAACAAAAATAATTCCAAACAGCCACAGCGCTGTTTTGTGTCTCTGAGCAACATGACGGTGATTCGTTCCTGAATGAATCAACCGTTTAAATGATTCGGTTCAGTCGCAATGACTCACTTATTAACACTGACTTACTGCCACCTATTGGCCGTTTTAATTTCACATTTTAAAGGGATAGTTCACTTTGAAATTAAAATTTGGTATCTATCAGCTTACCCCAAGGGCATCCAAGATGTAGGTGTCTTTTTTTCTTCAGTAGATCCAATTTTGATGTTTTTAGGTCAAACCGTTCTAGTCTGTCAGTCATATAATGGCAGGTATAGGTCACTGTCTCTATAAGAGGGAAAAAGAACATGCACAGAGAAATCCAAATTAAACAATTCCCCATCGTAACTACACATTGATGGCCTAAGACACGAAACGAGCGGTTTGTGTGAGAAAACGAACAGTATTTATATAGTTTTTTACCTCTTGTACACAACCATGTCCAAGTGATCTGAGTGCGCACACACATCCGGTGTGTGACGTGTGTGTGCGCGCGCTCTGGCTCACGCTGCATTCACACGGGGCGTCGGCGTCAACGCTTGACGGAGGGCGTGTCTGAAGCGTGGTGCTGACGCGCCGTCATAGTTACAACAACCAATCACATACTTCTCTGGTGTTGCATGAACGGGATTGGGTATTTGCATGAGGCGATCTGATTGGCTGACGCCTCCGTTGGCGCTTGAAAAGATGCGTCAGCACCACGCTTCAGACGCGCCCTCCGTCAAGCGTTGATGCCGACGCCCCGTGTGAATGCAGCGTGAGCCAGAGCGCGCGCGCACACGTCACACACCGGATGTGTGTGTGCACTCAGATCACTTGGACATGGTTGTGTACAAGAGGTAAAAAATTATATAAATACTGTTCGTTTTCTCACACAAACCGCTCGTTTCGTGTCTTAGGCCATCAATGTGTAGTTACGATGGGGAATTGTTTAATTTGGATTTCTCTGTGCATGTTCTTTTTCGCTCTTATAGAGACAGTGACCTATACCTGCCATTATATGACTGACAGACTAGAACGGTTTGACCTAAAAACATCAAAATTGGATCTACTGAAGAAAAAAAAGACACCTACATCTTGGATGCCCTTGGGGTAAGCTGATAGATACCAAATTTTAATTTCAAAGTGAACTATCCCTTTAAAGTATCTTCATTGTTTAAAATAATTTCAAACATCAGTTTTCAACGTTTTATGTTTCAAATATCAAAACATTATTTATGCATTTGTAACTGCAGGTTAGCATTCTGTGTCCCTCAGAGCTGCATTAAAGTGTGTGTAAATACATCTAAATGCCACTTCAGATGCATTGCAAAGATACATTTTGTTGATACTGATTTCATCTGCTTGGTAACAGCCCAAATGCAAGAATTTGACTCAAAAGATGATGCACACTTTTAGAAAAAATGGCTTAAAGGTAAAAATGCCCATAAAACTTATTGGAAAAAAATAATTTCTATCACTGCTGTGAACTGAGCACACCGAAGAATATAAAAAAAATTAAGGAGTCAGCTGTCCACAGTAATCTTTAAGATACCAGCACAATAACACACTCAGCAAAATTTTGTCTAATTATTGTTATCAATAAAATCCCAGAAAATATCAAGATATAATTTTTTTTGTCAATTTCGCACACCCCTAATTCATGTTATTTAATTTATATAATTATTGATAATAATTGCTAAAATCAATATAATTAATACTTTTGACTTATCCATTTTCTTAAAAATGATTTAAAGGCTGAAATGTAAAGTTTATCATTTTGTAAAACTTTTAGTTTTTGTGAAAACTTGTATCTGAATTGTAAATGATGCTTTTGACAGTCATTTTACAGTTTAATATGGTACTGTAGACATTGCCCTACCCTGCTCATATGGTATTAATTTTATTTGTGCAGGTCTTAAAAAAGGTCTTAAGTCTTAAATTTGATCTTAAAAATCCTGCAGAAACCCTGCTAGCTGATCACATGCCTGATTCATTATATTTCTACTTAATCTGTTGTTCATTATTTAATGTATATTTCAGTAAATTTGTTAAGAAAACAAGTTTTTTTATTACAGCCACCATTTAAATGTGTATGTCAACAACGAATTGGAGTGGAAACGTAATTATGTCCTTAAAAGGTTGAAATAAAAACTTTTTGCATTGTAAATGATTAGATTTAATTTAGTTTTGATTGGAGTGTTTATTACATTTGAGTAATTATTTGGTCATTAAATAATCACATTTTGGTTTATTGGCTAAATCATTTCCAAGATTGTTCAAGGAAGCTGGACTTCCCATGGCATCTCAATCAAATATGACATTAACACATCCAAATCTCTCTCTCAGGTGCAGGACTGTCATGTCGTGAAACATCTCTCCAAGGAAGAGTATAATGGGCGCACAGCGGCTCTGATTGTGGGTGGAAAAAACGTCTCTCCATTTCATGTGAGTAAGAAAAGTCTTTAACGTTTTTCAAATTAAGGCTGTTCTTGTCCACGCACGTTTTCCCCCTCATAACGAACCCTTGTCTCTTCACCTTTCTGGCAGTCCTTGACCTCTCTGAGCTGGAACAGGATAATAGACTAGAGCTTTTCTGCTTCTTTGGAGAGGGAGTATAATAAAACCTGAAGAGCTCCTGGAGAGAAATTACTGAGCTCTCAGTAGATCTAGAGGTCACCTTTTTGTGTGTGTGTGTGTGTGAAGGGAAATCAAATAGGAAAACCAGGACTTCTTGTCTTTTTTCTCATTGTATTCTTCTTTCGCTCCTCTCTCTCACTTGTCTTTCTCTATATGTGCTAGAATAAAAAATCTAACAGTGATAGATGTGAGAATGATAGAAGGGAGGATTGTTTTTTAAAACAGCAGAACTAAACTATTCTATGGAGTTTGTAGTGAAAAAAAACTTTGGTTTGTGTCCCTTTTTTTCCTTTTTGGCAGTAAGCTGGTATGTATATTTGTGTGTCATCTGTCTATATTTAACAGCTGCCACAAAGTGCTGCTTGAAGTATAATTGTCAATTGTCCTGACCTTCAGTCTGAGCCTTCAGTCTCTCCAGAGCCAGTCAATCAACTCCCAAAACACAGCAGAGCAGTTTGGCTTTAATGTATTCTTTTTCATTCTCCCTTTCTCCTTTTGTAGGATTATATAAGTTAGTAAATCACTTGAAGTAATTGAAAGTCAATCTGTCTTTCTCACAGAGGCCAGAGGGATATTTAGAGGTTTTCCGGAATGCAGGAGTTCCTCCCAAACAGAAACTCACCACGTTTTGTGTGTCAGACAATGCTATCATCAAACCAGGTTACTTCATCAGTCAGAACTCTTTGCTTATTGCCAGATAAAGAATTAAGTCATTTCAGCTGTATCCCTTAAATTACATGTTTGGGAAAATAAAACTTTTTTACTATTTTCTATTTTGTTTTTGTTTTTTGTTTTTTCATGTGTTTTCATTCTGTATTATTATTATTATTATTTTGTTTTTGGTCTAGGCACTCCTCTCTATGCAGCTCACTTCTGTCCAGGACAATATGTGGATATCACAGCGAAAACGTGAGTGAAGTACTTTTCTCCATGTTAAATTCTTATATTCCAGCTTAATATGCAAAGAGTATTAAAAAATAATAACCCATTTGTAGATTCATTCCCATTTTAAACACTGTGTTTCAAAATATTGCTCCTTGTTTAACCTGCCTGACATAGCAACATTGGCTCAAACAATGGGTCTGGATTCTCTGTCTGTTTGACCAATGGAAGACAGGGAATGTATGAATGACTTAGTTTTTTGAATTTCCATTTAGTAATACTAGCAGTGCATGAAGTTTCATGATCTTATGAGCTGATGATTTAATCAACACTAGATATTATTCTTTCCCCTCATTCTTAGATACATTTTTTTTAGTTTTTCTGCAAAACTCTTTTTACTTTCTGACATAAATGGGATGAAGGGAGATGCGCATTTCTTATGCTGACAAAAAGCTTGATTGACTGATATTTTGGTCAGCAGAAGGCATGCATCCTACTGTCCCAAACGGGTAGGGCTGTGTATTGGCAAGAATCTGGCGATACGATACGTATCACGATACAGGGGTTGCGATACGATACATTGCGATACTGTAAGCAAGGCGATATATTGGGATATTTCTTATTTTAGGATTAGGATATATTTTTAGGAAAGCTGTCATTAAGAACACACCACCATATGCAAACATTAGCAAAAAAAATTATAATTGTTTAACCATAACACACTGGGAGATATATATATATATATTTTTTTTTAGACCCTGCTTTAAAGGTCAACAGTTTAAGTTTACAATTGTGACATACAATGTCATAACATTTTGATCTGAACAAAAAAATGACATCTGCTTAAATACAGTGCTTGCAGGATTCCAAAAGAAAACAAAACGATTGTAAAAAAAATAAAATAATAATAAATACAGATGTTGAACATTCTCAGAACCTTTCAACTTGGATTTCACAGGTTTTTCAGTTTGTATTTATGTTCCGCGCCGAGACCGCGACGCGAGCACCGCCCCGATGGCACAAAACGCCCCCAACACGAGTGAAAGCTATACCGCCCGCCGCGCGAAGGCTCTTCAACACGGGACGCGGCAAGTGGCGGAACAGAGGCGGACGTTACCACAAAAGCCCAAATGATGCCACACTACAGTTTTATACACCGAAACGGGAACTGGAACATTTCTTTCATCCTCCATTACTGGCATCGAACTATATTAATGCTAATATTAGTGGCATGCTCTTATGCTAGTATTTCCTGTCACTGTTTAAGTTCAGCGATGAAGACTGCTCTCTAGCGGTCGGGATATGAACACTAAAGGAAACAACTGCCATGAATCTTGTATGATTTTTTTTTTTAAATATTGATATTCCGTTTTTGAGAATCGATACAGTATCGCCAAACAAAATATTGCGATACTCGCGTGTATCGATATTTTCTTACACCCCTACAAAGGGGAGTGTCTGATTTCACTCTTTCCCTTTTACCTTTATTTGAAGGGCCTCATCTCTTCATCATATATAATGAATGTGTGAATCTCAGGGAGTGAGTCCTTGGAATTCTCCTATTAGAATAATAGAAAAGGAATCATATTCTAAAATACTTTAAAGTGTGTGCAATTGTGCATTTTCAATAAAAGTGTCGCTAGTGTCACCAAATGGAATTGCAAAAAAAATAATTTTTCAAACAGTTTTCCTGGATATCTACAATTGGTCAGACAAATGGATAGTCCCAACTCAAACCATTGGTTGATCCACTGCCAAACTGGTCGGGCTGCGCAAACAAACAGAGCAATGATTTGATGGCGCCACAGTATTTTGAGTGAATTTACAAATTACTATTTGTCTCTGCATATTAAAGGTGCTGTATGTAAGTTTTCGACTCTACTAAAGCATAAAAATACCATAATATGTTTGCAGATATTTAAAGAAACGTGGTAAGTTAACATACAGGTGCATCTCAATAAATTAGAATGTCGTGGAAAAGTTCATTTATTTCAGTAATTCAACTCAAATTGTGTAACTCGTGTATTAAATAAATGCAATGCACACAGACTGAAGTAGTTTAAGTCTTTGGTTCTTTTAATTGTGATGATTTAGGCTCACATTTAACAAAAACCCACCAATTCACTATCTCAACAAATTAGAATACTTCATAAGACCAATAAAAAAAAAACATTTTTAGTGAATTGTTGGCCTTCTGGAAAGTATGTTAATTTACTGTATATGTACTCAATACTTGGTAGGGGCTCCTTTTGCTTTAATTACTGCCTCAATTCGGCGTGGTATGGAGGTGATCAGTTTGTGGCACTGCTGAGGTGGTATGGAAGCCCAGGTTTCTTTGACAGTGGCCTTCAGCTCATCTGCATTTTTTGGTCTCTTGTTTCTCATTTTCCTCTTGACAATACCCCATAGATTCTCTATGGGGTTCAGGTCTGGTGAGTTTGCTGGCCAGTCAAGCACACCAACACCATGGTCATTTAACCAACTTTTGGTGCTTTTGGCAGTGTGGGCAGGTGCCAAATCCTGCTGGAAAATGAAATCAGCATCTTTAAAAAGCTGGTCAGCAGAAGGAAGCATGAAGTGCTCCAAAATTTCTTGGTAAACGGGTGCAGTGACGTTGGTTTTCAAAAAACACAATGGACCAACACCAGCATTGCACATTGCACCACAAATCATCACAGACTGTGGAAACTTAACACTGGACTTCATGCAACTTGGGCTATGAGCTTCTCCACCCTTCCTCCAGACTCTAGGACCTTGGTTTGCAAATGAAACGCAAAAAACTTGCTCTCATCTGAAAAGAGGACTTTGGACCACTGGGCAACAGTCCAGTTATTCTTCTCCTTAGCCCAGGTAAGAGGCCTCTGACGTTGTCTGTGGTTCAGGAGTGGCTTAACAAGAGGAATACGACAACTGTAGCCAAATTCCTTGACACGTCTGTGTGTGGTGGCTCTTGATGCCTTGACCCCAGCCTCAGTCCATTCCTTGTGAAGTTCACCCAAATTCTTGAATCGATTTTGCTTGACAATCCTCATAAGGCTGCGGTTCTCTCGGTTGGTTGTGCATCTTTTTCTTCCACACTTTTTCCTTCCACTCAACTTTCTGTTAACATGCTTGGATACAGCACTCTGTGAACAGCCAGCTTCTTTGGCAATGAATGTTTGTGGCTTACCCTCCTTGTGAAGGGTGTCAATGATTGTCTTCTGGACAACTGTCAGATCAGCAGTCTTCCCCATGATTGTATAGCCTAGTGAACCAAACTGAGAGACTATTTTGAAAGCTCAGGAAACCTTTGCAGGTGTTTTGAGTTGATTAGCTGATTGGCATGTCACCATATTCTAATTTGTTGAGATAGTGAATTGGTGGGCTTTTGTTAAATGTGAGCCTAAATCATCACAATTAAAAGAACCAAAGACTTAAACTACTATAGTCTGTGTGCACAATTCACAAATTTGAGCTGAATTACTGAAATAAATTAACTTTTCCAAGACATTCTAATTTATTGAGGTTCACCTGTACTTGTTTATCTGAAAAACAATGCTACTGTTAGTTATTCTCCTTTGAAAATGTGTGTTCCGGGCCGGAATGTCGGTCTCTGTTTTGGTTTGTGAAACCCGCCCACTGCCAGTTTACCCAATTGTATTTCGGCACACCGGGTTGCCAGTTGGCGAGAAACACAGCGTATTTTATTTTAGTCATGGAAGCTACCATGGAAGGTGTGCTCGTTCCTGTTGGTGTCGTCAATCTGGCAACCTGCTTGTGCATCAAGTCTTGAGGAGGAGGGGCCGGGTGAAAAAAAACCCTCTCCAATATTTTGAATTTGGACTGCAATACCTAGTTCAACCACAGGGTGTCAATCCTACATACAGCACCTTTAAAACTGCAGTCCGTAAGTGTTGCCTCTTTGTCGCCATCGCTGTTTGAAAACCTGGAATTGCAGCTCTGTGTGGAATTATCTTGCTTGCGTGGGGTTGTGCTCCGGCACGGCTCCAGCGCGGATGAATCTAATGTTTTGAGGTGAATGTGGAAGTCAGTCACCGCATCAGTGTGGATATTTACTGTGCTTCAGAATCACAGATTCTAGCCTACGTCTTGGAATATATGACCCAAATAAGAATTTTCACCGTATATTGCCATCTGAACAATTAAATAACAAGTATGCCACTTTGTTCTGACCAACTGAGGAAAAAAGCATTACAGTAAATCGCGCTACCAATGGTAATTAAATCTAACGATTGGTTAGCTCATATCACATCTAACCGTGCAAATTATTATTATTGTTATACTTTATTCTCAAATTATTAATGTTAACAACATCAGCATTGCGTGACTATGAGTATAGTGTGTATTCAATTTCTGTACAGTCTAATATCTAATCGTCATGCCATTCAAATTTCATATTAAGAAATTCTTTTAACCCAAAAAGCTAATTATGTTCCGTTCAAACTGGTTTTCTTTAAAATACAAATCTTGTGTAATCCCAGGCTATCTGTAATCAGAAGCACATTTAAAACTGGAATATAATTTAATTTATAATTTAAATAAATTTCATAAACACAATCCTTTCTGGATTACATTCCGCCATCAAAATGAAACATTTAATTGTTCTAGCTGCTGTGAGAGAAGGCTATAAACGATCCGCCACCTGCAGGATCCTCACATGCTACATAGCCTAGTAGACGGGACTCAATCTTTATACAGACGTGACGTAATGACGCAGTGCCATGCTCGAATCTCCTGCGAAAACCTACCCGTACCACTCTACTTAGAAAACATTATTATAAACTAACCGTTGTGAATCGGGCTAAAGTAAGGCGGTAGTTTTGAACTCTGGCTGGTTATGTATTTGCAGCTTTACAAGATAAAGTATTTTAACATTGAAAGAAATGACACCCATCACCTTTAATGAAAAGAGCCTTGCTTCATAGAACTCTTGATTAATCATAGTATCTGAGTCGTGTCAGCCCTATTTCACACCTGAGATCCTGCCTGTCTGCAGCTTCATCCAACTCTTATGTTGTTACACAGCGTATGATGACTAAATGTTCTCTTTACTATATTAAAACTTGATCTTTTTTATTGTAGAATTGGCAAAGGTTTTCAGGGAGTGATGAAGCGCTGGGGGTTCAAAGGTCAGCCAGCTTCCCATGGACAAACTCACCTCTTAATGAAAAGAGCCTTGCTTCATAGAACTCTTGATTAATCATAGTATCTGAGATCCGTGTCAGCTATACTTCTGTTTCACTCTTTTGTGTGTTCACACCTGAGATCCTGCCTGTCTGCAGCTTCATCCAACTCTTATGTTGTTACACAGCGTATGATGACTAAATGTTCTCTTTACTATATTAAAACTTGATCTTTTTTATTGTAGAATTGGCAAAGGTTTTCAGGGAGTGATGAAGCAGAGTAAACACATGAAATGACCAGGTGTAAACAGGCCCATTCATAATCTATGACAAAAATACTATTATAAACTAGGTTAGTGGATAATTTAGCAGCAAAAGTTATTCTAGAAAAATCATGAGTGCACCTAAACATTTAGTGAAATAACATTATTTATTGTTTTTATTTGTTGGGGAACAAATAAAAGTGAATATGTAAAACACACAGGAGGCCAGGCTCTCTGGGGCCCGGAGGGGTGAGTGGTGTCATTTCTATAATTATAGAGTATCACTTTATGCTAGTGGGCTTTGCAGTGTGATTCCTGTGTGTTTTTTCTAGGGATGCGTGATACATGGGTAGTGTATTTAATTATTATTTTTTTTATTCATATATAAACTACTGTTCAAAAGTTTAGAGAAAGCTAAAAAATTATTTTTCTATTTTATAAATTATTATAAACTATTTTGAACTTTGTTAATCATATAATCCTAAAAAAAGGTATCACTATTTCCACAAAAATATTATGCGCAACAGCTGTTTTTAACATGGATAGCAATAAGAAATGTTTCTTGAGCACCAAATCAGAATATTTGAATGATTTCTGATGGATCATGTGATGCTCAAGACTGGCCATATATGAAATTGTAAACTAAACATATTTTAAATTGTAAAAATATTTCACAATATAACTGTTTTTGTTATATTACTGTTTTTGTTTTGATTTAATAATTAAGTTCTTAAAAAAATACGACCCTAAACTTTCTTTTGAATAGTAGTGTAGTCATTTCCTGTTTGATCTAGATTTAAAATTTTGTCACAGAGATGCTAGGAACTGATTGAATTTCTTCTCAGGAACCCAAGATTTTCCCCACACTGTATATTTTCAGATATGGAAGCACTTTCCTCTCTGAGAGGTTTCACGTCAGTCATTCTGGATAGCTGTGACTGTCCCGTATGGTCTCTCAGGAGAGTTTAGCGTGACCTCAGCATGCCCTTTGAATGGTTAATGAATGAGTAAAGTAACTTGTCTCCTTGCTCTCAGGACCCAGCAAAAGTTTTTAAAGGAAAAAAGATGCCAGGCAGGATGGGAAACATTTACGACACCACTCATGGCTTGAAGGTACACCTACCAGAATGCACAAAATGTACTTTTAAATCATTATGAAACTTATATATAAATTAATATTGTATATACACGTTTATTATACATTTATCCTTTTCATTTGTCCATAAAGCCAAAGGCATGTTCTGCTGATACTTCTGCTCTGCATTGCACTGTGCAGCTTACATGATGCTGCATTGCAGATATTGGGTGGCATAAACATTTTTTGTTGTATATTTTGTGTAGTATGACAAGTAAAAAAACTGAATTAATTTATTACACATCAAAATACACAGTAAGCACAATATCAAAGCTCAGCTCTACCATAATACATCTTGGTCTCTGGAGTAGGGCTGAACGATTAATTGCATTTGCGATAATATAGCGATATGAAAAAATGCTATTTTTCAACCGCAGAGGCTGCGATTACACTCTGTCACGTGACACGCAAGAGTAAACAGGTGTGTTCGACTTGAAGATCGATCGTATGACATCAAAGTACGGCGACAAAGCATAAGGAGACGTCTGCTCTCTTATAGCTCTTGCAGTACTTTGATGACACACACAACGATCGGTCTAGCAGCGCTGCTTCAAGTCGAACACATCTAGCAGTCTTCAGAGGAAGCATCAAGTTGGCACGCTATGTTGCCAAGTCCGCAGTTTGCCGCGGGTTGTTTTCGTGTCCGCGGGTCTTTCATAACATGCAGAATTGACGCGCTACATGTAAACGATATCCTTTGTTGTATTTTCCTGTCAAAATAACGGAGTTCCTTTGGAATTCTTCAGATTTTAAGAACTGCCGGGTTCTCCGCTAGTGGGCGGAACTAATGCGTAAACGGCAATCTCATTGGCTGGCGTTCACCTATTATCCTCCCTGTTTTGATTTCAGCAAATCAATTTGAGCGAACGCAGACAACCTGATTAATATTCATGAACCCAGCAGCTCAGGGTGTTTTATATTATTAGTAGTAGAATTCGTAGTAGTTTTGTTATCTTATCAGTATTATTTGTAGTTTTCATTTTCCTTTTTTTATAGAAACACTAAATGACAAACAATATCTTAAGCACCACCACCAGTCCTAAGTTCAGTCAACATGACAAATATGCATTCATACATGGTTATTCTAATTACTAAAGTTCTATCATCATATAATGCTAAAATGTAATGCTAAATTATCATAATATCATATTATAATGTTTGACTGACTGATGCTAAGTGAGATATTTAAAAAAAACTGTGCCATTTTACAAACATAAGCTTTATATATATATATATATATATATATATATATATATATATATATATATATATATATATATTAGTGCTGTCAATCGATTAAAAAATTTAATCGCGTTAATCACAGTCATGGACTGTGATTAATCATGATTAATCACAAATTTAAAATACTAGGATTTACCTGTAAATGTGTTGAAATAAACAAATGCATGAAAAACTAGTTTAAGGAAACATAACCTTTCACACTTCCGCCAGGTATGAGACATAATCCTTATTATTCTTTTATCATTATTCTTTTGTTTTTATTCAGCCATTATCAGTCTTTATACTGGCAATAAAACGTTTACCAAACCACAACACTTCAATCCCAGTATACATTTACCCAACTATTATCAAAAGTATTTCTAAATAAATACAACAAAACATTTCTTGCGACCTTACGTGAAGTATTATGACAAAATGCATTATGAAGAAGAATGCACCTGTTCTGGTGCATTAGAGCTAACATTAGCATCATAAGACAATTTATGAGATTAATAGTACACTTTTACTCAGAACTCACTTCAAACCACCATCGAGTGTTTGTAATAACCTCCTTTTGCAATCACATGTGGAATTTGGTTGTTTACTGTTGTTAAAATATGCTTTTTATAGCCTTTTATATCACTGCAAAAATGAGCATTTCAGATGTAAGTTACACATTCAAATCAAGAAAATCACATAGAAACCATATCCTATCGTAATCGTGTGTTTATTATCTTCTATAATCTATAGTGGCTGTTGTCATGTTTATTTCTGCTGTGTTGTATGCTGTGGCTGAAACTCACGTTGTTTGTGATGATGTTACAACCGTCTCTCCGTTCTGAAGTTGCCAGGTATACATTCCAAGTATGATAAACATTAGTAAAAGGATCTATTTTAATTTTTATTTGTCTATATACACTTTGGGCGGCCGCGGTAGATTATAAAAGTATCCCGAAATACCGCAACCCACGGCTCTGTAATTTTTCCCGCGACTGTATTTTCAAAATAGCCCACGAACACTTGTGCCACAGCCGCTACCCTGGCAACACTGCTCGCTGTATCCTCATCACACAATGATAGATAACCTTCCGCGCTGCGATGACGGGAAGAAGTTGGGGTCAAACCTTATCAAACGATTAATTTGCGTTAAAGTATTAACGCGTTAAATTTTTTAGATTAATCACATGCGTTAACGCGTTAAAGTTGACACCCCTATATATATATATATATATATATATATATATATATAGATAATTAATATTAGTCTGGTGAGTAAACAAAAAAAAAATGACAAGCCAATGGAGATTCTATTGCCAAGGTGTCCATAGAGGGTTGATAATATTTACAATAATCAATTGAATTTGATAGGTGTCTCTCACATTGTCCCACAGAAACATTAAAATAGTGTAGATTAGTGTGCAATGTTTTATAATAATAATGTATTCTATTTAGTGTCCATTTCATTCATTTAACATTTAATATTGGGGACATCCAAGTTATTTGACATATATTTTTATGAATTTAATAAAAAAAGTAACAACAATAGTTACTAGTAACTCAGTTACTATTTGTGAGAAGTAACTAGTAATATAACTAATTACTTTTTTAAAGTAACGTGCCCAACACTGCATACTATACAATGATTTATTTCTTGTCTTTGTTGAAAAATACAGAATATAAAGAGCTTTAAAAAATAATCGCATATTAAATCGCAATCGCAATATTGGTAAAAAAATCGCAATTAGATTATTTTCCAAAATCGTTCAGCCCTACTCAGGAGACACCTACTGTAAAGTCACCCAGTGAGGAAAAATGATTTGTGAGTATTTATAGTTTCACTAAGGTCTTTTCTCTGGCAGGTATGGAGGGTGAACACCAAATATAACATCCTCTACGTCAACGGTTCTGTCCCGGGTCACCGCAACTGTCTTGTTAAGGTAAAACGCCTCACACATACTCAAACACTCAAGTGTTTGAAGTCAAATGCACTTGTCCTCAGGTAGAATATTCAGGTAGAATATCTTTTGAAGGTGAAGGATCTGCTTTTATCTTGTCTTCACTTTCAGCAGTGTTTGGCTAAAAAAAGAGTTGCGTACTGTACTGTCCATGCCAGCACAAGCACTGACCTTGGCAGGCTAGCACACACTCGTGCTGAGTGATTCATCTATATCAATGCACAGAGGTGTTTGTGTGTCCAAAGTGCATCAGTGAACCGATCATATATGGTCAGCATTTCGTCTTGTAGAGTTTGCTTACATACACACTAGGGGTGGGACGGTTCGACTTTTTCAGACTCACGGTTTCGGTATGGTTCGGTAAGTTTAGGGAAAAAACTATACTGTCAAATAAAAATAAAGAAAATAAGAATAATTTATGTAACTATAAGCAACAGCACAAGATACAAATAAAATAAACAGTGACTTTCAGTTTTTTTTTTTTAGGTAGGTCTATAGCATTAGTTTTTAGGTTCAGAAATTGAATAAAGTAATCAAATGTAAAACAGCATTGCATATTTGACTGTATAAATTAAAGAGTAATCTTTATTAAAGTTAAAAAAGCGATTAAATCAAGAGCAGTGAGTGATTTCTTTGTTGTTGCTGTTTGATTAATATTAAGAAAGTGCTGTCATTTTAAGAGAATGCACTGATCCAGTGCACTGATACTGTACGTTCAGCCGGCTATGTCTGCTATAGGATACTTACCAAGATGGGCATTTTGACATAATTTTTGTGTGAATTTGTCCATTCAAACAATACTTCACAGAGAGCTTAATGCGCGCGTTCTGAGGCGCGGGTTTGCGCGCTTCTGATAAGAGCATGCACAAATCTTCTCACTGCGCGCGCGAGCTTGTATCCTCTGGCTCTTAAATATTTAAACTGGCAAAGCTTACATGAGTTTAGTTTAAACACAGATATCAACGTGTGCTGTTCCGGTCTCACCTGTGCGCGCGTGCTATCCGCACCCGGGTGATGACGGAATAAATGTCGGCTCATAATCCAGCATACGGCACTCGCATTGAACAAGAGTGAATGGTTTGTCCACGTTTTTTTTTTTCATCGCTGTTGTTGTAATGTACTGAGAAACCAGAATGCGCATCCATCAACAGAAGCATACATTAGCCAAACCCCTGTTTTTTTTAAGGGTTATTTATAACAAACCATATTACAGATGCGTTGTCAGATTTAAATTGAGCCGCGGTCCTAGCACGTCCCGAACCGTGTGTGAAGAACCGTAGGGTTCGGGGTTTTTCCGCGAACCGTGCCACCCCTAATACACACTCAACCTAAAGTTAAACTCTCAAAGACTGACTTCATTCAGGAACAGATGACTTTATAACATCTAGTCGAGAGTATTCTTCTCCAGTTGTTTAAACGTAGTGCTTACGTTTGCTCGATCAGGTCAGGGACTCGATTTTGCCCACTCGGTTGGAGAACAACAAGAACCCGCCGTTCCCCACGTTCTTTGCTGATGGAGACGAAGAGATCCCTGAAGACCTCTACGAGCAGGACATGTTCCAGTTTGGGGAGCCCATGCCTGAATAAGGTTGTGACCCCACGATTCTTGCTTACGCTGGTAAACGACATTGGGCATGACGTGACCCTTGATCGGGGCCTTTCATCTTGTGGATTCAGCATTGCTGTGCTGAAAGACTTAAAGAAGTGTCAAGTAAACACATAAATGCAGGTTCTGGTGGAGTGTAAAATCATTCTTCTGTATAACAACTGAATCATTTTGAAGTGTCAAATGTTTGTGTATTTAAATAATAAAACCTGTTTGATTATAATTTCTGTGTTTATTTTCATATGCTAGAGCGACAAAGCACTGCATGGAAGCATTAGGAGAGTAGTTACTTTGTTATATATAAAATTAATCTATAATTAAGATACGTGTATAAGTAATATACCGTATATATTTATTATATATTATTTTATGTGTATGTCTATAGATATAAAATAACTGAATAAAAATTTCAGTTAATTTTATAAAGTAAATTGTATTTTATATAAACAATTTTAGAATTTATTAAATTACATTTATAAAATAATTTAACAATTTTATTTCATTGTATATTGTATAAATATTAATTTGAATATGAAATAATAATTACCTTAAATATTAATAATAAAATAACTAGAGGAATTGGAATTAAAGAAATGGAGGGTATGAATTACTATGAATATTTTCATTTGCAACAAGTTTGGCATTCAGTTAACTAAATGAAACTCAACATTTCTAAATATGCTTAATATTAAACTAAACTCAAACTTCATGCATATATGTGACCCTGGACCACAAAACCAGTTATAAGTAGCACAGGTATATTTGTAGCAATAGCTCAATAGCCAACAATACATTGTACGGGTCAAAATTATTGATTTTTTTTATGACAAAAATCATTAGGATATTAAATAAAGATCATGTTCCATGAAGATATTTTGTAAATTTCTTACTATTAATATATCAAAACTTAATTTTTGATTAGTAATATGCATTGCTACTTCATTTGAACAACTTTAAAGGCAATTTTCTCAATATTTTGATTTTTTTTTTCGCACCCTCAGATTCCAGATTTTAAAATAGCTGTATCTCAGCCAAATATTGTCCTAACAAACCATACATCAATGGAAAGCTTTATATTCAGCTTTCAGATGATTTATAAATACCAATTTAAAAAAAAAATCATAAAAAATGACCCTTGATTTTATGGTCTAGGGTCACACATGTATCTTGAAAAGACCCCCAAAAAATGTGAGAAATCCACTCATGATATTATTTTTCTAAAACTCACCTGCTCAACTTATTTATTGCTAAACATCATTTTAAGTTATTTTTGAATGTTTAAGTGATGTCAGCATTTCTGTACTTATTTGACAATCTGCTTGATGGATGTAAAGTTGCAAATACATCAAGCTGACAGCAAAACTCTGTAAGGATACCCTGATGGGACACACAGTGCTGACCTCTGTGCATTAGAGAAGAGAGCGGGAGGAGGAGGTGGAGACGGAAGGATGAATAGATGCTGACAATGGTTGACATTTCTCCCTCTCTCTCTAAGAGAGGGGAATAAATCAATGCATTAATGTTGCATGAGTTAAAGCTCACTGACTGATGAAGATGTGTGGATGGAGTGGCTACATTAGAGTCCAAAGCCCTCAAACCCTGTTTTCTATACAGACTTACTACACTGAAGAAAGGTCACATAAACACTTTGTATGTACGTCGTCTTCTCTCCATCCTATTTGTCTTTTTCTTAAGAAACACAGCATAGTAATGGAGACAGCCAGTGGGCATTTTATGGAAGCACAACTCAAACTAACAAAATGACTCAAACTAACGAACGGTTTTATTTAATGAATAAAGTAAAAATGCAACAGTATAAGCCTTTTAACTGGTTAAGTTAAATTACTGTGTGTGTGTTATACAATTAAATACTTTTATGCAGACTGTATGCATTAAATTGATCAAATATGACAGTAAAGACATTAATAAGAAATAAGAATTTCCACTTCAAATTATGTTGTGCTTTTGAACTTTCTATTCAAGGAATCCTGTAAAAACTTAAGCAGCACATAATAAACTTTTACTGAGTACCAAATCAGCATTTGCTGATAAATTCAGCTTTGTAATAACAGAAATAAATAGTGATATTTCTTTTTATTTAAAAAAAAGAAAAGTATTTTTATTCTTTTATTTTATTTAAATATAAATAAAACAGTTGTTTTAAATTATTATATCACGTATATCTTAACTGAATAAGAAATCATGAGCTGCCTTGTAGTGAGAAGTTGCCTTGAGGTGAATTATAACAATGTTTTTCATTAAATTACCTGTATCACTTAAATACCAGGGTCATTTTAGGTAAATTGGGCCACATCTCACGAAGGGCCCCAGTTTACCTGAAACCTGACCCTAGGATGGTAAATTATTATTATCCTTAAGCAATATAGGCCTATACTTTTTTTTATTATAAAATATTAAATATACCATCACCAAAATGACTGTAATGCATGAAACACAGCCACTGCATTTCACGTGGTAAATAAAAAATAGTGGAAACCTCAGCTGCCAGTTTACAGTAATTTCAACAACATTTCAACCGTTTCAAAGTCATTAGCCCTGGAATGTCTGAGGGCAACAGTTGTGCTTTTTTAAAGTTAACAAGCTATGCGAGTCTCATGCATAATAACAGAGCTGTCACATATTGTGTTCATGTATAATTCAGTCAGAAAACCTTCCTCTGCCGCCGGTTTGCAGACACCATCATTACCGTGCGCACTGTGCATTAGCCTACATTTTAGTTCTAATTTCTTCCCTTTTGCTCTGTTGTTAGTTTTCCCCATCAAAATTCACAACAGAAATCAGCATGGATTTCTTATATAGATAAGATGTGCATTTTGGACATTAAGTTGTCTATTTATAACATTTTATGTTTTATGAAATGTGGCTCATGATAACGCTGGTTTGTTCAACCAGTCACAAAGACTGTATGTGGGCTTTAGCATATCGAGGGTCTTAATGACGCCAACCTGCTCCAAGATTTAACCCATATAAATCCTCACAAACCCACATACACACGGGTCAGAGGCCTGACCTAGTAATGTTTTTGGGCTGTCTGCACACATACATAATGCAAAGAGTTTTTTTTTATCTCAGTAGGGTACCATCGTCGCATGAGTGAACTCCCTGATGTCAGCACTGCACTAAAAACTGTCTTATCAAGCTTGAGAGACACTCGCCTGTACTCACACACACACACAAACACGCTAGTGCAACCAAACACATTGTTTAACCTGTCGCCAGTACCATGGGGTCTTGATTTTCTGGCTCTGCCCCCCAACCATGGCACATCTGTGGCCTCACAGAGTGTGTAGCGTGTCGTGTGTGTGTTTGTGTGTGTGGAACCCAGTGAGAGCGTAATGCCAAACGCCTTGCCAATCTCCCAATCTAATCCTCTGAACACACACACATCCTGTCCCTCCAGATTTCCGCCCCCAAATCGCTCTTGATCACTCCACCAAACCTCACAGCAGTCACACCCCCTCCTGTAACCACACCTGCTCAGCACAGCACCCCTCTTCTACACACACACACACACACACACACACACACGCGCACACACCTCTGCCAGATGTGGATGGAGAGACATACAAGACAAAGAGGCACACTTGTGTCCATGTGTGTCAGTAAAACTGCTGAGGAGGTCATTTACTCACCCTCATGTTCTTTCAAACCTGTATGAGTTTCTTTCTTCTGTGAAAGAAAGTTTGAACTTTTGAAGCCATTTTCATATCAACAGTTTTTTTTTTGTCCATATAATAAAAAGTCAGTGGGTCCAAAACAACATCAGATCCCATTTACTTTCATTGTATGAAACAACAACAAACATTTTTTATTTGCTAAAGAAAGTCATTCAGTTTTGGAATGACATGAGGGTGGGTAAATTATGAGAATATTCAGTTTTGAGTGAATTATAAAAACAAAAAACCCTTTTCTTCTGCTTGGAAACATTAAATTGATCAAAAGAGACATTAAAGACATTCATAATCTTGCAAAATATTTATATTTCAAACAAATGTTGTTCTATTCATCAAAAATCCTGAACTGTTTTCAACACTGATAATAATAAATGTTTATTGAGCACCAAATCCAATAAGGATCATGTGACACTGAAGTCTGGAGTGATGGCTTCTGAAAATTCAGATTTGTAATCACAGAAAGAAATTCAACTTTAAATTAAATTAAAATAGAAAAGAGTTATTTTACATTGTAAAGTGTTTCACAATGTTACTGTTTTAGTCTATTAAATGCAGCCTTTTTGAGAATAAGAGACTTCTTTGAAAATCATAAATTGTACTGACCCCGAACAAGTGTCTTAATTTACACTCTACTTACTAATTCTACATTTCTTCTACTAATTTACAGTCTACTCAGCAATCTTCACTGAATGTATAGTCATGAACTTGATCAGAAGATTTATGCTTAAATGCTTGAAATAATTTTTAGAATAGATGGGTTGGAGTAGACAATGAAATAAATAAATAAATACCCCATCATTCTATGCCATCCAAGAAACACATGAGATTATAAACTACAATGTTACAGTGGCACAACGCATAGGACTAATTTTGTTTTGTTACCGTTGTGTTGTGAAGCTTTCATTGTGTTGTGCACAGTGATGCGTGTAACTAATTACTAAATAATTATTTACTGTAATTGAATTACTTTTTTTTTACTTTGAAAAAGTAAAGTAATGGATTACTCTTATTTTTTTCTGTAATTTAATTAGTTACTTCTTATGTAATTGAACTTAATACTGTGTATAGACTGTAGAACATTTATAAACAATACAATAGTGGATTTAACATCAACATTTAAAGTCTAACCTTAAAATGCATGCTTTTTATGTACCCTTCTCACTTTAAATACTTTGGAGAGTTAATAAAAATATTGGTAACACTTTAGTGTCCAATTCTCACTGTTCACAATTCTAACTTGTTGGTAATTACTGGGATATTGGCTGTTTATTTTTACTTTAAAAGCACATATTAATCCTTGTATCATTAACTTGTTGAGGTTGATATAGGATTTAGAAAGTAATATGTAATTAAATACTTTTTGGAGAGCGTAATTTGTACAGTAATCTAATTTGAAGATGTAATTAGTAACTAGTAATTAGAGTAACTTACCCAACACTTGTGCACTATAGGACCACCATACAATTTGCATAGCAAACCAAAAGCCACATATACTGTAATCAAACAACAGTTTACAGAGGGAAAGAAAGGTCTGGAAGGAAGCGTGGGGGTTTAATCCAGCGCTGCCTGCCACCTCAAACCAGGAGAAGTCCTGTGGCCCACGCTCTCTGTGTTACCCAGCATGCACTGCTCGCTGCTTGTGCACATTAGCATCTATTAATATTAAAGAATGTGTTTTCCTTGACAAACCAGCTCACATTACAATGCACAATCATTCAATCATCACGAGCGCAGAATGCCACACCACCATTCCAGAGATCTTTTGATCTTTTCCCTCCATCGTTATCGCCATGACAACACTCATCTTGTGTCAAACACACACTCAAACTTTCTTGCCTTGTTAACCCATTCAAATCTTTTCTTTTCCTCTCTCTTTTTTAAAATTTATAATCTATTCAAGCCACTCTAATTCTACGAACTCTGATTCAGTTCAGTAAACTCCAATTAAAGTCTCCAAGTCTTGAGTCCATGAGAGACCAGGTGTCACCATGGTTACGGCAGAGAGACTGCTGGCTGTCAGTCATTGGTTAGTCAGAGGCAGGACACAGCTGGGCTTATGGGTGATGAGATATAAAATATTAACATCTTATTAATTATTGGCAAATGATTTCAACTCATTAAAATAGATGCTCTTTTTTGGACTGTCACCGCAGAGAATCCACTAAGCGTCTGAATATTTTACATTAAATATCCCTTGATATTTCTATTCGTGAAGTGATCTTTTCGCTTATGTCATTTGTATTAAAGGTCTGATTTCAAGAAGCTTGCATCATTTAAACTGTCTTTATATTTGTTTTGCTTTACAAATGGATGTCATTCTTTCCTTTACAAAAACTAAAAATACAACCAAAAGTAGACAAGAAACTATATTATATATACTATTATAGTTTATATGAATATCTTGAACTAGTTTTTTTATACTTTCAGTTTTAATTTTAGTAAGATTTTAGTAATGTTGTCATGTACTTTTGTCTTTTTTATTAGATCTTGTTTATTTTAAATTACTATTTCGTTTGTTTTTCTTTTTCAGTTTTTTTTTTTTTCAGTTAGCGATTTTAGAAATGTTAACTAACTGAAATAAGTTTTTCATCTTATATTTAGATGTTATTTCAGCTATTTTAATAAATATGTAAAAAAAAAAAAATAGTTTTATAAATTTGTCTTCATAAATGTAGAACACAAAGGAGTGCTGATGAACTAGTCATATCTCATTGACAGGAGATGTAAATTAGTTATGAATATTTCACAAATAGTTACACTCTTAAGTGAAAGCATCTTTGCCTAGCTTTGACTTCTTGTATATCTCTCTCTTTCTTTTTACTCACCCTCAGATGCATCCCTCTCTGCTCTGTGCAGAAGTCATTGCCTCTTTGATTAAGAGTTTATTATGTTCCCATAATTCCTGGGTAAATGTCACTGCCGCCCCATGCAGGCAGATTAGCACCCCACCCCGCAGAAGAGGGAGGAAAGGAGGTCTCTCACTCAGGAAAGACTGTGGGATGTTAAACAATCGATACAGAGTGCCAGTGCTCTAGACACCTCTGGAAAAACAAGGACTTGAAGAGTGAGACATGTTGTTCTCCAAACAGATCTTCCAGATGCATCATGTGTCACCTTGCTACACGATTCATTTTCATTTTCAGGTCCAAGCATCAGTAAACTTCAAAGAAAATCAATTATTTAATATGTCAACAATTAGCCTACTGCAAGCTCCAAATTCTCCAGTAGCAAATAAACAAATAAAGAAAATAATGCAGTAAATGTACAAAATGAAATAAAATATATTTTATAAAAATTAAAAAGTTTATTTAAAAAATAATTATCTGCAACTTGCCTTAAGGTTATAGCTCTTCTTCTTTTATAGCCTAACCATTGACACCCACAATAAAGCCCCATGTGGTTAAGAATATCTGCTTTATAAACCATCTGTCACAGTCACACAAGCTTAAATATAAGGTACACTCACACATGTACCCACAGGTGACATTTCTCTGCTCTGAAAATAAGTCTTTTAGCAGCTGGAGGGGGAAAGGACAAAAGATCTGAGCAACAAAGGCCCAGGACCAGCCAAGTGTAAGGAAGCTATTAAAAGTGTGTGTGAGAGGGAGTCATGATTCCCTATGGCCTTTCACTGAGTACTGCAATATGTATGTTTTTTTTTTACATATGTATGTGTATCTTGATCTATGGAGCCCTGATCACACAGTGTTTATCTACAGGAGAAATAAACATAATGCTTATGAGAACACATTTTAGAGACCTATAGAAGAAAGGAAGGGAACATTTACAGTCTTTTAAATGTTACACTTTTAGCATTTTTAAACTAACATTTTTAAATATCCTTCTACCAGCTTTTATCAGAAGATCAGTATTTGGGAGAGCACAGTTTATCAACAGCACAGAACTATACTGTCGTTTTGTTTTCATTGTGAGGATGTTCTTAACTTCATAAATCGCTGTTATGGCTGATAATAATTCAGCCTAATCAAAAACTGACGAAAACTGATGCACTGCTGCCTCCTAGTGGATACAAATCACAACACGTGACTGGATAAACACGTTATAAAGTTATAAAACATTTCTGTAAAATACAGCATTTAACAATAGTTAAAGTGTACAAGAATTGCATGACAAATCAAAATTCACTCAATATGAGAGTATCAATATGAGTAACATTTCCCACAATACTCGTTTTTCTAAACTATGGCACATTATATTTGGAAAACGTCGTAGTTTATTAAATATTAAATTATTTTAATTGAAATGAGGCAAAAAGTACGTTTGTTTGTGTATAAAAAGTTGCCATATTTAAAATGACGCAACTGACAACATACAATTATGCATATGAAATTTAGTACTATAATAAATAATTTCTTTGAGACTGAAAGACTGGGTTATTTCAGAAGATTACAAATCAAACTCAAAATATTTAACGTTATTTATTTATTTACTTACTTGCTTATCTGCTTACTTATTTGAACAGTTTGAGTACAGATATATTCATCTTCCACAGAATGAGCACGTGTTATCAACATGGAAACAAACAAAGTAATAAAGCTAATCTAAATCGCTTATGTATGGTGACGTACTTCCGGTGACGTATTTGTTGTGAAGAAGAGTTAAAGGTGGGAGCGTCAGGCGGATCGGGACGTCAAGTCTTCTGAGCAAATCGAGACATAATTAGCTTCGTCTTTTGAGAGAATTACAAACAAATTGTATGAAATCACCGAAAACTTGTGTTAAGTTGAAATAAGACTTCGTGGTGGCAAAATGGAGGCCGTTCCCAGGATGCCGATGATCTGGCTGGAGCTCAAGGAAGCGGGAGAGTTTCAGTTCAGTCCCACCGTCGGACAGGTGAGATCCAGAGATCAGCTCCAGAGACGATCATTCCTGTTATGTACCAAGTTACGCTTTGAGCTCAAAAGCTTATCAAATTTGTAGTGTGTCTGTGTTACTGTATGAGTTTACAAAAGGTTAACAGGGTGGTAAGAGATAAAAAAACTATAAAATGATTACCAGCTAAGATAGTGTTCACAAGAAACCATGTTTGGTTGTAAATATTGTGATTAAAGTAAAACATAAAGAAACATAGTATTCTCAAGAAAACATGTTTTGTTGTAAATATTTTGATCTAAGCAAAACATAAAGAAACGTCTGGAATATTGCGCAATAACTGTCCGCGTTTTATGTTAACAAAGTATTTAATATGATTTATCTTGAAAGGTGTAATCTTTCCGGTATAATACTGCATAACAACAATGACTCGGATCCGTCTTGACGTCTTTTGCAAATAGCTGACATTTTTAACAAATGCTTTGGCTATATTCCTTAGAGGTCCTTTCAATAACAGTTAAGTTATTATGAAATGGATATTTTCTGATTGTTTTGTGCTTGTAAGCATATGTGTAACCTGGTTATTTGAAAACCAAATGACCTCCCTCACATTTGCTAGCCTTATTTTTACACATTTGCATTGAGCCAACACTAGGATGTTGTCTGATCGTGATGTTTTATACTGTATATTAAAAGATGACAGCATACCTTTCCCTCTTTTGTCCCAGTACATTCAAACAAACTATGGTGAGAACCCAGAGAACTACAGTGAGGCACTGAAGAGGCTGGAGCAACTTAGGCAGGTCGGTTAGTGGTGTGATCAGTGGGATTGTGGGAAATGTAGTTGCACACTGTGGCATATCGTTGCAGTTTAAAAAGGTTGATGAAGATTGCACTGAAAATCTCTCTCATTCTCAGAGTGTGGTAAACATCCCGAGGGATTTTGAGGGTTGCAACACTCTTAGAAAATACTGTGGTCAGCTGCACTTTCTGCAGAGTCGTGTTCCAATGGCAACCGGCCAGGAGGCTGCAGTGCCTGTGACATGGTAAAACGTTGCAGCCGGGGCTCATTTTGATATGAGGCCATAGTTGCTACCATTGATATCCAAGCTGTCTGGTGGTCATGTCATTATAGCTTTCTTGCTTTCTTTCTGCTTGCAGGACTGATGGCTTTTCAGGGAGGAATATCACACATGAGGATATTAATTATGAACAGGCTTGTGTCCTGTATAACCTGGGTGAGTTAAATGCAATCAAAGCATTAGCACATAATATTCATTACTGTAAAATTTGTTTGCACATTAACTCATCAACAATCCCTCTACTGCATTTTAGCTGCATTGCACTCGCTGCTGGGAACTGTGGATAACCGCCTATCTGAAGAGGTGAACTTGCACATTTACACCTCCACATTTGCAATTAGGAAATGAACAGGCAGATAGAGCTGCTAAAGCACTTAATTTGGAAATTACAAAATGTCAAATATCAACATCAATGTTAAACCAATACTGACTTATAATAAATACATCCATAACAAATTATATGAAGTCAGTCAGTTATAAATGTAAGAGCTAGATATCGGTTTGTTATATTTACTGAAAGGAGAAATATTGCCTATGTGATTTTTCTAAGTCTCCCTTGATGGTAAAATAAATATTAGTAGACTGTCCTGCTTTAAATTATTCTAGAAAAATGTTTTACTTGAATTACATTAATGGTTATTTTTAATAAGTTTCTCCTGGGATTTTTTTTTAAATTGTTGTCAAATATCAATTGAATGATTGTATATAATTTATACATAGTTATGTTTCTTTATTTACTTACTTTTAATATAATATTGTTAATTTATTAATGAAAGTATTTGTAAGAGTTTAGACATGAATATAGCCTTTAATGCTGATATTTCATAAAATAATTGACAGACCAATAAATTAACAATTAGGAAACATTGAAAAAAATAATATAAGCATTTGAAATTTCTCAAGCTAACCTTTTGTTCCTTTTTTGTGCTTGTGTGTTGGTGTGTTAAGGGGATGAAAGTGTCCTGTACACATTTCCAGTGTTCTGCCGGGGCTTTCACTCACCTCAGAGACCATTTTAATCACAGCTACAGCTCTGACATGAGCAGCCAGGCACTCTCAGTCAACATCAGTCTCATGCTGGTAAACCCAAAGTCTACCACACAAATGCTGCGTTTTAATTTCCAACGTACTTAGGAAAATGCACTTGATTCGGACAACCTCTATAACCTTTATATCTTTCTCTCTGAAGGCACAAGCTCAAGAGTGTCTCCTGGAGAAAACTTTACTAGACAACAGAAAGAGCCATTTAATAGCAAAGATTTGTGCTCAGGTAAGACGTTCTGTACATATTATGCTCATCTATCAGGATAACAGCAGGTCTGTGATTTACTCTTGTCACTCGCTTGCCACTATCAACACTAATGTAATGTCTGATTGCAGGTGTGTGATTATTATAAGGATTGTCTGAGGGTGTTGGATAATTCTGAATGTGTGCCGGGAAGGATTCAGAAAGAGTGGAGAAAGCTCGTCAACATGAAGATCAGCTACTTCAGTGCCATCACACATGTAACCATATGTCAATGCATTTTCATAAACTTGTTGGTTATTTTCATAAACCATACATAATTTTATTTTCATTAGTTACACATGGGAAAGCAGTCAGAGGAACAGCAGAAATATGGAGAAGCAGTAAGTACATGCGTGTTAACATGTTTTAGTTATACATAGTTTTGACATAATTGAATGTGCACCAAGTAATAGTTTCACTGGGTGATATACAACTTTATACAAACATTACTTGGTGTACTTTTTAAAAGAGGTCTTCAACGCCATCTCTGTAGAATATGAGGGTAAAATCCTCTGATGACAGTGTGAGGCCACCTGTTGTTTCTCCACAGGTCGCTTACTTTCAGTCCTCCCTGGACAAACTTAATGAGGCAATTAAGCATAGTAAGGTAAAGATTCTCAAGCACATGCACACAGATACACACAACCCGTTTGTTTATTAAGCGCATTTACATGTTTATTCATTGACCTTCTCAGGGCCAACCGGAATCTGTACAGGAAGCTTTGAAATTCACAATGGATGTGATTGGTGGAAAGTAAGACTTTGAATGTATTATTATTATTATTATTATTGTTATGCGTTTTCATTTGGAGATAATTTTCACTGTACTTTCTGTCTGTTTCAGATATAACTCCGCTAAGAAAGACAATGACTTTATTTACCATGAGTCTGTGCCTGGTCTGGACACATTGGCTGCAGTAAAAGGTATACTAGCGGCTCTAATATTTCTTTTAAAAATATAATAAATTATTATTAGGATAAATTATAATAAATTTAAAAATCATTATTTTGTTCGTGTTTGCTTCCTTTGGTACTGTTATGACATTTGCCATGCAGGTGCATCGTTGGTGAAACCCCTGCCTATGAACCTAACTGATCAAAGTGTCACTGGTCCTGACCTCTTCTCTAAACTTGTACCCATGGCAACTCATGAGGCCTCATCCCTTTACAGGTCAGCTGGTGCATCAGTAACATGCTTTACTTATGTTATTTTAATGTTTAAAGTCTATGTGGAAAGTTCATATTTGTAACTGGTTATGTCATTTTCTTCCCTTTTTCTCTCTCTTAGTGAGGAGAAGGCAAAGTTACTTAGGGACATTGTGGCTAAAATAGAGGATAAAAACCAAATCCTTGAGTAAGTTACTCAAAAACGAATACTGACTAATACAGGATATTCTGTCATTTACTCACCCTTAAAAAAGTATTTCAGGTTTCCAGGAATGATGAGCAAATAATGATAGCATTTCCTATTTTTGGTGAACTAACCCCTAAGCAAATCTACCTTGTGTATCTATAGGCTTGTACAGTAGCTGAAATGTTTTCCTCTTTTCTTTCGTACTCTGTGCAGGAAATTTATGGAGTCTCTAAGCAGTGACTCTGTGTATAAAATAGACATGTTTAAATCTCTGCCTGATGCGCTGTTGGAAAAATGTGCATTTCTCAGTGTACGACCAGACACTGTCAAGAACCTCGTTCGGGCCATGCAAGGTGAGATGACACACACACACACACAAATTTAAAATTAGGACAAAAACATGAATTTTGTGATAATTAAATGTGCATTCTGACATTTTGCATTGTTTCTTTTTTAATCAGTCAGCCCAACATTAAAACAAGAATTCTATATGTAGTTTGTAAACTGTTGTCTTTGATAATTCTGAACAAATGAACAAATTCCTATTTTTTTTTTTTTTTTTTTTTTTTTTGATGACATACAATTATGTGTGTGTTGCAGCATTATCTAATGTTTACACCGATGTGGGTTCATCTCTGAATGAGGTCCGTAGTGCCCTTGAGGAAGATGAGGCTGGGGAGAAGAGTTTGATGGAGGTAGTGGGGTGGAAGGGACTACCGACAAGGCCTTCAGTCTTTCAGGATATTCAAAAAGAGTTGAAGAAATATGAGGCTGCTCATCAGGCAGCTAGCAACACTAACACCGAGCTCCACAAAGCCATGAACCAGCACATACCAAACCTACGTCTGTTACAGGGATCTATTGAGGAACTCAGAAAGAGCCTGCCCCAGCCAGAATTCAGTCAAGGTAAAAGTGTTTCTTAACTTATGCACATGTGCACTTATGCATTTAGAAGAAGGAAAAATAAATAGAAGTGATCTGTTTTGAGTTCATTCAAAAGTTGTTGAAGATTCTTTCCTTTCCTCTAAGATGAAATGTCATCCCTGCAAAAGATGAAGACTATTCTTGGCAAAGTTGATGAAATGCGAAAGCAGAGGATCTCATTTGAGAGCCAGTTTCGTGACCTTATTCATAAAGATGACATCACTGGAGTCCTTGTAACCACAGATCGTGCTGAGATCAAGGTTAATAACCAACTGAAACTGTTCAAAATGAATCGACAGCAGAGCAGCACAAAGAGATAAAGAAAAGGCAGTACAAATGACAGGCAACAATTTAAAAATCTGATGATCTCTTTCCTTCTATCTTCTGCTTCAGACATTGTTTGCGGAGCAGTTAGAGAAATATGATCAGCTGAAGGGATATATAGAACAAAACTTGGTTGCCCAGGATAACATCCTGAAAGCCCTAACAGAAGCCAATGTACAGTACGCCCCCATCCGCAAGACACTCACGCTTACAGAGCAACAGTATGTGTTTGTGTATTTTTACATTTAAATAACTAAAAATTTAAAAGTTAGTATCTGTTTCTGTAGCATTGTGTGTAATCCTCTCATTTTGTCCTGAAGATGGAACAGCACTGTGCAGGCCTTGATTGCCACATTTGAGGCATATGAGGACTTGATGAAGAAGGCTGAGGAGGGAAAAGACTTCTACCAGGATCTGGACAAGAAGACCTCCGCCCTGTTGGACAAAACAAAGTCCTATTGCCAAACCAGAGAGGGAGAGCGAGTTGCTTTGCTGGAAAAGTAAGTTGTCTCAGGTGGAAGGATATGATATTTTGAATGTATTTTGTATGTGAAGATATGAGTAAATCATCATTGTAGGTAGTCTCTGTTTGGATTGAACCTGCAATCTACTTATCAGCTCAAATAATTAACTAGTAGGCCTAGACTATTATAACTCAATACTCAAGATATTCCATGTCAGATTCCATCCATTTTTCTCACCACATGCTTTATCTGCAGGGAGATTGGAAAAGGGCCGCCTCCTAGACCTGCCGCCCAAAAGCCTGTGGTCGGCCAGAAAGTTGTTGGTCGTAGACTTGGCCCTTCCAGTCTTGAGTCTGTAGGTCCTTCTGTTGCTTCTTTTGAAGATCTCCCACAAGAACTACGAAGCCTCCCTCTAAATCTGAATTTGCCTCGAGTTCCAGTAGTTTCCAATCCTATTCCTCATGGTGGAACTCCTGTTAGCTGGCCACAAGGGGCAAACCCTTTTCCACCAACTCAGTTTCCTAACCCCCAGTTTCCCACTACAGATCCAAAGCTCAGGCAACAATTGGCCCACCATCTCCCACAGGTTCCTTATGGCCAGCCCTCTGCACCTCTGCAAATCCCTTGGCCGTCACCACAGCAGTTCCAGGTAAGACCAGCTGGAGGCATCACACCTGTCCATCCACAGGTTAACCAATCGACCAACCCACAGGTGCTTGCTCAAGGGTACAATCCAGCTCTCTGGCAGCAAGGTGGGCCTATTGCGGTTACAGGGGGTTATTCTGTGCCTCCACAAATGGGACAGATTCCCCAAAATTCCATTAGGCCTGGGCAAATCCTTCCGCCCTTTCCACCTGGGCAAGTCCAGCCTCCAATGCCAGGCCAAGCACAGCAACAGTCTGGCCTTCCCTCAGGTTACCGACCAGCATTATTTCCACATACCCAACCCCAGCTTGGTCCACCAGGCCAACTGACAGTGTCCCATCCTCAGGGTGCCCTCATTCCAGGGCAAGTTCAGCCTCAGTCCACTCTTTCCAATCAATTCCACCCCGGACAACTTCCACAAAACAGGCCTCAGCCTTATATGGGTTATGCCGCCACATCTTTCCCATCTTCACAACCGCAACAAATTCCTGCACCCCACCAAGTACATCCAGGGTCTCAAATCTTACCACAGGCACTCTTGAGCAAAAATTCCCAAGTTCCTTTTGGCCCTCGTCCACTCAGTCAATCCCAAATGCAACCAGGAGCTATACCTCCACAAAGTAATGTGTATTCATTTGCACCAACACACATGGGCCAACAACCTACGGGCCAACAGACCATTCCATCTCAATTCAACACCATGTTTAATAGACCCGGGGGACAACCCATGTGCACGCCTGGTCAAAGCCAAATAATTGGCCCTCAAAATGTGGCTTACTCATCATCAGGACAAGCAGTTGCCCCAGTGATGGACAATCCTGTTCCACCTTCACTTGGCAGCACCCTCATACCGACTCAATCACCTGTTCAGGTTTCCACATCAAATGCTGCACCACCAAGTTCTGACTCCACTGCAACTCTGGATTCTCTCCAGAACAAGGTGGATAATCTCAGCATTCAGTCCCAAACTAATTCCCATGAAAACAACTGTGCATATCCAGTCAATGGTAGTCAGGATACCATGCAGAGCGCAATCAAAAATGACGACAGTCAACAGGGGGTGCCAAAAAAAGATGATCTTGGTGATTTGGATCCTTTATGGTCACAACACAAAATCTGATGCCTGAACACACACTAATACTTGCCTTTTCTACATGGCCAGTACTAATACAAAACTGCACTATACTTTCTGTACCTGTAATTACACACTATGACTTAGCAAATGTACTACAAGCAAATAGAAAACTGCTTTTGCACTGTAATTCTATGCAATCCTCTAATATTGTGTCTAATTTCACTCTATGAATTTCTATTCCTAAATAGTTCTTTAGTTTGCACTGTAATGAGAATGATGATGACGACGATGATGATGTGGACTGGTTGTTTCTATGTTAGGATGTATTTTTCACTGTTTCTGAAACATTTTGATACAAAAGCTGTTCTAGTTCTTGCATATAATTTTGTGATAAAGTAAAAAACTGCTTTCTTTTAGCACTGTATACACTGTAACACAATTTTAATAATAAAAATGCGGCTTTAATTTCCAAATTAAACTAGTTGAAACTTCAAAATGTGTTTACATGTCTACCTTTATATAGTTGTGTTATCAGCACTTCGCACCTGGATATGGAGTTATTCACTTAAAGCTTGGTCAAACTGTATAGGGAACATCTGGGGGGAACAATCTTCAGGTACTTAGTGTACTTAGGGTTTGTTCCCTAAGTCACATCTGTGTTTTTTTTTTCTACTGTGAAAAGTGAATATTTACTAGTCGAAATCAAGTCAGTGTCCTCATGAGCAGATTCCCTATGCAAGTTTTGCGCCATGTATTCGTATTAGCATACAGAATATAACCAATATAACAGATTATAGTGTATCATACTGTTGGGGACTGCCCCACTAATGCCAGTTCTTTAAAGGTGTTACTTCAGGACTCTGATCAGGGAGTCGGAGTCATCAAATGTCTTTCCACCATTTATTTCTGTGCAGGGTTTCACCATATACACTGATATGCATTGGAGGCAATTTCTGCAATGAACAATAAACAGAAGTAAATAACTAAATGTCTAACATAAATATTTGCATACTGTTCCAATAAAACAGCGCATTTCAAATTAAACAATAACTCTGGATGTAAACAGAATGGAGCATATAAACAACTTAAAATACGTTATACAACATCCTCATTACGATATGAAAACATAACAAATGTAGAATATATTGTACGGAACGAGAAACATATTTAAACGAGATATTAAAAACATTAGCAAGATAAACCGCGATATAGTGGCACTTCCACGTGCGTTTCACGTGATGAGTTAATGATCATAAAGATCGCGAACCACCAACATCACAGGCTTAATGTATTTTAACATTAATGTACTCGATTAAATCAATATGCTTCATTTGCTTCAGGCACAAAGAACCACAGAATTACTACACGTGCATCCTGCAGTAAATGTCTGTAAATAAAACAGGGATGAGTCAGGTCTTTTGGAGAGACTTCATCTATTACACATTTTTCCTCTCTCTCTCTCTCTCTCTCTGTACTCATAAACAGGTCATAGAGAGGATGATTTGGAGAAGAGGTCAGAAAGTGCACTCTGTGTAATGGGTAGTGACTGGAATCTAGTATTCAACAGTATTGATGTATCTTGTTGCATGTAAACGTGAAAATGGCTAACATAATACATGTTTGTTGCCAGTCAGAAATCTTTGTCTTAGTAGTGAGCTCAAGAGCCCTTTACTCTTCTGAGACAGTCTTTTATTTCAGCAGTCTGTGCATGCCATCCCTTGCTTTTGACTTGCTTTGATGGAGAGCAACTGACCCAGTTTTTCTTTGAGATGGTTTTGGCTTGAGCAGAATAACACTCTTAGCATTGAAGTGTTTTGTCGAGGACTTGATTAGAGAACATGGTATTAGTTTAGATTATCATCAGCATACATCCGTCAGTCTTCACATGCACACTGCACGCGCAAGACAACTCTGAACTTCAATTTTGATACGTCGTGTTTTGTAACATCAACATTTTAGGACACATTTTAAAAATGTATGTGTTTGATCCAGAGTCCATTTTTTTTTTTTTAAAACCTCTCTCTCCCAAAACTATTTCTCACTCCATTTTTTTCCATACCAAAAACTTTCTTCAAGATGCAACACGAGAGAGAGAGAGAGAGAGAGAGAGAGAGAGAGAGAGAGAGAGAAAAAAGATGGCTAGCTAACATTTAGCATGCCACAAGTGGCACTATTTTAATAAGAATGAAATCTAATGCCTACTTCTGTTGATTTCTTCTTGAATAATACAAGGTTTTACAAATCTTTAACTCAAGTTACATATGCGTTATGTTTTTATTTTTTTTTAATTATTGGTCTATGTAAACCTCCCTTTTGTCCAGCAAAACAGTTTGTCTCTCTTGGGAGAAAGAAATTATTAGCATGTAGGCTGAGCAAGGAACTAACTGTTTTTCATGTTGAAGTTCGGGACTTTTTTTTCTCTCATGTTGCCTTTTGACAGGAAAACAGGATAAAAGTTTTTCAGTAGAGAAAAAAAAAATCAACGCGACAGAAAAAAAAATGTTTAGTACATGGACATGGACCCTGAATTTTCCCTTTACAATGTGGTTCTGGGCTTCCATGGAAAATAGCAACCACAACTTGCATTGCTTGTTTGCCTTTTCAAAAACGACCCCATTTTGCCCAAGGAACCAATAACAACAATGTCAGATCTAAACAATTCTAAAAATCTTTATTCTTAGTGAAAGTATTAATCTAACATGAAAAACACACAAAAAGCACCTTGTTAATAATAATAGTTATCAAGTTGTTTGTTTGCCCTGAATGTTTACAGGTTCCATCATTTCTGTGAATGCATGTGTATGAATATGAATGTGCTGTTTGACAAAATATAAAACATAAAACTTGGCACCGTAACACATTTGACATCAATGTTTGTGTACATTAATGTAATATCAATTGAACAGTTTCTTGACCTATTTTCCCTTTATACACCTGTTGCACAACAATTCTACTTCATCTCACCATTTATCATCTACTAACCTTTATTGTGCTGCTGTGTGGTTTAGTTTCTGTCAAGGCCAATGCTTTTAACCTGCCTCCCAATTCATGTCTTGTTCATCCACAAGACTCTCACTCTTTACCAATCAGTGTCGCTTAAATTTGTCACGGTCAAGTCGCATGTGGGATAAATTTGCCATTTGTTTAGTTGTACATCAGTCAGTGTTGAAGCTTGCACTGGTGTTAAGGTGTGCAGGCCATGCCCAGGTGAGGGCTGGATGAGCCGGACAGCACTCCCGGAAGGGAACGCGTGCTAATGGGGCTGTAGCTGGGTTCGGAGCTGCGTCTGGGGCAGAGCTGGGACAGAGGCCTCCCCTGTACAGATCTGCCAGGAGGCCGGCGCAGCACAGGGGACTTTTTAGGGGATTTGGGGAGCTTGTAGAGAAAGACGTTGTAGTGCAGTGGGCTTGTCTCGGGGAGCATTTTCGCCTCTTTGGGGAGAAGCAACTCTAAGTCGATGGTCACACCACCCTGGACACATACACACATACAAAGGCACAGGTACAAGTACACAAGCAAAACACAAACAGAAAGAAAAAAAAAATAGAAAATCATGGTAAACCATACATAAAGAAAAAAATAAGATTTTAACAAATAAATTAACTTCCTCCCGGCACGAAAATGATTTAAAGTCAAAGTGAATAGAGGAAACTATTAAGCCATTGTTTTGTGAGCATTATCGAGTGATTTGAGTGTTGACACCAACCTGGCACAAACTATGAGTGGTGAATGAGGTGGGCATGAGCAAGTAATCAGCTTGCAGGAATCGATCTCGTATTATCAAGCTGAATTAATACAGAGTGCAAGTGAAGTGCAATCCTTTGTTTAAGTAGAGCGGTGCTTAATCTTTTCAAAACCTTTGTAATACCTTATTTTGTGGCTCATTTCCAACTGTCACATTTACTATGAGTGCCCGCTAGTTTATCTAGTCTGCATATAATTGCCATGCAAAAATCTAGCATTAGTCACCAAATTCAATTTAAATGTCTACTTGTTGTATCGGTAATTAAATTCTTAAACAGATTAGATTCAAAAGCCCAGTTTCTGCTCTTTGGATAAACTTTCAGAGGAAAGCAGCTTTTCAAACTTACGGTGTCATGTTTAGGTGGGAAACTTTGGTACTTAATTTTTTTTTTATGGGCAGAATTCTTATGCTAATTTGTGAGTAAACCTATCAATGAGTGATGGCAGACTCGATAAGCAACTAAGCACAAAGCTAAGTTACAGTTCTACTATAATTCACATTCAAAGCTTTGGGATCAGTAAGATTTTAGTTTTTGTTAGTCTCTTATGCTCACCAAGGCTGCATTTCTTAGATCAAAAATACAGTACAAAGAGTACTACTGTGAAATATTAGTACAATTTAAAATAACTTTTCCATTTTAATACATTTTAAAATTAATTTAGCCCAATTTTCTTAAGTGTCACAAGCTCTTACAGAAAGCATTCTAATATGCCGATTTGATGCTAAAAAAAAACATTTTATTTTCACAACTTAAATGCTGCATACAGTATATAGTGGAAACATTACACTTTTTCAGGACTCTTATGAATGGTAAGTTCAAAAGAACAGCATGCATCTAAAATACAATGTGTAAAAGTCTTTTCAGTTTAATGCATCCTTGCTGAATAAAAGTATAATTTCTCAAATAAATCTTACAGACCCCAAGTTTTTTTGAACAATATTAAATATTTTTTAAAAAGTGAAAAAATTATTTTGTAAAATATAATCAATTATAAAAATATAAATAAAATAAATTTTAAAAAGAGGAAAATTGTCACTTATAAACAGTGACATGTTTTACATTTAGTTGTGTTATATGGATTTGTAGCCATTTTTTCTTTGCCAACTCACAGCCAGACTGGACAGCAAATGGCAAAGGTCATGAAAAGTATTCACGTTTTGTTATACAAACCCAAATATGTAAAGTCAGGACAGTCTTACAATTAAGCATTGTTGTGAGGGTGAAATGTCCAGTATGGTTAGCAGTACCTGAGGAACGCTAAAGCCATGCACAGATGCAAAGCAAAAGAGTGAGGAGGAGCAGTGAAAGTGAAAAGGAGTCAAAACAAGAGCGGTGGAGTTCAGGAATACACTGGCACTCAATTAGGTACTGGTCAAATGTTTTATTCCAAACAAACTGGCTTTATTTATTTTCATTTGCTTTCTAAATAAAAAAATAAAAATAAATAAAAGTACAAAAAATTTCAATACACCAAAATAATTAGAAATCAATTAGTTTCAAGACACAATGAGCATTAAAACAGTATGATACTGCATATAAATATTAATGCAAGCAGTATTTGTATATTATATATTCAGACATATGCACTGAATAAGTCAACAAACATCTACAAATCTCAGATTTTTTTTTTTTTACACAGTCTATATAGCTACGTTATTTCCCACAGACGTTTAGTTTTTTTATACGAAAGAACACCAATGCATGCTGACTTGAGTAAGGCAGGACAGACAGGAGTTCAGAAGGTGACAGCGGTGAAGACTGAAGGTCAAAGGTTGAAAACCTGGCGGCTAAACCTTTGGGTTGTGGGGTGAAGCATTTCATAGCGTAGCGTGACTTAGCGGAACACAGTTTAACAAAGCTTGACATAACACGATGCAGCGTGACATCAGCAGGGACAGCAAGCAAGGACAAGGTGAATGTGGCAACGCCAATGTGCTGGTAAGGTACTCTGGCGGTAGGAACTCCACCGTGTGATGACAGAGTACAAACATAAGTTAGCATGCTAGTTCAGTGCTTCGTTTGCGTGTTTTGAAGCCCACATTGAGCCATCTTGAGGTGAATGCAAGGAAGAGTGCCATGTCAATGTTTAGTCCACTAATTAGGGTATTTTAGTAATTTCAAGGTGTCAAATGTGTGTCTTGCTACAGTCACAGCGCCAGCTTGTGGCAAAAGGGTGTTACTACACGTTGTTCATGTTCTGCATTGAGTTTACCTCCTCCGCATTGTCTTCTGTGTCGTTTTCCAGTTTTGGCGCGAGCGAGTTCTGGTGGTCCAAAGACTCATCCTCTTTAGGGGGACATTTGCATGGATCTTCTTTGCAAGTGCAATCCTGCAGAGCAACACACATACACACAAGATGACAATGAGGGGAAAAAATAAAATCTTTCACTCTACCCTTTTACACCTGGCATTAACATCTCAAATGTGTCTCCCGTGACCACTTCCAATGCAATCACACACATAAAGCTATCAGTGCATAACAGCCATATGGACTATTTCTGATAGCTGTGGTTCGTTTTGGAGCTTGACAGCTCCCTAATGACTGAATGGAACGGAATGAGGGAGAGTAAATGATAAAATTGTCATATTTAGGTGAGCCTCTATTTTTAGTGCAATTATGCATTATGCAAGTCTGTGACTTAAATCGTCTGTATGGAAGTCCATTTCTATCACCAGGGAAAAAAAAACAATTATGAAAAGTCAAAATAAGACAATTATGACAATTCAAAATGATGATAACTGTGGTTCAATTTATGACTTGATGACATTTTGTAATTATGACTTTGTAACAAGTCACTTATGAGATAAGTCATAATTGACCATCTCAGTTTTGACTGTCATAATTTTGACTTGTCACAAGATGTATGCCAAAATATCAGTATTCTCATAATTGACTTCGAATGTAAATTTTGACTTTTGATCTCATAATTCACTTGGTATGTCAGTCTTGACATTTGGAAAAATTTTGACTTTCATTATTGACAAAGACAATAATGAGATCAAAAGTCAAAATTTACCATCTCAAGATTGATTTAATATGTCAGTTTTGACTTTTGAATTCATAATTATGACCTGGGGCCATATATGTATAAAGCCGCAGAGAGTAAAATTTTAATCTTAAGTGTGTCAAAATTCTAAGAATGACGTAATTTTACTCTTGTTCCTTGACTTAAGAATAAGAGTGATTCATAAAGGTTCCTAAGTGTTAAGACTAGGTCTCAGCTCCTAAATTATTTAAGAGCGCTGTAGAGGTCTCCTAACCTAGTTAGGAGTAACAAGATGGCAGCAAAGAGGAGGAGACAAACACTTTCCAAAGAAGATATGACATATTGGAGTTATATGATATGATAAACTTGATTGTTAGTTACAAAAACAAACTGACTATCTTGACAAAGTAAGAAATTTAACAACCTCTTCCACTCTACAAGTCAATGCTCTAACTGCTGAAATTAAAGTAGTAATTAAATTTTTTTGGCTGGAAAATTGGAAAAATGCAGCAATGCACCAGTGATGACACTGTAAGCAGGGTCTTACATATTGTGGCACTAACCCCACCAAACATAACAGTGGCCAAATGTGATGTGTGGAATTATTTTATTTTTTATATTTTTTTTTATGACCTCACATTTCATTTAAACCATCAAAATACAAAGGACAAAAAAAAACACTGACCAGTCTTGCCAACTGCTTTCAATTGAAAGTAGCTAAACTGGTCACTTAATGTTGCTAGATGACCTCATAAAGGTGAGTTCAATGATCTATATTTATATTTATTTAGATCAGTGAACTCGCCTTTATGACGTCATGGGAGAGTCTTGGAGTGTATATAAGGTTTGTCCAATAAATTATTTTGTTGCTAGGCTTTTGAAAAAAGTCTGTAAAGGGGTGAGGAAGTCATTAAATCTAGTGACAAAATAACTAAATTGGAAACATTGGCACATTGACTGCAACATAAGTTATTAATATTTCATTGGTCCTCTTGTTTTTGCATGTGTTCATAATTTCTTTGTATGACAGCATGGCCAAAAATTATGACCACACAATTTGGCATATTTCATTGCATTACCACAAATAAAACAACTGACTCTAAGCAACTATGCAATATGCTTACAAAATCTTGCACTTTTTTTTTTTAATTAAGGGTGAAGATGTCCAATTACCTAGGCCGGACATCACTTTGGCCACTACTATATGGCAGTTTATTGACTTTCCAACTAACCGCCAAACCATATTGCAAAAACAAGCCACTTTTATGAGGATTGTGGGCTTTCCTGGAATTGTTGGAGCCATTGATGGAACTCATGTTCACATCATTGCTCCAACTGTAAATGAGGAGACATACCAATAGAAAACGGAGCATCAGTAACAATTTGTGATAATTTTGCACAATGCAAAGCATTTAAAAAAAAATCATTTAAATATTAAAATATTTCAGTGTCTTAATTAAATGATTTTATTATAGTTACATTAAATGATTGGTGTTGTGCTGCTGAAACTTCACATGAGCAGGCTCACTATTGGCTGATTCAGAGGTCGAGGTCGGCCATTTTGTGTTGACATCATTGTAGTCCTTAGTTCACAACACTTAAGTGTCACCTCAGTCAACACTTAAGAATCAGTCATAGACTTTACTGAAAATTGCTTTTAGCTTCTTTATAAAAGTCTCCTAACTTTTAGAAAAGTCCTACTTTTTACTAAGAATTTTTTGACACTTAAGTCAAAGCTCAAGACTATTCTTAAGAGCATTTCTGAGAAGTTTTATACATACGGGCCCAGGTCAATTATGAAAGATTCAAAATTATGCCAAATGTCAGATGAGATCAAAACTCAAAATTGACATTCAAAGTCAATTATGAGATAGTATGTCAGTTTTGGCTTTAGTCACATTTAACTAATAATTAACATCATAATTCTCTCATAATTAAGTCATAGTTATGAGATCAAAGGCCAAAAGTCAATTATGAGATTCTTAGTATTTCAATTAAATTTTTTCTGTCATAACTTTGGTGGAAATGTGATGTTACATATGAAGATTGAGTGCATTTCCAAGATGCACTGAATGCAGTTTACACCTCAAGCTGCTTGTCGGTTCACCAGATGTTAATACCAGATGTAAACAAGGCACCATAACATAAACAAAACTGTTAATGAGGTGAGTGCATGGATCTGGATTCAGTTTTTACTTCACAGCTGAGTTGAGTAAAAAGTAAACTTCAAAGCATAAACTGATCCACAACCAAGAATTTCAAGGGATATCGGCAGTTTTTACTATTTTGTAAGAGAAATCAACACACTATAAGCATAATGGTTACATAAACTGTATAACCGGCACTAACAGTAAACCTTATTCTGAAGGCATTAAGCAATGTTTACTGCTTTGAACTAATGCTTGTCATTAAAACAAGTTGCTTAAAACTAAAGCAAAGCTTTTTTTATACAACTTGCTACCTGTGATATCCCTTTTGGAACCACAAAGGCAATTATTGTACATGCCATGGGGAGGAAAGAAAAGAAGACTATTCATGCTGCTGAAATGAATGTGTAAATACTCATTCTCAAGAGAGAGAAGATGAAAAATGTCAAATAAATTCTCCCCGGAGGCAGTAAGAAAAGTAAACAAAGTCACCTAGGGATATTTTCATAGCTCTTTCGTCTATGTTCTGTCATCAATCATCCCTCATTTCCAGTGGTGGACAAAGTACACAGATCAAGTACTTGAGTAAAAGTACAGATACGTATAATTAAATATTACTCCAGTAAAAGTAAAAGTACTGCTTTTTCAATTTTACTCGAGTGAAAGTACAAAAGTACTCGATTATTTATGTACTTAAGTAAAAAAGTACTGATAGATATTTTTATTTTTTTGCAATTTTATATAGACTACTGTATTTAATTTTATATTAGCACATATTTTTATAATCCTACTGCCCAAAATACCTGGGAGTTTCCCAAAATAACCACTATATGGAGTCAAGATATATATTTTGTTGTTGATATGGACTACGTTGACAAGAGAGTGATGTAGTAATGTTCCCTATGAAGCTTACACTGCGATGTACCTGAGAGAAAACAGATTTGACCTAATTTTCACCAGTAAGAAAAAAGTGTTTTAAAGCTTGTTGTTTTGCAGAACGTCGGTTATATATGACATGAGACTAAGGCCTGAAGTTAGGAAGAACATTTTAAGGAAAATCATAATGATTTTTTTCTTCTCAAACCTTGTCTGTGGTGTAAAAACACCCTTGGCCAAATGCCTCCAGAGGGCATCACTTCCCACTTTGATAATTACTATAGTTATGTTCTGAACATCACAATCCTTTCTTTTTACCTCAGATGGAATCTATCTAGGTGGCTGAATAAAAATATTTGGACTTTATATCTAAAGATTTACTCAACTTAGCATCAGCAAGCTTGTTAGCTAGACAGTTAGCATCAGCTAACAATATTTACTTATTTTCAGTATGGTTATGAATAAACATTCATAGCTGTCTAACTTACTCGGCTAGTTGATCTAAACAATATAAAAAGTTATACTGTTGATAAACAATATAAAAACAGATGTCACATTGGGCTAAATGCGTAGCATTTTAATAAAACTGCTAACGTTACAGCAGCCGGGAATATGAACGTGCATGAGTTATTTTATTTAATCTGTGTTATTTTAATGTTTCGTTTTTTTACCTAAAACATAGAGACACTGACATCTGTCAGCATTCAAGCATTTCAGAGGGCTTAAATAGATCACCCTTTACAGCAGATTTATTTCACAAACAACTGGCAGTTTTGACCTAAATATGATTTTCAGTTACAATAATTAATCCTAAAATTCGACATTAGTAACTTACTTTTCGCAGCATCAGTCGCGCGCGCTCACAAGATCTCCCGGTTCTTTACTTGTGAGTTCAGTTCACTGGAAGACTCGCTCTAAACGGATCATTTGAATCAGTGAGTTGTCGACTCGAGAACAGCTGCAATCGGATCATTCCAATTCGTGAATGAATCGTTTGGTGCGATTTGCGAACCGATTTAACAGGTTCATTAAAAATAATCAGTTTGTTCATGAATCAGACACCGCTTCTGCGTCTCGGAGCACGTGATGTATTATAAGGAGTAACGATATGTTTTATGAAATGTAGTGAAGTAAAAAGTACGATCTTATGCTTTGGAATGTAGAAGTAAAAGTAAAAGTTGCTCAAAATAAAACTACTCCAGTAAAGTACAGATACTTGAAAAATGTACTTAAGTACAGTAACGAAGAAGTTTTACTTCGTTACTGACCACCACTGCTCATTTCTTGCCTCATCTCTGTCTTGCTCCTATTTCTCCTCCCTGGTGCACAGTGAAGCTGTCAAACTCTTTTAATCATAAAAGAGTCTCTTCCACTATGAACTCACTGGGGGAATGGACCGGCGGAGTTGAACGAGGTGAAGAAATTTCATTTATGAAGGCAATACAACCCCACACAACCAAAAGATCATCAGAAACTATAGGTTTCAGTTTCACCTCAGAATATACAAATGGCCTAAATCAAAATGTAGGAGAACAGGATCTGACAAGTTCAAGGTTCACCAGGTACTGCAGGGTAACAGGTGAATATAGCAGTAAGACCGCTGTTTGGTCCTCTTTTAAAGATCAAATGTTACATGCTTAACTGAAGGAATAGGTTGGAGTCTGTTTGTGGAACATTTATTCATGATAATCTACTCTGAAAGAGTAGAAGTCGTGGCCTAATGGTTAGAGAGTCGGACTTGTAACCTAAAGGTTGTGAGTTCGAGTCTCGGTCCGGCAGGAATTGTAGGTGGGGGGAAGTGAATGTACAGCACTCTATCCACCCTCAATCCCATGACTGAGGTGCCCTTGGCCTTGAGCAAGGCACCAAACCCCTATAAATTCTAATTTGAGTTTGTGTTTACAGCACTGCATTATGACCAATCACACACGATTCTGTTGCCCTTATGAATGCAATGGCCAATCAGAGGCGTTCAGATGAGTCACGCTGAAACGCGTGTTTTGTTCAGGGCGCGCGCTCGCTGACCGAATTCACTGGAGAATTCTCTCATCAGAAACAACACTGTACGATGTAAGAGATTAATTTCACAGTGCAAACAGCTTCAGTGATTATAATGGGAGTTTTTGAGACTGAAGTCTTGAAAATGAAATTATAATGTTCTTTGATAATGTAAGTTTCCTTTGCTGTGTTCTGAACAATGAAAGTGATATAATTAGTAACTTACAACACTTTATTAAATTCATGTTAAATACAAAGTCAGTCATGACACCCATATGGTACTTAAGTAAAATTCGGATTTTATGTGTAGTTAATGGGTCGTTCTACAGAAATGTCCACTTTTGGTATGGCAAGATGTCTTAAAATATATTTATTTTTCTAACATTTAAACTTAGACCACATTATTAGATTACCTTTTGACTTTATGAATATACATGAATGACAGCTTTTTTATTATTTATTTTTTTATCTTTTGTGCATTTATCTACCCATAAGGACGGTGATACCAGTGACAGTAAGCGTTGACAGTGACAGTAACACACAAAAATGCGTTTTACAAAATGGCTTTTGCAAGGTATCAAACCACATGTTGTCAATCATGGTATACTCACTAAATTAAGTAGTTTTATCTATTTGTATTCTAGTTGTTTTACAATTCCCTAACAATAAAGACACTTTAAACTAAAAGCAAAGTTCAACTAAAAGCTTCATATGAAATCATGAGATAAATAAGAACATTTCTGATAACTGAAAAGAGACAGTGGACTTATGGGCCTTTCTTCATCTTCAGGAAATAGGAAGAAAGAAGTCAAGTGATGTCATCAGTGTGATTTTTATTTCAAAATAAACTATTTTTGTTCAACCGTAAAACCAGTGATACAACTCCAGGGGACTACTATTTTTTAATTTCATTTACATCATATATTTGATAGTTATGAATACATTATTGTATTTTAAATGGTAGAAAAACCTGTTTTGGACGTCAAAATAAAGCACTTTTTCTCTGTACATGGCTGTGGGGACGAGCAGTTTTGTGGTGCTTGGAATTCTATATAATTAATAAATAAAAAAAACATTGCCACATTGATGGCTCAAGAAGGTGTAATTGTTCAAATAACAGATTGTTTCATTTTAAAATTGTAACCCTAAAGTGTTTTTCAAGTGTAATATTTCTGTAAAGGCTCGGGACAGAAAAAAATGTACATTTCCATAGAATGACCCTATAGAACATTAGGCTAATTTGCCCATCGCCCGTTATAGATTAACTAACATTTTAAAGGTGCAAAATGTAATTAACATAAAGGTGCAAAATGCATTTACTTACAGTTTAATAAAACTAACAGAATATTTCGAATAGCCTAAAAAAGGAAAAATTAAGTAAAACATAAGCCTACTGCTGTGTCAACCCCCATCTCCCCACCTACCTACCTACCTACCTACCTACCTACCTACCTACCTACCTGTGCCCCCTCAAAAATAATAAGTGCATGACGCCCCTGCTTATAATCCATATATTGCTGCATCCCTAATCCTACCCAAAACTTAACCACCAACTATTAAGCAGCAAATTAGGATTTTGAGGCAAAAGTCATAGTTAATAATTTGTTAAAAGTGAACATAAGACCTTAAAATTTCAATAAGCTGTTAAATATTTCCAGCTTTTAATTCCAATCACTTTAATATTTCTTATAAAATGAAATTTAAAATAGATCACTACAAACAAATCATTTTAAAAATGAATGAATTTCGGGTATCAGAATAAGTGTCTCATAATTTTGACCATTTATGTGAAAATGTACAGTATAAAGAGATATTATAGATTAGAGATTTTTTAAAGAGTATATTTACCAATTCATATTTAATTATTTGTCTTTTTAAAGATTAATGTTATTAAGATTAACTTGGTTTTAGATGATGGCAAAGTTAATCTACTTGTAACAGAGGAAATGCACAATTAGATATTTGATATCAGACAATACAAATAAATATATATATTATTCAATAATAATAATACCACCAATAAATTATATAGTACCGATATTTCATGGATCCATAGAATTATGAATAGAATAGAGTAACTAGTCAACACAAATTTCAAGGTCGCCATGTTGTTAGTGCTTTGAATGATGTGAGGAGGTTAACAGCTGACAGTGACACACTACACTCATTAGCAGGATGTTAAATTGCAGGAATCACACTAAAGAGTCACAATAGCAACTATGGTGAGGAAGCATATATTTTAAACCTCTAAAACTATTAATGCTTGTATGTCATTTCATAGGAAGTAAAGGCTCAAGATGTGTTTTAACCATGATAGCAGACTTTTAAGGTGAGTAATAATGAAGCTACAGGATTAAAGCGTTTTATTTGAATCAGCAGGGTATCAAAGCGCATTGGGAGGAGGTCAGATTGAGTCCTCTTACCTCGCTGCAGGGATCTTCTTTAGGTTTATATTCCCACGTGTATCTGCTCATGGTTTTCTAAGGAGTGGGGTGGCGAGGGAGGATTACACTACTGACACATTTCTGGTACTTCGTTATATTATGCCCTCTTAATTAATTGGCACCTCAGCCTCAGGAGATATTGACTATATTCTTTGTACCTTGTATAAGACAAGTTAGGACTAAAACCGTTGGAGAAAAAAACATTACATTGACTGCCCAACCACTCTACACAACCGCTGATATGATCAGTATGTTTGGAAACGCATAAGATAATCCAGTTTCTCCAATGCTTCATGCAGCCTGTAGTACTTCACATGACCTTAGGTGACACATGCGAGTCAATGACAGAAGTTAGGGGAAAGAGTGAGGGATGAAGATGATGGTGTTTCTATTTCTCATCTTAATGATAAAGAAGAGTGGAAAAGAGAGAATTCCAACATGAAGAAAGGAATAAGACAATAAGCATACCGCCTAAATCGAAAGAGAGAGTGAGCAGTTTATACCTCCAGTACACATGCACAGGAAAACGGAAGGGAAGAGAGGAAAGGAAAGTTACCTGACACATAATGTTATCATAGTAAGCCAAAGCACGGGCATGGGGGAGGTTAGACGGGGTGTCACACAGTTTCCTTACATTTGCCTGAGAGCCCTCTGCGACGGTGGACAGCGAGAAGTTATCGATGTGCTGCTCTGACTTTGGGCGGAACTTACTGAAAGACAGAGAAACAAATTCAATAATACAAAATAATAATAAAAAAATCCTCATCTGAATTTGAAAAATTATAAGTTTTCTTGTCCATAATAATGAACATTTAGAGAAAACTTTCAAAATGAACTGTACCAGTGCTTAACTATGTCATATAATCAACAAAAACTATCAATGTATGAATTAAACTCACTGAAACTGTCAAGGGTTTCTTTTCCATGCATCATTTTATTATATTCGTACTTATTATATATTCGTATGTATTATATAAATTATGTGTCCTGTCTTACCTGCACTCAAGACGGTGACATGTGACACAGGCTGATGATACATGGGGCAACTTTTTGAGCAATGTTGCCGGGCAACTTTGGGCAGTGTTGCCATCAACAGTCAACCAGGTGAGAAACCGGCAAACAACCGATCTAAAGTGTCCAGATAGAAATTTGTTACCCATTCTCAATGGGAAAGTGCCCAAGCAAAATTGCTCAAAAAGTTGCCCCGTGTATCATTAGCCAAAGTCTTTACTCCTATTGGTTGCTGCTCCCGAAAGTCGCTATACATAAAGTCTACATAATACTCTCTTGCATAAAGTAAAAAATCTGCTGCACTGGACATGCCCACATCCTGTCACCATTGGTCATGTGACCGTAAATCGCCAGCTCTCCACTGAAATAAACTGGAACATGTCACGTTGTCACTGCATGTCGCTGGCAGTGTGAAGGGGGGGTTTGTGCTCACCAAAATGCATTTATTTGATCAAAAACAGTAAAATACAGGGATATTGTGAAATATGAAAACAATAAAAAAAACAGTTTTCTATCTTAATATATTTAAAATATAATTTATTCTTGTGATAGGAAAGCTGAATTTTCAGCAGCAATTACCCCAGTCAACAGTGTCACATGATCCTTCAGGATCATAGAAATAGAAAGTGGCTTGGACATTATTACTCTATTTGCATGCAGTGGATTAAAAGCTCAAGTTGTTTCTGCTACAAGCACACATGCACACAGGTGTTCCCTGCAGCAGATGGTCCTGATGGACAGTTAAAACTCAACCTAAATCACTTTTCACTGTTGTCATCTTGTCTTCATTACTATGCTCCCCTCCTATTCTCCCTTCTCTTCCACTCCTCTGCTCTCCATCTCACCCCTCTCTTGGACTGTGTTTAAATGCCTTTGGCTGCACGGTATATAGGTCACTCTCTCGTGTAGCACTGTCAGATTGACCTACTTTTAGCAAAGAAGAGTGACATCATTGTGTTCAAAGCCCATGTTAACACTGTTGCACATACACGCTGGAGTACAATAAAATGTACAGTGTATTTAGCTCAATCAACTGATATTTAAACCATCAGATCTTAAACCAAGACTCTAAAAAGTTTTTACATGCGAGTGTCACCTGTGCTTGCGAAGTCGTCTGTTTTCAGTCTTAAGCATGTGCATCCTCTTGGAGAAAAAGACTACAACCATGAAGAGGAGGAGCAACATGATGGAAGCTCCGCCCACTGCTATACACATCACTTGGAAATCTGAAATGACTGACTCGCACCTGGAGCCCTTGTTCCAGATATACTCCTGAATGTTACACCTACAAACAACAGAGAGAGGTGTTAGAAAAGAGGAAGTTGAGCAATATTCAAAACTGAAATATATAATAATTCACGTCGGTGATAATTTAATGACAGACGTGTGGGATTGTTCAGTCTATACGAACACAGAGGAAATCTTTCAGAAATAACCAAAGAACTTTCAAATGCAAAAGAAATTGAATGGAAATGCAACAGATTAGGAACTAGACTGATTTCCTGTAGCTCAAATAGTAGAGCATGGCGTTAGCAACACCAAGATCATGGGTTCGATTCCCAGGGAAAGCAAGAGCTGATCAAATGTAAAACTGTAACTTGAATGCAATGTAAGTCGCTTTGGATAAAAGCGTCTGCTAAATGCATAAATGTAAATGTAAATGTAAAATTTAGATAATTTTATTGTCCAAATATTGCTTTTTCATTGATCAGGAGACACAAGTACTATTATGGCTTACAGATTTATCCTAAAATTCATTATAAAAAGTCACGTAAGTGTATATAGCAAAGTTCATATTAAAATCATGGGCTTAAGTAAAATTAAAAAATCTTGAATTAGTTTGGAATAAAATCTGAGAATAGTTTGTAACTATAGAGTTATAGTATCTCATTTAATATTTTTCCTACTTGTATGGGAAACTATTGGACAACAGAAACAATGAATATAGAAAAATAAGTCTAAAGGGGATTTTGTGTGTTAATGCAAATGACAAACAAACTGGCCATAAAACATATGTGCGAAGATGAAAAAGTGAGAAACACTATAGTGTGATGTACAGTATAAGTGTGTTGTGTGGCCTGTTGACCCATTTATCATTGCTATGATTCTACTGCAAGGTTACAGCAGAGCTTACAGCTGCATGACTGGACAGATGGCCCTGTCAAGGACATGCATGTGCTCCTCTATTAGTGCCGGTCCCATAGAGAATAAAGCACCTGAGCTGTGCTCAGTTCACAGCTTCTAAAATAGATTTACAAATTCTCTCATTAACCAGTGTTGTCAGTGTGTCTGAGGTGCTCGATATCTTATTGGATGCTGGATCTATTATTTTTCTATAATGTAATGTATTTTAGCCCATATGGTTCATTGATTGAGACACAGGTAAATTACAGCTGTGCTTTTTGTTGGCGGAGCAAAAACAATTGTTTCAAATGAAGCCAAAGCAAATACCATTAAAGGGTTACTCCACCCCAAATGAAAATGGTCATTCATCACTTACCCCCATATCGTTTGTTCGTCTTTGGAACACAATTTAAGATATTTTGGATGAAAACCAGGAGGCTTGTGACTGTTCCATTGACTGCCAAATAAATAACACTGTCAAGGTCCAGAAAAGTATGAAAGACATCGCCAAAATAGTCCATCTGCCATCAGTGGTTCAACCGTAACGTTATGAAGCTACGAGAATACTTTTTGTACGCCAAGAAAACAAAAATAAGCGCAATGCCATTTTGGAGAGTATGCGCTGGACGCAAACTGCGTACGCTGTTCTGTGTCAGCCGCACCACATGGATACGCTGTTTTCGTTCAAAACAAAGCGTAAATAAATGTAGAAAACGTATCCGTGTGGTGCGGCTGACACAGAACAGCGTACGCAGTTTGCAGTCAATGAGACAGTCACAAGCCTCCCGGTTTTCATCCACAATATCTTAAATTGTGTTCCGAAGACGAACAAAGCTTTTACGGGTTTTGAACGACATGGGGGTAAGTGATTAATGACAAAATTTTCATTTTGGGGTGGAGTAACCCTTTAAACTAACAGACATGCCATATGATGCTGGGCAAGCACATTTCGTAGTGTGTGAAAGGCCAATCAATAGTGCACATGCAGGAAATCATTGCTTAGTGTGCATGTAGGCCATGTTTACTATTTAGCCTAAAAAGATCAATTTGAAACTTAGTTTTATGGTCTAATACTAACTAACCATCCATTTAGTGTAAACCATTGGCTGCACTACACAAAAGCATTCACTATCAGAAAATGCACCCATTGACCCCCCCACCCCACAAACCTTACGTTCATCTAATAGTTCACTTTTGACGTGCCCTACAAATGGAAACCTTGACTATAATAATAGCACTGACCCCGTTAATGTAGACAGCACCCTGTCATGCCTTCTCTCAGCGATCGACAAGTTAGCCCTGCGATGTGTGCGCCACACACCAAAATCCAGTGCCTGGCTGAAAGTTACTTTTACATTCAGTAATTGAGCTGGACTGAATGTTTTTTTTTTGTTTGTTTAAAAAAAAAAAAATAGATATATAGATCAGTAAATTATTTAATATAATTAAATTATAATTTAATTTAAAAAAAACTTTGTTTATATTATTATAATAAATCAATAAATTGGTAAAATAGATTATTGTTGTTGTTAAAATAAATTAAAATATTTGACTATAGCAAGATCACAATGTCAAACTATTCTTTTCTGTGGGATAATGAGCACTGATCAATTATAATCAGGCAGGAAAGAAAGAGTCTGTGCTGATTTCATTCTGACTTTAAAGCTGTGGATAAGGGTGTCGCAGTCTCCAGTGTGGAGCGAGTAGTCATCTGCTCAAATACACAGTTTAACACATCACATCATCTAGCCTTGAGGCTTCACTACACACAAATAAGATTCTCAGAACCTCACTATTATGGTCCAAAGCACCAGCTTGAGGCAGGGTCTTTAGCTCTTAAACTGAAACACACACATTCACAGATCTGGGCTCTGACCCAAATCCCTTTGAGCAAATGTTTAAGAAGGTTCTGCACTGGCCCCTGAGCAGAGTTGTGGCAGTAGTGGATGCTGGTTTAGTATAGAGTGATATGATGCCAAGCCATGATGACAGGCTTGAAGTGTGGAACTGAAATTATAGAAGTTGTTTGGGAGACAAATGCTAAACATTTTTAACATGCATACAGGAATTCAACCCATCATCTCAAGAATGATATATATATCAGTATTAAAGCAATCTTCTGATTATGACTGTGAAATTGAATACATTTCTGAAAAAAAGAAACCACTGAATGTGTACGTCAATCTCCATTACTGAAATTAGTTACAAATGTGAAAGTCATTTACAGTTCTTTGGTGTTTTGTAAAAGTATTTGTAATTAATAATGGTTTATGTATATAGCTTCACATTTTGTATTCTAAATTTGCTTTGCAAATAGTTTCTGTTCTCATCACTCCTGCCACTTTTGACAATGTCCAGTTCTTGTAAATTTTACATTAAATCTGATTCACTACTATATGGAGCGCAGATTCCAAACAAAGGCAACTGTGAAACAAGAAATACAGCCACAGGTGTGTGACATAAATGTCACATTTATGAGATACGTTAGAATTTTTGTATGTTAAAACATTTTCATGGTTTTGCGTGCTGGATAACAATTAGGAACTTAAAATTCTGCCTAATAGTAATAAGGTATGGCATTTTTAAATCTTGTCGCTATGAATTACCAAGAAATAGGCTTTTGAAGGCACCAGGAAAGTGTTACTGAAGGACATTGATGAAAAAAAACTGGGTAATTCTGTTCAACCCAACTGCACAACATATACTGGATCAAGTATATTTAAGGCAACTTAAGGCAGCTAATGATCATTGATATTTCTAGCAGATGGAGGGAAAATAAACTGAATAAGTGCACTGTTGGCATATTTTGTCACCAAACATTTCTACAGCAAGATGTCTTCAGGTTCTTGTAGCAGCAACAATGGGCTTAAAAACAATTATATATCTTATTTGTTTTATATATGGTAGAGTGTTGTTACATTAGCCATTTAAAAATGGTAGAGTGTTGTTACATTAGCCATTTAAAAATAAAGCCCCCCCCCAAAAAAACGTTCCTATAAACCTTTTGGCAACTGCCGTACAGTGTAAAATTGCGTGCATGACCTGGTTAGCCCAGTCCCACATGTTTGCATGAGCTTGGCCCAGTTTCAAGATCATTGAGGGTAGGCCGTTTACTACTATTCCCATGAGATGTCTTCAACCGAGACTCAATCCCTCTTCAATCCCAATATTTGATGTAAATCATAATCCCGCACCATGAACAGAACGGGTGGGGGGAACGCTTGGTTGAGCACTGCACGTTTCAAAATCGTTTTTATATCACTGTATTTCTGATGGAAACCGACTGTTTTCAGAAAATTATGGATTTCATTTTCATTTAATCTTGCATATAATGTCTGATAAAGCAGCGTTTGTGAGCGGAGCGCTACTTTGTGTACAGTGTTACCGGGGAAACCTCGATATCTACCACTCCAACAGCGTCTCCCGCTGGCAGAGAATGAATTTGCATATATATGCCGCCACAAATAGTGTAAGTCTGGTGGTATAAATAAATTCAACTGTATAACAGTTTCACTGCAATTCATGTTATAATGTTAGAATTAAAGAACAATAAACATAATACATATTACCATTGTACTTATCTGTACCTAGTAAATGCAGTTATTTTTAAGCTGTTGTTGACATCCTATATAAAACGTGATTTAGCCAAAAAACAACAACAACAATAACATTACCACTTTAATATGTCTTGCAATATCCGTGCGTGCAAAGGTTCTGCGCGATCCTCTTGTTCAATATTCTCGGGGTCTGAATTGACATATATAATATGTCTATGTGAATTGATATGGCTTGCTGCTTTGGCAAGGGGCGGGGCAGTACTGAAACGCCAATCACAACGCACTGGGACAGCTAACCAATCACAACACATTTCATTTTTTAGAAGGCGGGCCTTCATCAAACCCGGAACTAATCGAGCCATTTGTGCCAGGCTGGGGAGAGAGGTATTGTAATAATGTAAATTATGTGAAAAATAATGAGATTTTCGAACCACCAAGCATGAGAGCATGTTCTAGTACACCCCCAAAACAAAATCAAGACTTTGCAAAAGAGCATAATAGGACCCCTTTAAGTAAACTGATTGCATTATGATTAAGACCTGTTCACAACAAGGATGATAACTACACACCATACAATGTCATTAGAATCATTTTCAGAACATTTTCTTCCAGATTACGAACGATGAAGACACTGACAGCCAATCAGATTCCACCCGACATTTAAGAGTTCAAGCATTTAAAGCTGCAGATGACATAACTACGGTGCATGCTTATAAAAACAGAACATTGTTTTGCGTTGTTGAGGATGCTTATATACTTATTATAGTGATCATTCTTGGTGTGAATGGGCCTTAACACATGTATGTGTGCATCTTACCGGCAAAAAGCGCCAATACCGTCAACCACATAGCACTGTCCTCCATTGAAGCAGTAACTGGGGAAGATGTTGCATGACGAGATACATGTGCCATTGTAACTTACAAATCCATAAAGACAACCAGAGTTGAGCACATCTGATGCTCCAGGTGAAGTTTCTCCAGATCCATCATCAGAGGTAATAACTCTAGTGTTGGAGGGAACTGCGCTAGCTATGAGAGGAACATTTTCATCTTCCATGTCAGGTGGTGTTGGTTGACTCTCCTCTAGGTAAACTTCAGTGGGCGAATAGTCAGGTGACAGATAATCATAAAAATCAGAAAGGGTCCAGGAAGTTGGATCTCCACCCTGGAGCTCCTGAACCCAAGCAGGGGGATCAAAAACATCCTGTTGGTGAGAAGGATAGTAAAAATTGACCGTGATAACTTCCTCTAGTTGGGAAGAGGTGGAATCAGGAGGAGGACTCGTGACAAGATCTAACAACGTTCCATCTGCTTGTAGTCTCTCGCTCTTCCAGCTCGGGGCGCTGTCCTCGATTCTCTCCTCGTTAAAATCCAGCTGGGACAGGCCACGTGTCCGAGGTTCAGCCAGCGTGGGCAGCCAGGCAGCCATGCCATCTATCGTCAGATCAATGAGGCGTTCCCTTTCGGCTGAATCAACAGTACTGGTTGAGGTTTCTCCACTGCTGCCTGACTCTTCTCCAGCTCGTGGTTTTCGAGAGTGAACTTGGGCCTGGGCAATAGGTGTGACTTCACCAGGAAGTGCAGGCTTAAGCCCCACCCCATTCAGGTCTGAGGAATTGGTGCCAGTAGAATTGGAGATAAATGAACTGCCTGGAAAACAAAAAGATAATAATAAAAGTTAGTCACTTAAACTCTTATTTATTTATTTATTTATCTGTATAAGAACACCTTCACAAGCACTCACTGCTATACTGCAAACAAAATACATAATATTATATACTCTGTATCACACACACCTGGACAAATCTGCTTAATTATACACTGCTGTGTGTGAGGCCCCAGATTTCTTTCCAAAGCGGCTCGTGGTAGCTGGATTAGCAGCTCTGATTTATTAATGTGCCCCCCTGAGCCTGGGCTAGGATTGGGATTCAGATTAGGATTAAGGGCTGTAGGTTGAGATTTGCATTGTGCATTAAAATTTACCCATCCAGACTGACCAATGATAAACACAATGGGGATTTCCTCTTTAGCACTGGAAAATCTCACTGACCTAATTGATTATCTTTTACTGATACTGTAAACCAATCTAATGCAATCTTCCTCAAATATGAATACGTGGAAATATCCTCTTTTATTTCAATCCCTGATTGTCTAATATTATTTCATGAAATATATACACTACTGTTCAAATTTGGTTCAGTATTCAATAATATTTAAAAGAAGTCTCTAAAAGAAGTCTGAATTTATTTGATCAGAAATAAAGTAAAAAAATCGTAATATTGTAAATATTATTAATATTAAAATAAAACTGTCTTCCATTTTAATATTTTGTAAAAATGTATTCCATTGTTGCAAAGCTGAATTTTCAACAGCCCTTATTCCAGTCTTAAGTATGAAATCATTCTAAAACTATATACTCAAGAGTCAAGATACAGATTAGATCACGTGACCCTTCGACTTCGATGCACGCGCAGTCTTTCGCTCTGCTGACTTTGTCAAATATTTTGTAATCCTGTCAGTAAATTTCGAACCACTTTGCATCGGATCCATCATGAGTACTTCAACAGTCAAAGGCGATCGGAAAAGAGAGATTGGGCAATCGCCAATAAAGAAAAAAATGAAAAGATTTCACCATCTCCAGAGAGGATATCGACGATGCTATCGCTAACGGTATCAAGCTAGCACGTAAAGAGCAGCAAAGCACTTTGGATTCGGCTATGGCCTCGACAGTAAGAGATGTGGTGGATTCCGTGCTGACTCCAGCATTGCGGGAACTGCGTGCAGACATACAAGCGGACATAAGCGACCAACAATTCTGTTAAAGAGCTGAGAGCGGAGCTTGAGGCGCTAGCTAGCACGACGAAGCAGACACGTGACCGGGTCGGGTTCAAGCAGCTGCACGTGAGGATAGGAGGACAGTCACGGACTTAAGAAATCAGCTGGAGTGACTCACCGAGAAGATGACGGATATTGAGGATAGGAGCAGGAGGAATAACGTGAGGCTGGTGGGGTTGCCAGAGGGGGCGGAGGGCTCCGACGTGGCTGGTTTCCTCAGAGTTAATATTTCCAAGTGGATCCCCTCCCTGAAAGGTCGTAACATCGAGATTGACCGGGCGCATCGCATGTATGACGGAAGGAAAATAAGAAGTTGACTCTCTTCGGAAAACGGAGGATTTTATCAGCTCCCTGTCACAGAGGAGGACATTTGCTGTGGCTCCACGGGGCGGCGGCCGCCGTCTCTTCGGCCCGGCGGGAGGGGCTTGATGGCCGGGATGAAGGTGATGCCGGCTGCCCGGAAGAAGATGGTGGCGGGAGGGATATGGATTCTTGCTAGATCTCTTTTTTCTTTCTTCTTTCCTCTCTCCTCCTGGGATATTGTTCAAATTTATTCGATACAATTGTCTCTTTGCTGGTAAGACTAACCCCCCCCCTTTTTTTTCTTTTTTTTTTTCTGGAGGGGACTAATGGAGAGTAGGTTTAATTACAATAATATTTTGGTTATGTGAGCCTTTTGGGAGGCTCGTTTTGCATTGAAGTGGATCGGTCACGGATCATCACCAATTTTTGTTGCTCAATCAGACCTATGTTCTCGGTAACGTGCGGTCTGAGTTGTTTTTTGTCTATAGTTGTTGGTTATTTCTGTCTGTGTTGCTTTTATTTTTTACAACAGATATTCATACTTTTATTTACTTTACCTTATTTCTAAAGGGATTTTTCATCTAGGTTGTTTGATATCTAGAACGCACACTAACGTTTACATGTCATTTACAGAATGGGAGTGCTTTTGCTTTTCTTCATTTACTGAATACAATTTTGGGATTATGAATATTTAATGCATACTCTAAATATTTTTTCATTGAATGTGACTGGCTTAAATTCTGCTGTTAAACAAACCTGTGTGTTAGAACATTTACACCGTAAATCCATTTCTGGTGCCCTGATATGTAACACTACATCATCAGGTACTTTTCTTCATATGTTTTGGGAGTGTCCTGTTGTCGTTGATCTATGGACACATGTAAACCTGGTTTTATCCTCCTCACTACAAACTGATTGCTTTGCTGATACAGGTTTGTGTCTTCTTGATGATGATTCTGGTCTCTTTATAAGCTTAATACAAAAGAGAAGGTTGTTTGCTGGTTTTGCAGCTGCGAAGGGGACAATGATACAGAACTGGTATGCGCCGCACAGGTGTGGAAAAACGTATTGGATCCATAGCCTCCTGCAGGTGGTGACTTGTGGATGTGCAATGGCACGAATCAATGGGGCCAAGCCTTTCATTATTGATGCTTGGCAGTGTTTTTTATTTTTATATTATTTTTTTTTATTTTTTCTAACATACGTGATTATGTAAAGGAAGGACGTGTTTTGTTGTTACTTTTTCCCTCCCTCTCTCTCCATCCCTTTTGACTGGACCTTTAAAATATGGAGTATGTGTCTGTTGTGTTGTTTTGTTTGTTTTGAGTGGATGTTATGTTGTGATGTTGTGTGTGAAAATAAATAATAAAAGTGTTAAAAGAGTCAAGATACATACAAGATACTTTTTCCATTTCTTTAATAAACGCTGTTCTTTTGAACTTTCATTTAAAATACACATCTTTTAATACAATAAAAAAAAAAATCTCAACGGTAGTGAATTTAAAACAATAACACAAAAGTAATACATGTGTGTGTGTATATACAGGTGCATCTCAATAAATTAGAATGTCGTGGAAAAGTTCATTTCAGTAATTCAACTCAAATTGTGAAACTCGTGTATTAAATAAATTCAATGCACACAGACTGAAGTAGTTTAAGTCTTTGGTTCTTTTAATTGTGATGATTTAGGCTCACATTTAACAAAAACCCACCAATTCACTTGGCCTTCTGGAAAGTATGTTCATTTACTGTATATGTACTCAATACTTGGTAGGGGCTCCTTTTGCTTTAATTACTGCCTCAATTCGGCGTGGCATGGAGGTGATCAGTTTGTGGCACTGCTGAGGTGGTATGGAAGCCCAGGTTTCTTTGACAGTGGCCTTCAGGTCATCTGCATTGTTGGGTCTGTTGTCTCTCATCTTCCTCTTGACAATACCCCATAGATTCTCTATGGGGTTCAGGTCAGGCGAGTTTGCTGGCCAATAAAGCACAGTAACACCATGGTCATTGAAACAGCTTTTGATACCTTTGGCAGTGTGGGCAGGTGCCAAGTCCTGCTGGAAAATGAAATCAGCATCTCCATAAAGCTTGTCAGCAGAAGGAAGCATGAAGTGCTCTAAAATTTCCTGGTAGATGGCTGCGTTGACTATGGACTTCAGAAAACACAGTGGACCAACACCAGCAGATGACATGGCAGCCCAAATCATCACTGACTGTGGAAACTTCACACTGGACTTCAAGCAACATGGATTCTGTGCCTCTCCACTCTTCCTCCAGACTCTGGGACCTTGATTTCCAAATGAAATGCAAAATTTACTTTCAGCTGAAAAGAGGACTTTGGACCACTGAGCAACAGTCCAGTTCTTTTTCTCCACAGCCCAGGTAAGATGCTTCTGACGTTGTCTCTGGTTCAGAAGTGGCTTGGTAGCCCTTTTCCTGAAGACGTCTGAGCGTGGTGACTCTTGATGCACTGACTCCAGCTTCAGTCCACTCCTTGTGAAGCTCTCCCAAGTGTTTGAATCAGCTTTGCTTGACTGTATTCTCAAGCTTGCAGTCATCCCTGTTGCTTGTGCACCTTTTCCTACCCAAATTCTTCCTTCCAGTCAACTTTGCGTTTAATATGCTTTGATACAGCACTATGTAAACAGCCACACCTTTCAGTAATGACCTTCTGTGACTTACCCTCTTTGTGGAGGGTGTCAATGTTCGTCTTCTGGATCATTGCCAAGTCAGCAGTCTTCTCCATTATTGTGGTTTCAAAGAACAAGAGATACCCAGAATCTATACTGTATGGATGGTCATTTATTGAAACTCAAATGTAAATATTCTAATATTTTGAGATACTGATTTTTGACTTTCATGAGCTGTAAGCTCTAATCATCAAAATTAAAACAAACAAAAAAAAAACTTTTGAAATGTTTTACTTTATATGTAATGAATCTAAAATATATGAAAGTTTCACTTTTTGAAATAACTTTTTCACGACATTCTAATTTATTGAGATGCACCTGTATATGTATATGTATATGTATTTAAATGCTCACGCAGAATTGAAGTGGGCTTTCAATTCTGCTTGAGCATTTAAATTAAAATGGTATCAAGAAGCAGATCTGAGGAACATTTACAGTCATTTTTTACAGATTGTCTTTTGGCAATCTACTTTAAGTATTTGACTGACAGTGTGAAATTCCATTTCCATGGGCATTCTTGGTTTAAATCCTCACACACAGTTGCCAAGAAGCAATGTAAAGGGGCTGCCATTTTGGAACATCTCAAAAGCCATGTAAAACAGAGACCCTTCTGTCCTCTCCACTTGATTCACTTCCTCTCTTTCTCCCATTCATTTATTCACACAATCCCCCCTGAGAGGGTAACGGAGATGGCAGTGGGTGCATAAATTATTTCTCACATACCTCACGTGATGTTCAAGTGTTCTATTAAATTCTTATCTAGTTTCCCACCACTAAAGTTTAATTTCAAAGCAACAGTTTGCTCCTTCTACTTTTATTTTGAAATATTTAAAAGCTAAATGCTACACTGGACTGATGAGAATAAAACAGTCAGCCCTCAAAGACAGAGCAAGAGAGGCTACAAGAGGAAAACAGTTGTTTTGATTTACATAACTCCTTGCGAAGGGGTCAGCTGACAGAATGGAGAGGTTGGGGGAAAGAGTCTCGTTGAAAGAAAAATAACACAAAACACATGCTATAATGGAGTGAAGATGAGAAAATGTGACAGTGAGAGTGTGTTTCTCCTTCCACCCATTTGAAGACCAGTGCCAAAGCCTTTGAGAAGGATTTATGTCGCCTATTTAGTAAGCAAGTCAAGACTGCAAGAGAGAGGGGGATAGTGAGAAAAAGGGGGGTAAGATGATCGAGAGTGAGAAAGAAATGGGGAAGAGAAGTATTTTCTCATGACCTCACCAGTGTAAGATTTTTACATTTAAATGTGTAAGAGTGTGAGAAAGTATGCCGTCTTCATTCTCTCACTGTGCTCATGGCCTCAATTTACAATCAATACAACATAAAATCTTAATCAAATCAGAATATAAATAGATGATCAAGGAAGACCAATCAAACTTCAGTGCTACAGTACTGTGAAGCAACACTGTACTGTTGAATATCTTAATATTCTCTCTTCACTTTCATTAAAAAAGCAGCACACGTTCTTCCTCTGTCTCTGGTTGACATTATTTGCTTATGTAATGCTCTTGAGGGGAGAAAAAAAGACTTCTTGCAGAGCATGGAAAATTGCAAATGTCAACTATTCCTCTCTTCTCTCATCCCTCGTACTATCTTTCTCTCCCTCGATCTCTGCTGACCCAAACAGACCTGTCATCGGAGGGAGTATTTGAGGTTACATGTCAAGGTGCTCAATGGAAACGTCCATGTACTCGGAAAATGCATTAACAATAGAATTACAATGGCAGAAACGGTTGTATGGACTTATGAATAGAGAACAAAAGAAAATATTTAGAAGAATGTTTTTGTCTATAAAATACAAGTCCAAAACAACACTGGATCCCATTGCCTTTCTTTGAGTGCACAAAAGGCATTTTAAAATATATTCTTTTTTTAAACAGAAGATTTCTAGTTGAATAACTTTTCACTTAATCTTCAAAATGTGTTAAACAGAGCTGATTAGTACATTCTTATTTGTAGTTGAAACCATAATTAAATTAGCCAAAGTATTTAAAGTCAGCACAAAAAGACAAATCATCGATTTTCAAAATGCATGTTATTGATCTTTTTGTGAACAGTTCATCCATCACAGTTTCAATTTACTATATATTTTTTTTCGTCTCATTTTAATGTCTTAAATCGATTTTCACCAGAAATGACTTCGGTCTGATGATGTATGCAGGACTTTTCCAATCATTTAGTCTGCTTAAAGGGATAATTCACCCAAAAATGAAAATTATGTCATTATTTACTCACCTTCATGTCGTTCCAAACCCGTAAGACCTTCGTTCATCTTCGGAACACAAATTAATATAATTTTGATGAAATCCGAGAGCTGAAGAGAATAAATTGTTGAATAAAGTCTTTTTAAAATGAATAAAATAATAAAAAAATTCTTTGGGCACAAAAATTACTCTCGTAGCTTCATAAAATTAAGGTTGAACCACTGAAGTCACATTGACTATTTTAACGATGTCCTTACTACATTTCTGGGTCTTGAATGTGTCAGTTGCGTTGCTGTCTGTCAGTAAGCTCTCGTATTTCATCAAAAATCTTAATTTCTGTTCCGAAGATGAACAACATGAGGGTAATTAATGACATGATTTTCATTTATGGGTGAACTATCCCTTTAAACCCTTCAATTGGCTGCAAGCTTGCAATCAGATCTGCCTCCATCCAGTCAACAACCAATGGATAAAAATCCTGATCTTCATTTTTTATAATCCATTTTGGATGTACAGCACCATGCAGAAGAAAGGATCTGTCACTTTTTCCATTTCATTGCAACTTTAAAATGCAAGGGGCAGAGACTGTGCAGAACTTTGTGAATGACGGGCATTCCAATTTCTGTGGGAGCAGATGCCATGTAGACCTGCCAATTTCTTCTACTACGCAGCCAATGCTCTTCATGTAAGAGACAATTTAACATTCAACTCACCTCACCTTAATTTCAAATCTGATGACATGGTATCCTAAAGGCAAGTGTCATTCTAAGCTCTGCTGAATAAAATCCTGTGATTCTGCTTGGCAGGGGAGCTGGCATGGACGTCCTTGGCATCAGGGATGGGGTGTAGGTTCACAGCAGTATCAGTGCAAAGCCGAACAGACATATAGAGATGCCAGACCTGGTGGATTAACAGTGCCAACTCCATGCCCCACCCCAACCTGTGCTACTGTTGTACAGCATGACCCATTAATAGTTATGCCACCTAAATTAAATATTCGGGCCAAAAACTGTACTCAATGTGTTGAGACAATGTATCAGATAAATGAAATGTTAGTTTGGGCACATGCATGAGCCAGTAATGAGTATTTGAGCAGATTACAGAAGATCAGTTAAAAAAATAAAAAAAATAAAAACATCCAGTTCACTCTAATCTCGATTTAAGAGGGAAAGCCAATTGTTTGTTTCACCATTTATAAACAGTATGGCTTTAAGATTTTTTAAATTATTATTTTTTATTATTAATGATATTCAAAGAATGCAAAAGTTAAATGATAACTAGAATTAAAGTTTTAATTTTTCTAAATCTATGAGTCCACACCACAACTATAATGACAACAACATTGAAAAAACTTTCAGAGCCAGTCAGAAATCACCTGACTGAAGAGCTTGAGCATTTAAAGCATCAGATGACATATGCAGCGCATGTTTATAATAAACAGAACTTTATCATTCATTGGTATGGATGCCAGTTTCATACTGATAATTTTTTACACCTTTCTTACACAACCTTTACTGATTAAGCATTAAGATTAGTTAATAATTTTAGTTATTCACATTAACATTGTAAATAATTTATAATTTACTAAAATAATTTTAAATTTTATTAAACTATAAAATATTATACATGTAAAATATAGAAGAAATATAGAATCACTTTCATGTGGACATGCACATTTAAATGACCAAATGAATGCTTGCAGAGACAAATTCTGATTAATATTGGTGTATGCAAGCTGTCATGCGTGGATTTCTCGAAGTCAGAATTTTGTCTTAATCAGGTTAATGCTTTTGCATTACTGGCTTATAATCAGAATGTCCAAATTCCAATTGATGCAAGAATATTTTAGTGCATGTACACATGGTCAGTGTGTGTGCACAGCATCAAGTGTTTGAAAGCGATTGGTCTCCTTGTGTCTAGAAATGTCATGGAGTTTAACAAGTACAAAACTGGATCAACAGCGACATGATTAATTCAACTGTAATGTTTTACTGCACAGATGCTGAAAACCAGCAAGTGTCCAACAGGTTGTGTAGTTCCATAAGTTTCCAACAGTGTAGGCAGCTCTAGTGTCAGCGTCTGGCAGGATAAATACCGTTGGCCCTCACTGGGAGCTCCATACGGGCAGGCTAGGCGGGCGCGAACACTAGCTCGTAGACGCTAATGCTCATTGACAGTCTCTGCTGTTATGAGACCGCAGTGGCAGATGGCTCTCTTGTGCCATGCATGGAAAGGATCCAAGCAAGTTTAGCGAGAAAGTGCCCTAAAGAAATTATCTGAGGCTGGTTTTAGACGTTTTAAAATAAACATCATGACCGACATGGTTCAAAGACTAAATCTGTGCACGTTTTTGTAAATGCATCCTGCTTGTCGCTTTTTATTTCTCTCTCTCACTCTCCTAAGGTTGGGGATGCGAATGTCTTGGCAAAAACAACAAAGAAGAGTAACAGCCTTTTGTCACAGCATGCCCACAAATTTAAGCTAGGCACTAGCAATGCATGTTCAATTATAGTAATGATTGTCCCTAGTTTAACAAAAGAAACACCAAATATAATAAAAGAGGGAATAATAGCAACTGGCAACAATACACAACACATTTCAGCTGAATGAATAGCTATGAAAAGTGGTTTGACTGAATTCTCGGAGTTGACTTCAATATAAAATTATGAGACATTTCTGAAAGGATAATGACATTCAATGGGGATATTGAGGGCAGTATTTTATTTAGAGAATTGATGGATTGTAAAAAGTGGCACCTTTGACAAGTGGTGGGAGGTAATGGTTTTAAAACAACAAGAAATTTTGATTAAGATGTCATCTTTTTGTTTGGAATAATGTGCGTGGATTAATCATTCACTTTATGGAAGAAGTGCCACAGGAACAGTGTATACAAAAAAAAGTCAATTTTGATTGTGTTGACTTGAGTGATGTAGTCAACCGACATATTGGCTGATATTTGTCCACTTACTGGTGTCAGCCGATATGTTTTTGTTTTTTGTTTTTCCTGTGCAGCCAATGTTTCAGAAATAACTTTTATTTTGACAGTGACAAGAATGCCAGCATTTTTCCATTTTTTTCCACTTTCTTTTTTCACCTTGATGTGGACGTAAACTTAAAATTCTTGATTTCAAACTATGGTATGCTATGTCCAGTTGGCCTCCATCATATTCATATTATGTTACGGTTTATTGTATGTACAATTAACCTCACCTGCTCTTTATTTGTGAAAATACGATTCCCGCTGAGCACAAACTTACCATATAACTGAATGCACTGTTGGTTACAGTGTTTACTTCCTTTTTATTAATGCTTTTAACTACTTTATTTGTGTGAAGTACTGTAATAGGATTACAGAATCAAGTTGAAAAAAATAAATCTGTAAAATAAACAGATTTAGACTTTATAGCAAGTATAAATTGGTTTAATATTTATCAATTTTACAATTAATTAATTATTAAATATACAGTGTCTTTGCAGCAAATATGTTATTTAAATACAATTGTATAATATCATACTTAATGGCCACCTCAATATCTGCATCAGCCATCAAAAAAAATCCATATCAGGATTTGTTGATTCTTATTGATTTTAAAAAGCAAAATAAGTTTTTTTATAAGGCCGTTATGAGTGCTTAGGTCAGTTTTCTCAGCAGAGCCTGCTTGCTTAATGTCCTGTGTTGATGAAAGATGCATGTTACTGAAGAGTCAGTGATGCCATAACACAGACTTTGGGAAGTCTGCCAAGAGGTCAGAGGTTCAGCTAAGTGCAAACGTTTAAAGCTTCTTATGCAAATGATAATTTCCTGCTTTACACAGTCATTAGTTAGGCCAAGGCAACAGTAGTGTGATGCAGGTCAACCATGCCAACGTGAGGGTTTGGTACTCATGCAGCAAAGCCAGCTGACCTAGTCTTCAGGTGCTGTTGCTCTGCAACAATTTATTTTTAAAGGACCATAATTTTGTCAGTGGAAAAATGGTCACCCTCTTATCCCATAAATGTGCATTATTTGGTAAACTTAAGCTTAGATTTAAAAATTAAGCATCAAATACAGTTGTGATTAAAGCGGTCTCAAACTCAATTCCTGGAGGGCCGCTCTGCAGAGTTTAGCTCCAAATCACACCTGCTTGGACGATTCTAGTAACCCTGAAGACCTCGATTAGCTGGATCAGGTGTGTTTGATTAGGGTTGGAGGCTGGAGCTAAACTGTGCAGAGCTGTGGCCCTCCAGGAATTGAGTTTGAGACCAGTGGATTAAAAGATGCACATGAAAAAGTCATGAGCATTTTTTGCAAGCCAAAAGTAAGTTTTCTATTATTCAGTCTAAAATACATAACCTACATGTTTTATACAAAGTAAAAAACAGAGTAAATTATTTGGTCCATGAATTACTACATAATTTTTTAAAAGAAATTTAAATGTTTATAAAAAATACCATTAAGGTGAAGAAAAAAAAGGCTACGCAAAACCTTTTCTCTCAGTAACATACATTTTTAAAACGTCAATACTTCTGAAATTGAAACGACTCGAGCTTCCTCAAGTAATGGTGCTAACAATTTATTACATAAAGTTCATTCACATGTAAACACCCATTTATCCCTGGATCCGATAGTGAATCCATTTGTTTAAAATTTGCATAATTGATACCCTTAAAAGCTCCAAAAGGTCACAGAAAAAAACTACGAAGGTCTCTGTTAAATGCAGGAAAGGTAGGCATTTAGAAAGACTGTATGATACTCACCACCATTAACACACAAAGGAGCGATGTGAAGAAGCAGGACGCTGGACAGCACCACTGACTCCCAGCCTGCAGAAAACAACATGCGCCTTGGAGTTCATCATGACACAAACTGTCTTCCAAAACCAGGTGGATCTTCTGTTTAACATATAATCATACGGGAGAAACTTTAGAGAATCCGAGCAATAATCCTGGACATAAATCTCCTTAGATTTAATGCGTTACGAAGCGCGCTGCTTCATGCCAACTTCGGATGTTGTCTTCAGTTGTTTTTCCTCTTTGGTTGAGATTCAGGCCACCCTTAGCGTCCCTAGAGACCCTTCATCTCTTATCCAACTCCAACAAGGTGCCAAGACAGTTAAATGCGTCTCATTAGTAATGAGAGCCGGTATCAGGCGTCCACTGAGGAAGCGGAGAGTTTCGGTACCACAGACTACAGCAGGCTAATTCCAGCGGACTCCGCGCGCACACTCAGTCAGCGCGAGTTTTATATGCCAGTCGAACTCACGCTTGATGTGAGGTCATCTGCGCATGCGCCTCGTTACCGACACATTTGGTGTCATGTGTGATAGAATCACTGAAAAAGTCAATCAGCTCAGGAGTAAATATTTAACATTTACGGTCCCCAAATGCACTTAAATTCGCTTTAATAGAAAATATTGACATAGAAATGGTTTCATTATAAAAAATGTAACTGAGCTCTTTGAATTAAGGTACAAAACTGATGCAGGCGGCTCCCCCGAACAAAGCGTCTGAAATTGGGTCACCCATAGACGCCAGTCCAAACATAAGCAAACACTGTTTAGAGGGAGAGGGACAATCCTTAACTAGTTTCTTCTAAAATCAGTGCGAGCTGTGGAAATTATCCTTGGTCAAAGGGAAAATTGGTATTTTTAACCAGTATTATGCATAATTATAAATTGTACTTATGAATATGTAGAATTAGGTTTTATTTTTATATTTATAGTTTGCATATTAAGTTTTAGTAATTCTGTACTTTTCTTTTAGTTTTATTATCCTAAACTTTATTATTTATTATCCTAAACTTAAAAAAAACAAAAAACTTTCTCTTTATTTATTCCTTCCCTTGCTAGCTTGTACTTATTTGAACAATGACTGAGACTTGGTGTTACGAGCACTTCCTCTGTCTGATTGCCTCTTCAAGATGAATCGCTTTATGTATTCCCCAATTGTAAGTCGCTTTGAATAAAAGTGTCTGCAAAATGACTAAATGTAAATTATAGTATAAGTAAAATTATAACATTTATAAATATTTTAAAATAGCTTTTAATTCATATTTTCAGTTGTCATTTTAGGTTTTAGCAATTTTGTGCGGATGGAAAATTACTTTATCATCTTTTAATTCTGTTCTAGAAGCTTCTTCTGTGTCTATCTTCATGCTCATGTTGATACCATGTGTCAAAATTGTCAGACAAGAAATGGTATTTCTGTTAGGCAGGGGTCCCATAAAAGGGAATGTAAGTGATATGCATCACAATTGGTTAATAAGAGAATATCCTGGTAGAGTATAAAAGATTGGGACTAAGGGTTATTCTTTGTCACACACTCTGCAGATGCTCTGTATGACTGACTTTCTCACAAGAGTAAATCTTGTTTCTTAGATACAGTTGCTTTCAGAGCCCTTATTCCTCACCATATACGTTTTTTTAAAATCTTCCCTAGCAGTGCGTTTTTCATTTTCCTTTTTTTTTTTTTTTATATAGCTTTCATTTTGTTTCAGTTTTAGTAATTTTAGTACTTCAACAAACCTAATTCAGGGAGTTGCCAGGGTACCATTTCTATAACAATTCTCAAAGGGACAATTCAGCCTAAAATTTGAATTATTTATTCACCTTTATGTTGTTGCAAGCTTGTGACTCTCTTAAGTCGAACACACAGGACTCTATTTAAGGAAAAATCTAGCTGCTCCTTTCCATACAATAAAAGTGTTTTTGCTGAAAATCTTCCCCTGCAGCCTGTAGCTCTCAAATCTCATTTATGAGCTCCACAGCTCCCTTCTCCATTTACTCTCATGTATGGAAAAGAGCTTTTCCCAAACCTTGTGCACTAGAGTGACCTGTGATCTAAGAGTTTCTTTTAAAAATGAAAGCTGTTAAAAATACATCTGGAACAGATCAAGTAATGGCGCAGCCCAGTTTTCGTCAGTTAAGAACAGTTGACTGCTGAAATACCCCGAATATCAAATTAAATGCATCAGAGAATAAGCTACTAAATTAAAAATACAAAAGTAGTAGAAAACCTTCTAAAGTAAACTCTTCAATAGATGAGCTCACTCAAGAAGTTATAACTTCATATAAAAGATTTATTCTTACTCAAACAAATGTTTTAGTACTTGGTGGCAATACAAAAACAGATCTACAAACATTAAGTACAGAAAGATGACCCTTATATGCCAGCATCAATGATTAAAAAATATTAGATATATACACAGAAGAACTGCTATTGTAAAGGTGAAGGTGGATAATGACGTGACCATGTCCTTCATGTCATCTTGCTGAGTTTGGGTCTTAAGGCGTTGAAGACATTACATGGGTGCGGCCCCATCTGCCTGTGAGGACGGTGGAGTTTGGTCTGAGTTGGAAAAAAATAAAAAGCAGCCAGATTCAAAATGTTTTGAACAACGCATCGGAGTTGATCAGAATTTGATCTGAGGCATGTGTTACTCACACATGCCATTGGGAGCTCCAGAGTGCCGAGCACCCATGATCTGACCAGTACCGGCACTGCCCACCGAACGACCTAAAGTGGACACAAAAACCAGTGTTATTAAGACTAATATGAGTGTGCATTAGACAAAAGCGCTGACTGTGATATGTATTAGAGTGTACCGTGGTGAAGAGGGTTGAATGCTGTACTACTGCTGGTCTGTGTAGCTCCTGTTTGTTGCTGCTGTTCCACGTTCTGTCGTGCCTTCGTCTCTGCATATTTCACCTGCTCCAGGTGGAAGTTCTGCCTCTCCGACAATAACTGCTGTCTTTGCTGCTCCAGCTACAATAGAGAGATATCAAGTGAAGTTCAAACACCCTGAAATCTTCACCTTAAAAATGCAGTTAGCAGTCAGCAAGATCTTTCTCTGTTTAACACTTTCATTTTTAGGTGAACTATCCCTACTTCGTAGAGATTATGAAAACTCAAATAATTTCCAAAAGTAAATTAATGGCAATTAAGATGCATGTCAAAAAACACTCCTGCACTGAAAAATATTTAGTGTGCTCTCAAAAGTTTCTTGGAGTGATGCAAGGTCTTGTTTGAATGAAGCGCTCTAACTCACAGCCTCTTTTTCTCGATCCATAATGGTCTCCAGCTCTTCAAAGTGTCTCAGTTTGATCTCCAACTTTTTCATCTGAGTCTCAACCAGCAGAGCCACTAGAGATTTGATTTTCCTCTCTTCTACTGCCGCCAAGTGCTAGAGGGACATAAGAGGAAGAAAGAGAAGAGTGAGTTCAGATGAATCACTATTTTTATCACTATTAATGGTCACGGGAGCGGGTGCACCTATCCACCTTTGTTTTGGTAGCTGCAGAGGCCAGTGCTGCAGCAGAAGCTGTGGCGATGTTTCCCTCCACCAGTTCAAGCTCCACCCTCCTCTTCATCTCCTCCCCGTCCCCTTGGGTGAGGCACATGTCAAAACTCTCCTCTGGATAGACGAACAAGGAGTTTGAAAGATGGAGAAATACAGTAGGGATTGCATGACTACTCATTTTTTCACTTGTTGTCTAGAAAATAGTAGACTTTATGAGAAACAAAGATTAAATGAGCCTATAAAGTAAAGTTCAAAAGATTTTGGGTCAGTTTTTTTTTTTGTAAGAAATGAAAACCTTATCCTGAAAGTTTTAACAACAAAAAAAATAGCATTACAATTGTTTTCAACACTGTTAATATGAAATGTTTCTTGAGCACCAAATCCAAATATTAGAATTCTGAAGGATCATGTGTAGTCTCGCATAGCCAGACCTTCAGACTGATGGCTGAAGGTCTGGAATAGATGGCAGGTTTTATTGGCCAAGGCCCGCCAATGAGGCCGTTTGACCGACATGTCAAACAACCAATCATAGTTAGTTTCGTTCAGCGCCACGTTTCGGGGCATGGAAATGTCACCACAATAACAGACCGGTGTGTAAAATTCTCGGATGTATTTTAAAGATTCTATGCCGCGAACTTTAAATATTTCACATACTTTTGAAAATCCAGCGTTTAGTTGATCCTGATAAGCGCTCGTCGTCACAGTTGTAAACACGACGGCTTTCTTCTTTCGTGAGGGGGTTTGGCATCACGGCATCTTTGTTTCCAGGCAGAACGTTAAAGAACACGACACACGCGTCTCCCGGAAATCCTGTATAATTCAACCAATCCGATGACGACTTCGAAACTCCTGAAGTGTTTCCACTTTTGTGTGCCATATGCATCAGACCGAGACTAGATCATGTGACACTGAAGCCTGGAGTAATGTCTGCTGAAAATTCAGCTTTACCACCTCATGAATACATTACGTTTTATTAAAATAGAAAAAGTTATTTTAAATTGTAATAATATTTCACAATATTATTGTTTTACTGTAATATTTCTTAAATGCCGCCTTGGTGAGCATAAGAGACTTTTCAAAACTTTTTGTTGCTGAAGTCACTGTCATAAATTATATGACAAAATATGTTATTTGTGTAAAACAGCAGATATCGTATTGTATGTGTCCAACACAAATTTCCTTCGGGACAATAAAGTTTATCTTATCTTATATAGTTCACTTACAACATGCTTTGTGAAAGGTAAGTGCTACGGGTTCACCTTTTTGTACAGTAATTTTTTATAGTAGTTTTTATACAAAAGCTAAAGGCATGGAGAATGCTAGGTCATCTGGGCACCACATGCATACAGAAAATTAGCATATTATGCATACCAAATTCCTTTCAAAGGTAGTCTGAGTTTTATAGTAGTATACTATTTTGACCACAGCTTTGGTGTACCTGAGCTGTCACACCAACTGCAACTAACCATAAATATTTAACAATATAGCAGCACTGTGTTAAATCAAGGTGAATCAATGCAGAAGATTTAATATGCAGAGCATCTGTGATCCTCTGACCTGCTGTGCTCTCCTCTCCCCTCTCTCCTTCACTCTCTTCTTTCTCCTCGTTCTTCACACGCTCTCCCAAGATGCTGTCACCCTCAAACTACAACAGACAGTACAGACTCAGTGACAATCAATCACACTTTCCTTGTTAAGATTTGTGAATCAAGAACATAAAACATCAGAATGGATGATTATTTGTGTCTGAAGAAGCTTCTCATACCTTTTCATGCTGCTCATATTCAGTGTTCATCGTTTCTATACCACTCCCATCTAAAAAAAAGAACTATGTATTAATCAGAATCCCAATATTTATCATAAATGTTATTATATAATATTATGTGTACAAAGGCCATATAAAGACATTGATTACATTCAACATTATGAAACTTTTCTTTCACTTGCTGCCCTCCTCTGGATGTTTCAAGTATGACCATTCAAAATATTCTTTCCTGAATCTTAAAACGATTTTAATATGCACAACTATTCAACAGTTTGGGTCAGTAAGCCTTTTTTAATGTTTATGAAAGAATGATTGTATGCTCACCAAGGCTGCATTTATTGGGTTGAAAAATACAGCAAAAAACAGGAATATTTTGCTGATTTGATGCTGATTTTGGTTGGCCATTGCAGCTTAATATGTTTGTGGAAACCGTGATTTTTTTTTTTTTTTCAGGATTCTTGATAAATAGGAAACTCAAAAGAACAGCATTTATAGAAATCTTTTGTAACATTATAAATGTCTTTATAATAGATCAACTTACTGCATCCTTGTGGAATGTATTTATTTCTTTGGAAATAAAATCATCTCAGGTAATTTGCTAAGCTAGAGGTTTTGTTTGTTAAAGGGGGGGTCTAATGCTATTGCATGCATTTTGAGTTATTTACACTGTTAAAGAGTTGCATTCTCATGCTAAACATGGCCAAAGTAAAAAAAGAGTTGGATGTAAAACGGAGAATTTCTGTGTCAAATACATTCCTTCTGGTTTCATACAAGTTTCGGAAAGTTTTTAAGCGTGGTTCTTCATGACATCATGAAGGGTGGAACTCCTTATATGGGCATTTCTCCCAGAAGAGTGCGCCCATCGACTGGAGCAAGATCACGAGCGCGCCTGTCAACGAGCTTCATTCGGCAGCACTGCATGGGACTTAATTGAGAAGAATGTCTCCGAATAAGTGTGTTTTTGGTTGTAAAGGAAAGATAGCCTCGTTCAGCTTCCCAAAGAACCCAGGTGTTATGTGATCAGTGGATGCAATTTGTTTTTCCGGGGCAGCAATGGAGTTTTGCAAGTGTGTTTGTTGACGAATGTTTTATAAACAAGGCTCAGTTCGGCGCTGGATTTGCACATCGTTTGAAACTGATAGATAGAGCGGTCCCAGCGATAAAAGATCCCGGTCATGATTCTGAATGGCAGACGGTAAGTGAAACAGCATCAAATGTCTGTGCTTTGTTGGCAATCGGAGCTCAAGTGCTCATCACTCTTTAGCTCTGCCCATGGCGCGCCTCCAGGAACTCGGCTGTTTTCGGGGAGAATCGTAAAGCTGTATCTTTCTTTTATAAATATGATAAAACTAAAGATTCTTTGGAGACATGAAGGATGCAATACTACTTTATAGGTACTCAAGATTAACATGAGATTGGGTGAAACTGTGGGTGTTAGGTTCCTCTTTAAGCTACTTTTTGTGCACAAAGAAAACAAAAATAACTTTATTCAACAATTATTTTCCTCCTCATCCCGTTTTCCCAGGGGTGCCACCATTGTGGAGAGTATCACAACGCATGCGTTTGCTTTCCTCTGCATGTAAACGATGCATGCGCATGCTGCTGTTGATGAGGAGGAGAAGAATTGTTAAATAAAGTTGTTATTTTTGTTTTCTTTGCTCACAAAAAGTATTCTCATAGCTTCGTAAAATTAAGGTTGAATCACTGTCACATGGATTATTTTAATGACGTCCTTGCTACGTTTCTGTGCCTTGATCATGGTAGTACCCTTGCTGTTTATGGAGGGTCAGAGAGCTCTCGGATTTCATCAAAAATATCTTATTTTGTGTTCCGAAGATGAACGGTCTTACGGGTTTGGAACGACATGAGGGTGAGTAATTAATGACAGAATTTTCATTTTTGGGTGAACTATCCCTTTAACATGCATTTAAAAAATGATTTCAAGGGGAGAGATTTTTTTTTTTTTAAATCTTGCAGCTATATAAATCACTTAAAAAAACATCACATATACAAAAAAGTGAGATGAGTACCAGTCTTTTCTGAATGGTCAGGATCAAGTCTCGCAATGCTGCCAGTTTGGAGTGTAAAGGCTGGATCTAAATTATGTCCGAGTCTCTGTGTTCTGTGAAAGCTGGCACTGAATATCTCTGGTGGGGCCTCTTCTCTTGCTCTTGAGAATTCCTCTGAAAGACAGTTCAAACATTACATACATATTTTCTTGTGAATCTTCAAATCAGCACACACACTAACTCTTACCTAAAGCTGCCTTGGCGGCTGCAGAGGCCACTCGAGGGTCGACCACAGATGCAAGGAAAGCAACAGTGCTCATTACAGGGTTCCCTGACTGGCTGAAAGGGACAGGCTGATAGGCCAGAGGACCCATTGAGGCTTCAGAGTTCTCTAGGTATGGGTCCTCTATGGGCAACCGTAAGAAGTGAAGAATACAGTCGTCCTGTGTGCGACTGCCCACATGCTCTGACACCTTGTTCCAGTCATCTTTATACATCTCCAAAGCCTGAAAAGAGAGACATGGAATACAAAAACAACAAATAATCACAACTACTTTCAGGCCAAGAACCCCTTGGGGATAGAGAGATAGAGCAGGTAGACCATATTACATACTGTATTAAATTAAGTGTTGCATTTTAAATCATTATTGCATAAAATGTACGTCATTATATAATCATTATTGTGATATATGTACAGAGACATATACTTTTCATGTTTTACACTACATTTTCTATTTACTACCTCCATTTACTATTTTTACATTGCCATCTAAAAATGACAAAACATTATAATACAAATTACATTTTAATGTAGGATAGACGATAAAAAAAATGTAAAATGTAAAAATGTAGCTGGATTCTTGAGGCAAAAAAATTGTTATCATTGTTTGCTTGAGATAAATATAAAAAAATATAACTGGCAAACCCCCTGCAGTACCACTGTTGAAGGCTCCTGTTCATTGTTTGACTGGCTTACCTCCAAAAGTAAGAGTGTTTCCTGTTCTGTCCATTCGCTCCCTGCACTTGCGCCTTTACTCTAAAAGATGAAAGAAAGAAAAAAGACAAAGCAAGCACACAGTATTCAGGTGCTGAATCTCAATGTACAAATAGATTCGAAAATGTTTTGGTAAAACACTGCTCAAATGATGAATGTACACTGTTTGTGGTTTTTACCTTTGGATGTTTCTTAGCATAAATATCAATCCGCAGACCAAAGTTCTGTAGGTCAGATGGTTTTTCTCTTGATTTCTCTGGGAAATGCAACATATGCTGAGAAGCGGAAACCTTCAAACACACAAAAAAAATTTGTTAATTAAAATATTTTTATAGTGATTGCTAAAATGTATAATTGTTCCAGGCAACTGTTTTATTTAATCTCAAATCAATATTTCATGAGCCTTTATTTGACACAATAAGAAGCCAAGTAATAAAAGAGAAAAGGCCCAGTCTTGTGACATAAACAGCTGACCGTAAGAACTGATCATTTAAAGCACAGATTTGGTGTTTGGCAATGTAATGTCAAAGTACTTCTGCATTACCTGTAAGGGCCTGTGCTGTAGTGGGACGAGTCCAGACGGTGTGTCTGTAAGAACATTAAAGTGTGGTGTTGGGGGTGGGCCCATGGGGAGGGGTCGACTTTCTGCATCTACCTGGTAGTTGATCAACCCCCACTGCTCCAAAAATGAATGAACCCTAAAATGCACACAAGCCGGTTTATAAATTAATTACGAATTATTTATGAACCGGTATCATATTAAGTGGGTACAAGTGAATATACACACCTTATAAGTGAACACACATCTCCTGTCAGGTTTCGTCTACAGGAGGTTGAGGTCAGATACTCCTGAGGGTTTAGCCGGTATGTATCAATCATGAAGTTCCGGTAGGCAAGATATCTACAAACAAGATATGAACATGTTTATGTAGAGTTCAGGATGATGAATCTGATACAAATAGTATTTGCATAAACACCGACTTACATTTCTGGTGTTTTGGACTTATTTTTCCCATTGAAGAACTCAGGCAGAGCTCGTCTCTCTATCTGATGAATACTAATGCACAAAAATAAAAAAGCACTATTACGCTTCATAAAAACAAATGTGTAAGAATAGTAAATGCCCGCTTATGTTCAGAGCACTATGCCTCAATCTATGTACTGCAAAACTGAGAATGTGAGTTGGCGTAATCTGGACACTTGTACAGTTAAATCCTCACCAGTTGTAGTCGAACCAGGAGGCATAGGTGGGCACAATGATGTGATGCGTTTGCTCTGTGACACTCTCCTCCCCCTCCATCCCACGCCCGAACTCCCTCTGCTCCTCCTCATCCTACACACACAATAGGTCAGAACTTAAATATTTAAAGCACATGGTAGATATTGTGAGCTAGAGTTCCTTTAAACTAGGACTTGACTATAAACTGGGTTCTGGATGTAGATTTTGTATTAGCTGGACAGAAGCAACCATGACAGACTAACTCATGGCAGAAAGGGTCGAATCCTTTTTTTGTTCACTATTAGAATAGAATTTGAGAGCAATGTTGCAGCATTCTGTCCTTTTGCTTTTTCTGAAGGCATTCTTGGAAGGTTTTGGTCATGCACTTGGTCAAAAGTTTTCTGGGATGTGCACATACAATTTTATTTAGCTAGATTGACTTACTCTGACACCAGAAAGCAGGTCCTCTTCCTGGTCATCTGAGAGAAACACATAGATATTCAAGGTTATTACTGAAATACAAACAGATCATGATTCACTAAATAGTACATTCCTCAAACAAACTTACCTAAATCAGCCATAATGCCTCCTTTGACTGGAGTGTTTTCACTGTCTTTTTTTAGGTTCACTGTAGCCAATGACAATAACGTGAAATAAATAATGTGTAACACTCCCAACATTAAAATAAGCACTTAACACAGAAGAAAAAAAAGAAACTTACCATTTTTAGGCAGAATGACCTCCTCCATGTTAGGGACAGGCGTGGGATCTTCCATGTCTTTGGTGAGGTCCTCCTCTGGCTCCGCTTCCTCTGGTTGACCACGCCTCTTATACACACCTGAGCTATTGGATTATGCAAAATTAAATTGCATAAAATGAGAGGAAAAAAAAGCTACAGTGATTTCCAACATTACCATTTCCTGCACTGGTAACAAATAAATGTCACATAACAGTGACCAAAATAGTAGATTTAACCTTTTCTTTCCTCCTTTCTTCTTAGACTCAGAAGAAGGTGGAGACGGGGAGCGTCGCCGCTTCTTTCCAGGTTTCTGTTCCTTGTGAAAGAGAAAAAAAAACAAATACTTCAAAATAAAAACTCCATACCAAAAGCAAATACAAACTAATTTTTGTAAACTGATTTTTTAAAAATCATAAAAATTAGATAAACATACCTCTGTGCTTTGGTAGATACGCCGCCTGAAACTCATACTATTCCCATTCTCGTCAATCTCATAATCTTCCTCATTCATCCACTCATTATATGTGTCTGTGTCGAGAACCCATTTGGCATGAACCTGAGAAAAGAAACATTTAAGTAGATATTCTTCTTACGGTCTTATCACTTCAAATAAAAGCCCATCTCAATATTTAATATTTATAATCATTGGAACCCAACACAACATGTAAAGATTTGTGTGGGGAACTCAGGGTATTAAGACTAAAAGGATTTTTTCACCTTCAAGCACCTGTCTGGGTTGGGAGGTTCCTCTACTTCTCCATCTACATCACTTGCTGGTATAACGGAGTCATAACTGAAGAAATAAAATATAAAAGCATATACTTTATACAGAGCAAAACGTAGCATTTACTAATCCAAACATTCAGAGCACATATGTAAATGTGGGTGTGATGTATTCTCTACCTGTCTGGACACATGCCCCAATGCACCATCACTTGCCGATTCAATCGCATGACTGGTCTAAGCCACTCTTCTGGAAAAGACCAAACAGTGAACATTAAACACACAGATGTGAACTTTTCCACAGACTGAAAAGATACACAAAATTAAAACACACCTTCATCTGCTGTCGAGGGGGATGGGTATATTTGGTGGGTGGCTTGTGACTTCTCCTCTGTCACTGTGCCCTGAAAATGCAAGCAAAAAATAATGCATATATAGGAATGTAGACAAGCAATCAACTAGTCCACTGAGAAAACACTAATTCATTTTACTCTACAGAAAGCCAGATTATTAACAGGTTTTCACAATAAATATGGAGTTAAAGGGTTTTCAAATTTTTTAATTGTATTTTTATTAATGCATATTCTTTATTTATTCTCAAATAAAAAGCATTGGACGAAATTAGCTCAGAAACAGTATATATGCATCATACTTGTTACATTTTAATAGCTTTTTAATGTGTTTGAGTACTTGACTACAAAATTCCTCTAAATGCCCATCTGAAGTGTCTAGTGTGTATTGGATATATTTCCCCATTTCTTTGGTTCTTTTATTATTCCACTGACCTGGTGTCGCACAACAGTGTCTTTGAGTTTAAGAGCTTGCTTCTGCTCAAGATCAGGAGACAGGTACACCACAGGTCTGCTTAGTAAGTTATTCTAGCACAAATAAAACACAGGTCAGATACTGAACCACACATATACATGCTCGAGATCTTTGTCTTCACAAAAGATTCAAGCACAAATACCTGTGTCAGAGTTTTCTCCACAGATATGAACATCTCCACATTGCGATCCATTCTGGATGGGTTCTGAAGATCAAAGCGTCTCCTTTAATAAAAAATAAAAGATCACAGAGTGGATGAGATACGTTTGACATCACTCAATTTTATTAGCTAACACTCAGTTTTATTAGCTAATGAATTACCATTTACATTTACTGTAAGCAGCGGGCTGTATGATGACCGAAATCTTACATCATGGTATAAGCAACTTTAATATCATTATATTGTAATTAAAATCATTCATATATATATATATATATATATATATATATATATACACACAACCGTTTAAAAGATTGAGGTCAGTAAGGATTTTTATTCAGCAAGGATGCAATAAATTGATCAAAAATGACAGTAAAGACATTTACAATGTTACAAAAGATTTGCTTTAGAACTTCCTATTCATCTATTGCATTTCCAAAAAAATATTAAACAGCGCAACTCTTTTCAACATTGATAATAATAAGAAATGTTTCTTGAGCAGCAAATTAATGATTTCTGAAGAATCATGTGACACTGAAAACTGGATGACTGCTGTAATTAGGGCCCTATGATTTCGGCGATGCAGAAAACGCGGACGGAATCGCAGAATCCAGTCATAAAAACGGAATTTACAGTTTAGCACGGAATGTCCCGGAATTTGTCAAAGTTTGGATGAATTAATCAAAAGTAGGTCATTACACTTAAATCAAATCGCGATATGGACTAGTATCTGTAAATATTAAGCTGCAAAAGTTGATTTAAATACGAATCCTTCATGTTTTTTTTTTTTACTACATAAAAGGTGATTTCAGCGCCTGCCACCTCAATGAGGACATAAATACATGTATTACTATTACTATTACTACTACTACTGTTGAAAAATAATAAAACTTTATTTTTTTAAGAAATAATCACAAAATATTTCTTCCATGTTTTAATTTATCCCCTTTAAAATAAATAAATCCCCTTTATTTGCCAAAAAATTAAATGCGTTTAATTCTCATTAATTAAAAGATAAATTAAATCAAATGTTTTATGCCTTTATCTGATAACCAGTAAAATTGAAATACACAACACAGAATTTCTGAGGGGGAAAAAAACATTTCATAAGGCTACTGTAAGAATAAATAAAAATAGTTTGTATGCATTCAAATAATTAGACATGCTAAAACACAGAATTTGGTAACAATAAAACATAAGGGGAGAAAAAAAATTACAATTTCATACGGCCTTTTGTTACACTTTTAATAAGTTTCATGATTTTAATTAATTAGACATGCTTTTTGATTAATGAAATTTAATTTGACCATTAAAAAGGAATCCAGAAAAATTAAAACGGAAAAAACGGAATTTAGAAAAAAATAAAACGGAATTTGGGAAAAATAAAACGGATTTCATAGGGCCCTATGTAATGACTGCTAAAAATTAAGCTTTGCCATTACAGGAACAACTTGTATTTTAAAATTTAACAACACAGTAAGGAGTTATTTTAAATGATAATTATATTGTAGAAATATTTAACAATATTACTGTTCGTACTGAATTTTTAATCAAATAAACACAGCATTGGTGACTTTCAATGGCATAACAATAATCTTAGGCTGCATTTACACTTCAAGTCTTAATGCACAGATCAGATCCAATCTCTTGACCATATCCGATTTTTTGGCATTCACTTTAAACACGACTGGTATTCGAATCGATATGTGCTTACATTAGTTCCCGCCCATTTATCACTTTACTATGGATGGTAGTAGGCCCTTAGGTTTTGAATGGACATGCTTTTAAAATTATTCAAATAATTAATGTCGAGTGGACATTATTATTTGTCATGGACAACAGCTGTCATGGATGTTTTGCAACACAAAATCTGACTGAATGGATAAATACCTGTAAAGTAATGCCAATTTTCATTTGTAATTTTATCTATCTGTAGAATTCTTCAGTGAAATAAAGTAGCGCTGTAAGATTGAATGAATTTGAATGAATTAACGTGAGAGAGAGAGAGAGAGAGAGAGAGAGAGAGAGAATGCACGAGTGAGTAGCCTTCTGAAGCTTGTTGGTTTAATTAGGAAAACAGCTAAGTTATCACCTCATTGCTAAGAAATATAATGTAGGTTTTAGTAGCGAAGCTATTGTTTTTATAAAATTCACAGGGCAGGGGTTGAAAACCAGCTCCTGAATGTTGCACAATTTCTTACATATAAAGTTCACGCCTCAATAAATTGCAAACGTATATACAGCACGCTGGCATTAAAACACTCTCTTTATGTGCAGCACGTGTCGCTCTCGCATTAGGAGTTCTGCGGGGAATCGGATATGTGCGTTTAGACACAGGTCGGATGTCCAGATATTGGATATGTATCCAATTAAAATCCACATTTGGAAGTGGCCCAGATCGGATGTGAAAAATATCAGATCTCGTGCAGATTTGTGCGTTTACACGTGTGCAACAATTTCGGATCCCTGTCAGATGTGAGCAAAAAATCTGATTTTGTGCCAGTGTAAATGCAGCCTTAACGACACCAAACTTTGAATGGTAAAGTATATATAAATTTGATAGACAAACTCAAAACTTACACAACCAATTAATGATAGGTAAAAAAAAAAATGGCATCCAGCACTATTTAGCATTAATACTAACCAGCCCTGTTCTGTCTTGAACTTGTACACTGATCCCAGAATATGGCAGAGAGCACCGCCCGGCCTTAGGTCCTGAAAACACTTTGCCTGTGGACAAAGAAACAAGGATCAAACAACTGATCACTCATAATTCTGCAAAACTAGGTTTCATGCTATGACTGATCTTGGTGTGGTGGTGATGATGATCTCATAAAGGTGATTATGCATGGTTTGTCAGAGAAAGAAGTGGAAAAGCAGCAACTCACTGGGAGTTTAGTAAAGCTTGGGTTATTTGCTCGACGGCCAAATGAATCTTCCTGAAACTGCAGCAGTTGAATGACCAGCCCAGACAGAGACTTGCTGGAGGGAGCATCAGTCTGTACATACTTAAGAGGGGGAAAAAACAAAATAATGTATTTTTAAAATTGTACAACAAATTGCAACAAAACGTGACAATTGCAAAGAGGCCTATACCCTTTGAGTGTTTAAGTGCTTTTACTAAAATTGATTTTGCTACATACTGTACTAGTACTATTGAATGGTTTTCACATTCAAACAGTTTAAGACTTTAGATGCACCAAGGTATGTGTTACCTACACAGTGGGTAGTGGACAGGGATGGCATGTCACTGAGAGGGGGTGTGTCAGTCAGGTCGTGTAAACAAACACCTTTGACCACAAACCTGTTTCTGCAAACTTAAAGCTGCTCGCATGCTGCTAACATAAACATTTAAGTGCACCCCGTGATAAGGAAACTACAAAACAGTCTTTTATTTTATACTGACTCAAATGGTGGAGTTTGATATAAACATAACTTTATCGCTAAAATGAACACAGAATGAAGGTTGTTACGTCTGTCCTGTCAATTAGGTTGAGACCGTATTCTGTGGAGTTAGCTGTTTATTTCTATATTATACGAGGTAAACAGACAAAATACTACCACATAAAAGAGACTTGCAGTTTGAGGCGATAATAAGAATCACAAAACCACAAAAATAGCAAGACAACCAGAGCTGTCTGCAAAGAAAGCTTCAGAGAACCACATCATATATGGGGTCCCCGGCTATTTAGCTCGCTAACCTTTTTATAATGCTTTCCAATCCAACTGCGAACCGTCTCCAACTGAGAGATCATTTCCGGGCTTTCCCAGAATTTATAGCACGGTCCACCGTCCATTATTCGGCTCAATGAAGAGCTACAACCGGCTTGACTCGTCGTAGGTCCAGCAGCAGCAGAGCCTAGAGTTTGTGTAGCCATTGTTACATGCTAATTAGCCTTCGCTACCCAGAATGACTGCAGAGAGTGCAGACTCCACAGCGCCTCTAGCGGTAAGACCAAAAAAGGCGCCAACGACGCCTACTGCATACTACACACAGTACATACTGCATACTGGCCATTATTTCGTCATATTAGTACACAAAGTAGAAGAAAATATTAAACCAAAAATCTGTTGGATATTTAAGATTAGGATGGCAAAGCATTCGTTCAGCAGTCATACTCAACTTTCAACACTGCAACTAAATCTTAACACTGAAATTAAACGATATTAATTGTGCAGCGATTAAATAGAAAACTTTTTTTTAATTGTTTCTGTATATTGTATGTATGTATGTATATATATATATGTGTGTGTGTACACAATATACATTATATACAGATAGACAGATATATATAGATATACACACACGTACATACATACATACATAACAAATATATAACAATATTATATTTCTATTTTTTTAATGGCTTAATTGCTATTTTGTCTGTTTGCTTCATCGTTTTGTCTGTTTGCTTCATAATTGCTTAAAAAGGTCCATAATAGAACAAATCATATCATGCTGTTTTTGTCCTCATTGTTAAGAATGTCGAAATGCAGCTGCCCTGAACACTGCTTTCTCGACCCAGACTTTCAGACAAGTGCTGTGTCCTTAACTCAAATTCTAAACAGATTAGGAGTGTTATATTTTTAAATCTATCGTTATTTTCAATACCACGCACAATTAAGCTCAACCCAGGGCATGTGACAAACAAAAAATGTGAACTCGTTTTTGAAATACCCCTAATTCTTTACCGAAGGTTGGGCCAATGAATGGCGCATGCTCAGTGCGAACAGGGAGTGTTGGAGACAGCCAACAGTGCAGGGAAAGGCAAGACGGGTGAAAAGAGAAGCCCGTCTTCCTTTCGAAAAGGAAAAAAATACGTTGACGGAGCTTCGTTATATGTCCTCGCTTCACACCCGGCCATGCCAACGACACAGCGATGTATTATTACTGCAATCGGAATAAAATGAGCGCTAGTGCAGCCGGGCCTGGAGTGGAGAGTTGCGGGGCCGGGTGTCCGCATAGCGCTAGCCGCTGCTGCGGGGGAGGAGGCTGCGGTGAGCCCGTCAGCGGTGACGGAAGCTCGGCTGCTGCGGCTACAGCCACCAGCGCTGCCCCAGTGCGGAGCTCAGACAGGGAGAGCAGCGTAGCCGAGGCCCAGGCGTTCCGCGAATGGGACGATGCCACCTCCGGCGATGCGGATCCGGCCCAGAAAATGAACGAGGGGGGATTTTTTACGAACGGCGCTGCCGATATCACACGGGAGGGAGACGAATGCGCGGATTCGGGGGAATACGGCGGAGGACGCGGGCGTTTCTGTAGACAAAGCACAGGAGCGGGCGAGGATAACACCATTAATATTGATCACGAAGGAGCTGGTTTGCGGCGTTTCACGAGCGCTACGACAAGAAGGGACGAGCGCAGCGCGAGAGTCCGACGCGGACACACGGCGCACGCCGAGACCGAGATGATGACAGCCGCTGCAAGGTGTGGTCACGGGAATCCCGAGCCCGCGGTCATCAAGCGCCGGGGATGCAGTTTCACCAGAGCCTCCAAGAGGGTTTGTTTCTCGGTCGCCGCGGCCCGCGTTGGTTCCAATGGTAAAGCTCACGGGAAGGGCTCCGCGAGCACTGCCGAGACTTTCAGGCGCACGTCCTTACGGCGTATCCACTGCGAAAACACGACCGGGGCCCAAAAAATGAATTTCGCAGCGTGCCCGCCTGATGAAAGTGCCCAGCTGCCTACATGCAGGACGGCGAAGGGGCGCGTCAGACTGTACAGGGTGCGCTCCTTTCTTTCCAGCTCTGCCAACCATAACAACGGGGTCAGCGGAAACGGTGCCCCTCACAATAGCCTCCCACCGCAACCCTCCCTCCAAGCCGAGCCCGACCTTCGTGATTGCGTAAAAAAGCCCCTGTGTGCCCTCTCCATCACTTCTTCTCAGTCTGAGAGTGGGCTTCCTAACGGGGCAGAGCCACAGAAGTGTGATGGTACAGGTGTGGGCATTGATGCACAGGTGTCTGAGGGCCCCAGCACTGAGCAAATAGAGGCGGTGAGGGGTGAAGCCGAACACAGGCAGGCAGAGCTGGAGGGTCGGACCGACCACCTCTGGAGGCGCCTGCAGGCCGTACAAGTGAAGCAGGTGGAGAGGCATGTCACGCAGCAGCTGCATGGCCTATACAGGAGCCTGGGCTTGAGCTGCACCAGAAGGCCCAGTGCTGCCTCCAGAAACTCGGCCGAGCTGAGCAGGCTGGCGTGCAGCTGCAGCGAGATCCTCCGGACTTCAGAGAGCGCCCTGGACTCAGACCACACGGCCAGCAGCTCCGGCGGTGACAGTGACAGTGAGGAAGATGAGGGATTGGAGAGAGGGGGTCGTCGCTTTAGACCGCTGCCAATAAAATCAATGTAAGCTTTCCACACTATGCTTAACCCCAGGTTAAGAGTTAAGGAATGTTTTTCTCCTTAATGAGATGCCAAAGATAAAAAATCCCAGGAACAAGATAACCCAGGGTTAAAGGGATAGTTCACCCAAAAATGAACATTGTGCTCATTTACTTTCTTCTGTGACAAAATAATATATTTTGAAGAATGTTTATACCCAAACAGGTTTGGCTCCCATTGGCTACTATAGTATGGAAAAACATACTCAAAGTCAATGGGAACTGAAACTGTATGGTTCTAAACATTCTTCAAAATAAATTATTTTGTGTTCACAGAAAAAAGATATGCATACAGATTTGAACCAAGATGAGGGTGAGTAAATGATGACAAAATTCTTTTTGGGGGGATTATTCCTTTAAAATGACCCTTTTATAGCAATTTCAAATGTTAAGTGCTCAGCCTGTTTTTATATACATGCATGTACACCTACATGTACACGTGTAGAAAAGCTTCAGATGACTCATTGCATGTTGGTGTTGCCTTTTGAATCACCACTGTACTATACAATGTACATGCTGTACTGGCCGTTGATTCATGGCAGCCACATTGAGAGGTTACAAAGCCATTTCATGCCAGGCTGTTGGGAATAAAATGGGTCAGAAGAAGCTTCATTCTCAATTCTTTTAGGACTTCCAAAATGGTCCACTAGGGTTGAATAAACCATGTACCTTTTTTTCTTTGAAATAAAGTTTTTAAGAGACTTTAACTTCCATGGAGACTTACCAATGCACAAAATAATTAATTATAGTGTAAAAGGGTTCTTATGATTATTAAATGTTCTTCATAATAAGGAGAAGCATGGATATTTTAAGAACTAGTCACTGAAAGGTTCTTTGGGGAACCCAAAATGGTTCTTCTATGGCACCACTACAGAAACACCCTTTAGAACCTTTATTTTTTTAATAGTGTTGAATGCAAGTTGCTTTGGACAAAAATGTCATAAATGTAATATGTAAAAAAAAAAACTTTATATTTACATCACATTGTTTTATGCATATACTCAATATTTAGTTTCTTCTCTTTCAGTGTCACTGGCAAAGAATGGCAGTGGGCAGAGAGCAGGGCGTGGCTTGGCAGCAGGTGGGTGTGGCTGCAGACTCAAGTATCGGAGCTTGAGTATCGAATCCGTGCGCTGACAGAGCTTTACACACATCTTCGACAGGGAAAGGTATTCTGGGTGTCCATGTGTGTGTATTTTTGGATTATTATGGGTGGATGGATTCATCTGTATTTTTTATGTTTCGTCCAGGTGCGGTCCACTTACTCTGTCCCTGACACGCCCCTCAGAGCATCAAACCCCTCCCCCGCGTCACACAACTGCAAGTCAGTGAATGATTTAACTTGCATACAAACACAAACTGGTCCATTTTTGTATTTGACATTTAATGTACTATTGCACTACCCCCTAGGTTGTCCTCAGTTGGTGATCCTAACAGGAAGTGGCAGACAGAAGACACCACCGCTCCACAAACAGTGCCCAGTCCACCTTCTTCTGCTGCACGGGTTCGACCGTTACTCCGGCAACAACGTCACAGACTCGTTCGCCTGGAAGACTGCACAGCGCTGGGGTCAAAGGTGAAGATGGTCTCAGAGTTGACCTTGCTGCTGCTTTTCTGTTATGCAGTGTAACTTTTATTATTATTGGCTGCTCTTCATTTTGAATTATGCCTTGAACAGGAACATAAAAAAAACAGGAATCTCAATGATAAGTTCTTGAATTTATGTGTCTCTCTCAGGCGGTTTCGTTACAGTGCTGGTGTGAGCCGCCGACTGTGTGTGTGTTATGTGGGGGTGCTCCTCCTCGCTCCCCCTCAGATAAGGAGAAAGGTCTGTGGATGCGTCAGACCTGGCTCGATATGTCCGTTCACCCTGTCCTCTCAATGCCATCAGGTGAGATCTGTATATTCTCTCTGTATTATCTCAAGATTATTTGTTTTTGTTGTAAGCACAGAATTGTGTATATTTAGCTTGTATTTCAACAGTACAAACTGTACAAGGCTGTTTAAATGTTCTTTTAGGTTGATGTCCTTGAAAGTAACCTTGAAAGTTATCCTCCTGTGTGCCTTTCACATTACAGTGGCCCTGAAATTTGTCAAATTTTCTTTTTTTAAATTTATATTATGAATATAATACAATTATAATGTATGTTTTCATTTATTCAAAAATACATTTATTTGTATTATAAATATATCAAAATAATGTAGAATAATATTATATATAAATAACTATATAATTATAATATATATTACTTTCATATAATTATACAATTAGATATATATATATATATATATATATATATATATATATATATATATATATATATTTGTGAGTGTGGCTTTGTAAGTGTCTGTAAATGTCTTTATACTTTTTGGGGCCACTGTGAATGAAATGTGTGGAAAATACTCATTACTGTCACATTTACTTTTTACCTTAATGCTTTGAATTTCCTCCATTGCAGATTCACCCCTTGCCCTGCATTGTGGGATACGCCCGCTGGCCGGGCACCATTCTCATAATTCACTACAGTGGACAGACATGTCATCGGTGTCCTCTTGGCCGGGGAGGCGGGGCCAGGGACGAGTTGGGAGAGTGAGGAGGAGACTAGTTTGTCCCCGTCCGCCCAATGCACTGCCTCCTTTATTTAACACACCTGGTGGGTGAAATATATATTGTCACTAATATTAACAACAGAGTATATACTGTAGTACACAACCATTCAAATGTTTGGGGTCAGTAAGATATATTTTTTAATTGTTTTAAAGAAGTTAATACTTTCATTCAGAGTAAATACATTTATAGTGTTACAATTATAAATTCTGTTCTTCTGACCTTCCTGTTCCTCCGAGAATCATCCAAGAATTTGTGGAAACAGCCTTGTTGAGCACAAGAGACATCCTTCATAAAGATTACTTTTTTTTTAAACCATTTTCAAAAAGTTAACAAAATTGCTTTTGTAGGTGGTTCTGGGTGCAGAAGCCAGAGGGATGTGATTTTTCCCAACTATCTTCATCCACGAGCTCCATATTTGCCCATTCTGCCGGCAACACCCCCAACAACAGACACACCCACTCAGGTACAACTGGTTAAAAAAAGCAAAATGTCAGCAGCTCACAATTCTGTGTGTTGTGGATGCCTCCTAAATCTCTCTCTTGTTCCTCAGCCTTTAAGAAGGAGAAGAGCAGAAAGCTCATTTGACATTGACAACCTGGTGATGCCTTTGGGCCTGGCTGGACTAGGAGCACGAGTGCAAAGACTACAATACAAGGAAATTATCACACCAAGGTATGAATAATGCAGCCTAACCTCCAAAACCACTACACTGAATATGCACTCACTCAAAAATAATACAACAAGAATGAGCGATTACATAATGAACATTTAGCTTTGATGAGTCGGACTTCCTGTGGTCCTTCTGTCAGACAGCCATTGTGCAAAGTGGCTTTGGTTTCAAGTAATTTCCCATTAATTATTCAAACACAGTGCCAACTATCCACTGTTTCCTTGTGTTCCATCGTTTATAAAGTAGTACAGGTACCTAACTGGAGCCAGTCTGGCAAAATTAGCATACAGTGTATTTACATTATATTATAAGGAAGCTTAAAAAGTGACAACAGTGTACTAGCATACTGCTATGGGTTTCCTGTGGTGATACTGATAACTTGAGAGCAGGATCACTGATGGCTTTATATATAAGGATACCAGCTATACACGACTGCTGAGAGCAAATGATTAAATAAACTCTTATTTTACACTACATTTACTTAAAATTCAGTAATACATTTAAAAAAAATGTTTTGTTGTTTGTTGACGTGGTGGTAAGAAGATTTGGGATGTGTAAGAATGAGAAACTGTCATGTCTGTTAATTGACTAAGCCAGCACGTTTTTTGACTGATGCTGATAGTCTTAAACTGTTGGCTGATATATTAGTCTAGCACTATTGTTGATGAAAAATGTTTAACTTTGTGTCATGTGTTTAGTTGGAGGGAGCTGGACTCTCTCTCAGGGGTCTCTAAAAACCAGGAAGGGGCACATGCCCTGTCGTTCAATTACAATAACATACAGCACCAGCCCAATGGGGAAGGACTGGACATTGAGGAGGAAGAGGTGTGTATACCTTTAACAAGGTTTTTTTTCTTATTAAGACACCTGGTATTTTGTCTATTGATTTTCTCGACCATTCAATGTACAGGTGGAGGATCTCTCTGACACTGTGTTTCTGAGCCGCCATGCAGTGTGTGAGAGTAGAGAGAGGAGTCGGTGGGGGAGCTGGGCTCGCAGACGTCGCCGGGGCAGGTGAGAGACATTTGTGTGTGAAATAGTGGTATATGTGATGGAGAATATTTAAGCGGGTGTCCGAATTGTTTAAACGGGTGTTAGAATAATGTTTTTCAACAACAGGGATCAGTTTGTAATTAAATATTTCCAAATGCTGTTTATTTGTAACATATGTATTAGAGCTGGCGTAGCTTTTTGGGCATATTCCCCAACATATTAAGCCACAGGGCTTATGAGGATGATAAAAAATCAGAAAATAAGTAAAATATAAAATGACATAAAAGAAAACACCAAAAAGAATACAAAATAAAATATAAAAATAACATTTAATAATTATTATTTAAACAAAATTAATACTTTTTATTCAACAAGGATGCCTTATATTGATCAATTGACAATAAAGATTTATATTACTACAAAAGATTTTTTATTTTATATAAATACTGTTCTTTTAAGAACTTTCTATTCATCAAAGAATCCTAAAAAAAAAATGCTGAAATTCAGCTTTGCCATAACATGAATAAATTATGTTTTAAAATATATCAAAACAGAAAATGCTTATTTTAAAAATAAACAATAATATTTCACAATATTACAGTTTTACTGTATTTTTAATCAAATACATGCAGCCTTGGTGTGCACTCTTTCAGGAACTATAAAAAAAAATCTTACATACTCCAAATTTCTACATTAGAAGTTAGCAGTAGATTGCATTAATGGTTAATGTAATGCCACATCATGACTTTTACATAAAATAACATGTATTTGAGTAGTTGACAAATAACTTATACATGTACTTTTTTCAACATCAAGAATGTAGGTTAAAATTAACAATGTATAAAGGATAGCTTGGTACTAAAGCTTACACATACGCCTATTTCATGCACTCTCTCAATTAATATGTGGCCATAAAACAGTGGGTAGTTTTAAAATAGTTTTAGATGAAGTATAGCATGTCAAACTGCAGGACGCTGCGGTCATTGCTTGAAATTTCATTCTCTGCTTGACTTCCTCTCTCAGATCTTCTTCCTCCTTCCACGGGGATGGGAAGTGCTCCAGGGGATTGGAGCAGACACCTGGCTCTCCAGATTCCAGGCAAAGTCATTTTGCAGAAGGAGACGTCTCTCCATGCAGCCCCTTCTGTACTGAAGCGGAGGATCCCTTCAGCCAGGCTGAGGATGAACAGCAGGTGTGTGTGTGAGAGGAAGAGGACTTAACATTCTGTTCAACTTCATTATTGCTTTAACCATGGCAACTATTTAGTTGGAAGAACATCCTGTAGTAAAAAAAGTCTGCATTTTTCTGTTTCTCCATGAATCATTAAATCCTTGAGTCTTCTTCTGGGAGCTGTTTGTGAATCCTGAAAGATATATATATGCTTAATATTCTCTACATTGTGAGAGACTATGAACGCATATAATAAACCCCAGTGTTTTGGAGTTTGATAACCTCAGTGAATCATCATCATCTTCTACATTTGCAGGCTGTGCTGCCATGGGAATGCCGGTCGTTCCCCTTGCAGGAGTCAGAACTTCAGTGGTTGCAGGAGGAGGAAGAGGCGGAGCCCGATGAGGACCCGTGCACCGCCAGCGGCCGCAGCCAAAGCACGGACTCGGGCATCTCTGTGGGCAGCCTGGAGCTCTCCCCGAGGACCCCTCAACCCCCTCAGCAGCACTCAGGCACAGAGCGAGCCACCCCTCACACACTGTTCTGCAAACCAGCCACCCCGACAACAGTCTCTACAGCTCAGGATTCTCCCAAATGTCCTCTTTCCTTATACTCGTCCTCTCCGTTTTCATAGCGCATCATTTGTCCAGTCGTTTTTCTGCTCTAATACAAAAACAAAACCACATGTCCCAATGCCATTGACCCTGTCAACCTACTGTATTTATCTAACCACGAGCACCTTGTGTCCTCGTTCCCTGAACCCTCTGGAGCCTTACATAAACCACAGAACCTATTATTTATAATCTTCCCTCAAACCCTCACTCATTCGCCCAATAACATGTGCATCTCCACCAACAGCCCAGTTTCCCCAATGAGCGTCTCTGGTCCTTCCTTGTACGTTCTTTCAACTCTTCTTCACCAGCCTGCCCCCGATACAGCTGCCGTTCAATCTGACGCTACTGTAATGAACAGATGGTGTCTGTTTTTCCGTTGTTTATTAATTTTTTGGACCTGTCTAAAGCTTTTTCTCCAGCTATGTCAGTCAGTCATTTTGCATTTTAGTTAAATCATTGTGTTTAAAGCTCTATGCTGTTTTCACAGATCAAGATGTTACGCCATCAAAGGGTGAGCCCAAATTGAAAGCTCTTGGTTATTGATCTCCATGTAAAGGCACTACATATTACCCTCATTTTCTGTGACTTAGTTACCTTATTCATGTGTTGTATTGTATGTATTCCACAGAGATGTATGCGTACTGCCGAAGAATCATAGCATTTAAAGTCTGTTACATGCTCTCTGGACGCTACATTGTCTTTTCTGCTTCCTTTTGAGCTCAACACAAGAAGTATTTTTGATTTCCATATGACATGCTATGTGTGTGTGTGTGTGTGTATTATGTTAAAGGAAGCGTGGTAGTTCTTGTGTTGATCAGAGAGTATGTATGTGTGTGTGATTTAGACAGGTCTGATGTACTGCTGCATTACGGGGTAGCGTTGGTGAATAAAAACATCATTTTGTAGGAACACAACAAAACACGAGAAGATAAAAGTTAATGGAAGTTCTATTTGAAGCACACATGATGCTCTCAATGCAAAGACGTAATAAAAGGAATAAACATAAATGAGAACTACTTTTGCTTGATGCTTATTTACTTTACTCATTTGTTATTTATGTTGCTGTATGGAAGCACATTTCAGCCACATAACATGAAAATCATGCTTTGGTAAATCATAATTATGAGATAAGTCTTGACATACGTTTAATTTTTCATATTTATAATTAAATTGTCATAGCTAATACTTTTTATGTCAGTTTTGACTTTTATCTCAATTATGATTTAGTAGCCTATGCATAATTATGATTGATCAAAGTTTTTTTCTTACCTGTTGAAAATGGGCTTTCATATTCCTGCCTAATTTGTCCTAAAGAGAGAGAGAGAGAGAGAAATTTACCCCCATGGAGTGCCAACACATTTTCTTTTTTCTGTAATACACAAAGATGTTGACGTCTTCATACATTGAAAGAGGTTGTTGATTTTAAACGGCAAGACACAAAAGTAACATTAAAGTATACTATTATTCATAAAAGTAGTGGACAACATGCTTGAAAAGGACCTTGACAGCGAATGTTTTACTTGTCAGATGATTTTTACTGTCGTTTTAATCCTACCCTAACACATTAAATTCCTGTATAAACTTTATAAACTGGTTTGTTATCCTTTCATACATTGAAAGTGAAAGTGATGTGACCAAGTATGGTTACCCATACGCCTTACCACTACTAGCACGCCTCAACGCCTTCAAACGATCGACGATCTCAAACGCCTTACCACTACTAGCATGCACAATTCAGGCAACCAACTTGATTTAATTTACACACGCAATTGTACTGCAGATAACATTCTGGTACAACCACTACATATCTCTGACCATTTCTTTATTACATTTACATTACATGTTGCTACCCGTGGGCCACCAACCCCCTTACCGGTTACTTTTAGACGAAACCTACTCTCCCTTTCTCCCTCCCATCTTTCCTTAGTATCCTCCTCTCTTCCCTCACCTACCCATTTCTCATCTCTGGATGTGTGAATGCAGCTAATGACACGTTATGCTCTACCTTAACCTCTTGTCTAGATGACATTTGTCCTCTCTCCTCCAGGCCAGCACGGGCTGCCCCTTCTAACCCCTGGTTATCCGATGTTCTTCGTGAGCATCGGACCAAACTCCGAGCGGCAAAGCGAAAATGGTGCAAATCAAACGATCCGTCGGACCTGAGTAGGTATCAGTCTTTGCTCTCATCTTTCTCTGCTGAAGTACACACTGCTAAATCCTCACATTTCCACAACAAGATCAACAGCGCTCCAGACATGCGTAATCTCTTCAGAACATTTAATTCTCTCCTCTGTCCCCCTCCACCTCCCACCACTTCTATAACAGCTGATGACTTTGCCACTTTTTTCACAGACAAAACTAGAACAATCAGTAGTCAGTTCTCATCTCTACACACACAGGACCTCCAACCAACCACATCCACTGCTAAAACTCCCATCTTCTCCTTCTGTCCCCTCACTGAGGCAGAAGTATCCAAACTTCTCCTACATCCTACAACATGCCCTCTAGACCAATCCCCTCACACCTTCTCCAAGCAATCTCTCCACCAGCACTCACACACATCATCAACACATCCCTCCTTACAGGCATTTTCCCCACTGCGTTCAAGCAGGCTCGGGTAACCCCACTGCTCAAAAAACCTACATTAAACACTTCTCTTATAGAAAATTACAGACCTGTCTCTCTCCTTCCATTCATAGCGAAAACAGTCGAACGAGTTGTCTTCAACCAGGTCTCATTGTTTCTTTCACAGAACAACAAACTGGACATTAAACAGACAGGTTTCAGCAGCGACCATTCAACTGAGACTGGGCTACTCTCAGTCACTGAAGCCCTGCGAATTGCAAAAGCTGATTCCAAATCATCAGTCCTCATTCTGCTGGATCTATCTGCCGCTTTTGACACTGTCAATCATCAGATCCTCCTGTCCACCCTCTCATCACTGGGCATCACTGGGATTCCACTTCGCTGGTTTGAATCCTATCTCACTGGTAGGTCTTTCAGGGTGGTCTGGGGAGGGGAGGTATCCAAAGCACATCAATTTGTCACTGGAGTTCCTCAGGGATCTATTCTTGGACCCCTCCTCTTCTCCACATACATCATTGGGTCCCATCATACAGGCACATGGCTTCTCCTAACATTGCTACGCTGATGACACACAGCTCTATCTCTCTTTTCAACCAGATGATCCAACGGTAGCTGCACGGATCTCAGGCTGCCTGGCGGACATCTCGGCATGGATGAAAGAACATCACCTACAGCTCAACCTGGCAAAGACTGAGCTTCTCGTCTTCCCTGCCACTCCAACTCTACAGCATGACTTCACGATTCAGTTAGGTTCGTCAACAATTGCCCCATCAACTTCGGTCAGAAATTTTGGTGTAATCTTTGATGACCAGCTGACCTTCAAATAGCACATTGCAAAGACTGCTCGATCTTGCAGGTTTGCACTACACAACATCAGAAAAATCAGGCCCTTTCTGACAGAGCATGCTGCACAACTTCTTGTCCAGGCCCTTGTCGTTTCTAGGCTGGACTACTGCAATGCTCTTCTGGCTGGACTTCCATCAAACACAATCAAACCTCTACAAATGATTCAGAATGCAGCGGCATGACTGGTCTTCAACGAGCCCAAAAGAGCCCATGTTACACCTCTTTTTATCTCCTTGCACTGGCTACCGGTTGCTGCTCACATCAAGTTCAAGACACTGATGCTTGCATATAGAACAACCACAGGCTCAGCACCCGCCTACCGCCTACACTCACTGTTACGAATCTACATCCCATCCAGAAGTCTGAGATCTGCTAGTGAGCGACGCCTCATGGTACCATCACAGAGATGCTCAAAATCACTCTCCAGAACATTCTCGTTCGCCGTTCCTGGCTGGTGGAATGAACTTCCCACCCCTATCCGGAATGCTGGATCCCTGTCAATCTTCAAGCAACAACTGAAAACTCATCTCTTTCGACACTACTTGACTTCTTCCTAAACTAAAAAAAACAAACAAAAAAAAACTATATCTTTCTCTTTATTCATTCCTTCCCTTGCTAGCTTGTACTTATTTGAACAATGCCTGAGACTTGGTGTTACGAACACTTCCTCTGTCTGATTGCAAACTGCTGCACCGAGCGACCGTGGTGCAGCAGTTTGTTTATAGCCTAAGCCTACGTCCCAATGTGCATACTATCCATCCTAAATTCTATGTGACATTAGTAATTTTCAATACTATTTAGGGCAGATAGGGTGGATAGTATGCACATTGGGATGCAGGGTAAGTTTAGCTTTTCAGTTTTGGCGCTTTTATTTAGGCTTCAAAATAAAAGTTATATTATTTTGTGAAGATTATCTTGATGGACAAAACGTGTAAATTTCATGAACTATGATTGAACACAGAGCTTATTTTTTGCGATAATCCAAAAGCCTATGGAAAAATCCTATTGGCTTTTTGTCGAGGGAACCAGTTTCATGCTAACGAAGCTTTGCTCCACTGACCGCCAGCAATTTTTACGCAGATTGCATCAAGTAATAATGTAGTAAAACGCAGATATTAAAAGGCGAGATTCAGTGGACACCTTATTGATTATGTATATTTTGTACAGGCAAGAGGATGAAGCCAGAATATAAACGCAATGTGCAAAGTTTCACATTAAATGGCTTCCCATTGTAAACCATTAGAAGGAAAACACTGAACCATTAAGCGGACTGAGTTCATGTTCCCGGCCTCATCTGCTTGCCTGTGTAAACTATGCATCATTAATGTGGTGATTACTGAATTTGATCTTTTAATATTACTGTTTTAAATATATTAAGGCACTTTAAGTGTTTTTACAACGTTTTGTCGCACTGTTTATGATTGAAATATTGCCGCGGGTGCTTAATATGGATTGCAAATGGCCAAAAGTTGCATTTTGTTCAGAAATACCTTTGTTTTATTCTTTTGAGAGGTGATCTAAATATTTGCGGCTGGGAAACATGAAAAATTGACACGCTTTTGCAGCAGTTCTATGGATGTTTTGCCCTCCAAGTCTTCGAGCCGGTCACGTGACTGAAAACGATCAATTGGGACAATGGCAGCTTCACTTTTCTTCAATGGAAGTGAGTGAAGGTGCGTCGTCCATCTTTATTTACAGTCTATGGTTGGGAACCACAATACATCGCATATTCATCATGCAGCAAGACGTCGCATGTTTTCAGAGTTATTTGAATGTGGAGTCACGAATGCTTCTATAAAATCTATTCTAAGAATAAAGGATTATAAGTCAGCGAAAGTCATTATCAATTTTCTGCATATGACTGGACTTTACACAAGGAGTGTCAAGTGGAGTATCCAGACGCCCTGAGGAGGGCAGCATACGCCGGTGTTACGTCTAGTCTGCCGCAAATTCTACAAGAAGAAGAAGAAATACATCGCATATGACAACATACTGGTGAGTAAAACAAGAGATGTTTGTTTAAAACTTGTGCAGCCACTCCATCATATATGTAAGGAATAATTGACGACGGGCCGTTGAACTATTAGAAAAATAATGTTAAAGAGTGGCCGTTACACCTCGGGTGTGCATTATTTTTCTAATAATTCAATGGACCGAAGTCAATTATTCCGCTTATACTACGGTTGCCACACCTCAAGACATTGATCAGATGATATATTTCAAGGCATTCGTCCGGTTTTTCTACTTAAATCGCTATTGTGAGTAGGATTATTTCTTCTGCATCTCATCCAACGACTCCCTTGCTAATTCCAAAACGTCATTTTAAACATAGTAACGGAGGCTTGAGCCGTTGGTAGTAGACTAATGCAGTTAATAACTAAGTTATGAAAGAGAGAGGGAGATTACCTCTGTGCGTCTCTCAATAGTGTTCGGCAGCAATGTCTCTAGTTATAGTGAAACTTAGTTCATTTTCTTCACGAACAGCGCCTTTGTTGTTACCTCGCTTGTGAGAAGTCATGTAGTTTTTAAATTGTTAAACTACTGATAAAATTGTCAGACTAGCGCTAACAATATTAGCGCGATGTATGTTAGTGTGTGCAAACTGTTATGTATGTGCGGTCTGTGAGGGAGAGAGAGCGGGAGAAATAGAGTATGTGCTTTACGTACATAATAAAACGTAATTTTGTGGCAAAACATGGAAATGATCTGTCGTTTTTATCCCTTTGCTTACTATATTTATGTATTTGGCCAGTGTCTTGTTGGTTTTGATTGCATTGCTGTTGTAAGACCTTATGTATTCCCCAATTGTAAGTCGCTTTGGATAAAAGCGTCTGCCAAATGACTAAATGTAAATGTAAATTTATAGCCTAAAATATACAGGGGTCATTCTATGGAAATGTCAATTTTTCTGTCCCTAGCCTTTACAGAAATATTACACTTGGAAAAACACTTGGTTACAATTTTTTATATATAGCCTATGTTTTAAAATGAAACAATGTGCTATTTGAACAATTACACTTTTTTGAGCCATCGATGTGGCAATATTTGTTTTTAATTAATTATAAAGAATTCCAAGCACCACGAAACTGTCCCCACAGCCATGTACAGAGGGAAAGTGCTTTATTTTGAGGTCAAAAACAGTTTTTTCTACCATTTAAAATAAAATAATGTATACATAACTATCAAATAAATTACATAAAAAAAACAAAATGCCACATAAATATTATAGAAAAATATGTAAAATATTATATTAAATTATAATATATATATTATATAAAAAATATATTATATAATATTATTAAAAAGATTAGAAAAAATCATTAAGCTGTCATTTGTGTATTCATGAAGTCAAACGGTAATCTAATAATGTGGTCTAAGTTTAAATGTTAAAAAAGAAATACATTTTAAGACATCTTGCCATACCAGGCTATTCGAACCAAATGTATTTACTCAGTATTAGGATATGACTACTTGTTTTTTATTACAGCCCGTGATAATTAATACATTACAAAAACATTGTAAAAATTAGGCTAAAAGAAACTCATCCCACTCCTCTACGTCTACTTCTATCATCGCTTGGATTACAGCGTCACGCGCCTTCTTTTTGAATGTGATTTTTCTCCACTGAGGGGGCAGAACATATTCAATTCAAGTTTATTTGTATAGCGCTTTTTACGATACAATCGTTGCAAAGCGCTTTACAGGAAATTAAGTTTCTACAATATATTTATACATTGTAGAAACTTAATATATTAACTTGTGGCAAAATTTGTTAATTCTGCATGTTGTTGGGGATCAGAGGTTGGCATCCTCTGAGGTCCTCTGAGGGGTTGGCATCATCTCTTCTCAGGTGTTTGGTCATCTCAGATCATTTAAGGTCTGGATCCAGACTGAAGCTTGTGTAATTCCTAGTTACCACGGGATGTTAATCCTGTGGCAGAAACAAAGAAACAAAGAGACATAATAAGCGTAGCTGTTGTTCCATTCAAGCATAAATTATTTGTTCAACCCAAGCTAAAGAATAATGTGCGTTTGATCAGATATAACTGCAGTACAAGATTATGAGATGCATTATATGAATGCATTATGTGAATGCTTGGCTAAAGAGATGTGACTTTAATCTAGATTTAAACAGAGAGAGTGTGTCTGAACCCCGAACGTTATCAGGAAGGCTATTCCAGAGTTTGGGAGCCAAATATGAAAAAGCTCTACCTCCTTTAGTGGACTTTGCTATTCTAGGTACTACCAAGAGTCCAGAGTTTTGCGACCTTAGGGAGCGTGATGGATTGTAGCGAGATAGAAGACTAGTTAGGTACGCAGGAGCTAAACCATTTAGGGCCTTATAGGCAAGTAATGATATTTTGTAACTGATACGGTACTTAATAGGTAGCCAGTGCAGAGACTGTAAAATTGGGGTAATATGATAATATTTTCTTGACCTGATAAGGACTCTAGCCGCTGCATTTTGTACTATCTGTAGCTTGTTTATTGAAGATGCAGGACAACCACCTAGCAGTGCATTACAATAGTCCAGTCTAGAGGTCATGAATGCATGAACTAGTTTTTCTTTATCAGAAACAGGTAACATGTTCCGTAGCTTGGCAATGTTTCTAAGATGGAAGAATGCTGTTTTTGTAACATTGGAAATATGTTTTTCAAAAGACAAGTTGCTGTCTAATATAACACCCAGATTTTGACTGTAGAGGAAGTAACAGGACATCCGTCTAGTTGCAAATTGTAATCCAAGAGATTCTGTGTACTGTTATTTGGTCCATTAAGTAATATCTCTGTCTTATCTGAATTTAATAGGAGAAAATTATTGGTCATCCAATCTTTTACATTTTTAACACACTCAGTTAACTTGGATAATTTAGAAGTTTCATCTGGTCTTGTTGAGATATATAGTTGAGTATCATCAGCATAGCAATGGAAACTAATCCCGTATTTTCTAATAATATTACCAAGGGGCAACATGTATATTGAAAATAGCAGAGGACCTAGGACAGATCCTTGTGGTACTCCATACTTTACTGGTGATAATTGAGATGACTCCCCGTTTAAATAAACAAAGTGGTAGCGATTGGACAGGTAGGATCTAAACCATCTTAAAGCCTGCCCTTGAATACCCGTATAGTTTTGTAATCGATCTACGAGTATGTCATGATCTATAGTGTCGAACGCAGCACTAAGATCAAGTAAAACTAGCAATGAGATGCAGCCTTGGTCTGATGCAAGAAGCAAGTCATTTGTAATCTTAACAAGTGCAGTTTCTGTGCTATGGCGGGGTCTGAAACCTGACTGAAATTCTTCAGAGATAATTTTTTTGCAAGAATGAGCACAATTGAGCAGACACAACTTTTTCTAAAATTTTAGACATAAACGGAAGATTTGAGATGGGTCTGTAATTTGCCAGTTCACTAGGATCTAGTTGTGGCTTCTTAATAAGAGGCTTAGGGGAAGTCGTGGCCTAGTGGTTAGAGAGTCAGACTTGTAATCCAAAGGTTGTGGGTTCGAATCTTAGGTCCGGCAGGGATTGAAGGTGGGGATTGTGAATGAACAGCACTCTCTCCACCTTCAATACCATGACTGAGGTGCCCTTGAGCAAGGCACCGAACCCCCAATTGCTCCCCGGGCGCTGGAGCAATGGCTGCCCACTGCTCCGGGTGCATGTTCACAGTGTGTGTGTGCACTTGGATGGGTTAAATGCAGAGGACCAATTTCGAGTATGGGTCACCATACTTGACAATACATCGCATTAATTAATTAATTAATTTTAATAACTGCCAGCTTGAATGGTTTTGGGACGTGACCTAATGATAACGATGAGTTAATAATATTTAGAAGTGGTTCTTCTGCTACAGGTAACTCTTTCAGTAATTTAGTGGGTACAGGATCTAATAGACATGTAGTTGGTTTAGATGCGGTGATAAGTTTATTTAGCTCTTCCTGCCCTATAGTTGTAAAGCACAGCAGTTTTTCTTTGGGTGCGGTGAATGAAGCTGAATTTCTAGACGCCGTAGAATCTACATTAGTTATTGTATTTCTGATGTTATCTATTTTATCAGTGAAGAAATTCATAAAGTCATTACTATTAAACTGTGAGGGAATATTTAGATCGGGTGACGTCTGGTTATTTGTTAATCTAGCCACTGTGCTAAATAAAAACCTTGGATTATTTTGGTTATTATCTATGAGTTTGCGGATATGCTCGGTCCTGGCAGCTTTTAAAGCCTGTCTATAGCTGGACATACTGTTTTTCCACGCAATTCTAAAAACTTCCAAGTTAGTTTTTCTCCATTTGTGCTCAATATTACGAGTTTCTTTCTTGAGAGAATGGGTATAACTGTTGTACCATGGCGCAGCACGTTTTTCTCTAACCTTTTTTAATTTGATGGGAGCAACAGTTTCTAACGTATGGTCCCTTAGTATGAAGACAGATAAACAGCTGAATATTATCTCTAACTCAAGTGAACGAATATCCATTGAAAATAAATACAATTGCCATTAACCTCTCCAAACGTACTGAAAGCATATTATTGACGGCATGCTACAAAAACATATGGTAATTGTTGTAAAGCATTAACTTTTCAAAATTTAATAACAGTGAAAATTACTTGATAATTGGCTGAAACTTAAAATGTCTGAAGTACATAATAAGCTCAATAAACAGTTTTACAATGTAAATGTGTGTGTGTATTCTAACCACATTTATTGACATCCAGGTAGTTCTTAAGTAGTTAAACAACAACACATGTCATTATTTATTTAGCAAAAATAAAGCCAAGATGGAAAAGCCATGAGTGACATCTAAGAACACCAATGATTCAGTTGCCTCTAGATCCAATTTTAGCAGCAATAACTTGAAGTAATCATTTTCTGTATGACTTTATCAGTCTCTCACATCATTCTGGAAGAGTTTTGGCCCACTCTTCTTTACAACGTTGCTCCAGTTTATTGAGGTTTGTGGGCATTATTTATGCACCGCTCTCGCCACAGCATTTCAGTCTGGATGAGGTCTGGACTTTGACTGGGCTATTACAACACCTTGATTATTTTCTTTTTCAGCTGTTTTGTTGTAGATTTGCTGGTGTGCTTGGGATCTTTGTCCTGTTGCATGACCCAATTTTGGCAATAGGTTCATATACAGAAGAGTTCATAGTCGACCCAATGACTGTGAGGTGTCCAGGTCTTTTGGCTACAATACAACCCCAAAATCATCAGCCCTCCCCCAGCATGTGTGACTTTTGGTATGAGGTGTTTGTGCTGATATGCTCCTTCGGCTTTCATCAAACATAGTGCTGTGCGTCACGGCCAAACATCTCCACTTTTGTCTCGTCTGTTCAAAGGACAGTGTTCTAGAAGTCTTATGGTTTGTTCAGATGCAAGACCAGCAAACTGCCAAAATTTTTATAGAGGTGCTCACTGCTCACACTTGCTGATGATCAGTTAATCAAAGGTATTTGATTAGCAGTGCCAGACCATTACTTACCCTCTTAATTCTTATGCTAACAGTAAGGAATTTTCACCCATGGCTTTTCCATTTTGGCCTAGTTTTTGTTAAATAAATGAAACGGTGTGATATGTCATGAGTTGTTGTTCATTCTAAGGTTTTATTTTCTAAATTTTAAGACCTACCAAGGACCAGATTATTTTTTATTATGTCCTGATACAGAAAACCATGGAATTCAATAGGGTGTCCTTTCTTTTTCATATGACTGTGTGTGTGTGTGTATATATATATATATATATATATATATATATATATATATATATATATATATATATATATATATATATATATATATATACCTTTATTTAACCAGGAAAAAGACTCACTGAGATTAAAATCTCTTTTCCAGGAGTGTCCTGGCCAAGATAGGCAGTCGAGTTTGCATATACAAATAAACAACATAGTTACAACAAACATTACAAACCAACATATAACCAGTTAAAAACAATTACACACCGTTAAATTGCTCTCTAGATTACATAGTAAGGACTTAAAATAATTATAAGACACCAAGTTTTGTAACTTCATCTCCTTTTGGAGAAGGTTCCAATCTGAGGCGGCAGCATATTTAAAAGAGGTTTTACCAAGCTCAGTTCTGACAAAGCTCACACAGAGATTATAATTTGATTGAGAACGTAATGAATAATTTCCAAACAAAGTTCTTTGTATAAAACAACATAGATAATTTGGCAAATGACCCAAAATTGCCTTATATATCAACAAGTGCCAGTGCATTTTTCTCCGAATTCTCAAAGGAGGCCAAGCAACTCTTTCATATAATTCACAGTGATGCGTTGTAAATTTACAGTCAGTTATAAATCTCAGAGCACCGTGGTACAAAGCATCCAAGGAAGAAAGAAGATAAGAGGGGGCATGCTGGTAAACCACATCCCCATAATCGAGAATTGGTAGAAATGTAGCAGACACTAATTTTTTCCTCACCTTAAATGGGAAACAGGACTTATTTCTGAAATAAAACCCTAACAACTTTTTTAATTTTTTACTCGGATACTTAATGTGTGAACTAAAACTTAATTTGTTATCGATGATAATACCCAGATATTTGTACTCTGACACTGAGGTAACTTGGCTCCCCTGAGAAGTCTGAAGAACAACAGAATTCTCTGAAGAAGTTCTAGAATTTGAAAATAGCATGCATTTCGTTTTTTCAACATTTAAAACCAACTTTAAAGCACGAAACCTGTTTTGGTTAATATCAAAAACAGACTGCAGTGCAGTCACTGATTGTTGCTTCGAGGGAGCTGAACAGTATACAATAGTATCATCTGCGTAGAAATGGAACCTTGCTTTATCAATATTAAAATCAAGGCAATTTATATATATATACTGAATAATAATGGTCCCAGCACAGATCCTTGTGGAACTCCCTTGACAACCTCCAAAAGATCTGACTGAACACCTTCCACCTGGACACATTGGGTTCTACCCTTTAAGTAAGCAGTGAACCATAAAATAACATGTTCTGATAGTCCTACCCATCTAAGCCTATCTAATAATATGTTGTGATCCACAGTATCGAAGGCCTTTGATAAGTCAATAAAAAGACATGCACAATGTTGTTTATTATCTAAGGACTCCACGATGTCATTTAAAACTTTTATATATAAGTTATATATAATATATATTTTATAACAGACCAAATTCAGGTAAATATGTCTACATTCTGCAATATTAGGGATTGTAGGCCAAAGGACACATTAACAGACAGTAGTTAAAGTAGGTCACATGCAATCAAGTGATTAAATAGTAATGTTCATGCCGACTTTGCCAAAATGTTGAATCTATATGCCAGAAATCTTTATTCCAGTCTCTAGCAGATCCTGTCAGAAGGTATTTGTTTTGTCTGATACCCAAAACCTGTTACTAAAAGTGTATCGTGTCTGGTACTCAAAACTGTACTAACTAAACGTCATCTGTCAGCCTGAGAGGTAAGAGCAGGAAGCAGAAAATGTAGTAATGATTATAAAAATTGTGCAGGGTTTATTGAATCTTGGTTGCATATGTTTCAATGCTCAGACTTTGTCTGAACTTCATCCTTACTTTGTCTGGACTTCATCTGACCAGCACAAAGTTTTATTATACCAGAACAAAATCAGTGGAAAATTACTGCTTCACAACATGATCATGTGGCATTTAAAACCTTGAAATTGAAAAATTCTCTCATCTCTAACTGGTGAAGACAAATATCCCTTGAAACCACAATCATCAGACTAAACAACAATAAAAACACTAAAAGAGCAATGAAAATAATCTTTAGAATCTTTAGATCCTTAAGTATGGAATACATAAAAAAAAAAAAAAATTATTGGTTCATTAAATTCTCAGCAAAAACAAGGAATAACATTTGCTGTTTTCCTTGCAGCAGTTCTGTGGCATCATGGGGGTTCACGGACTTACAAGTTTTGTGGAAGGAAATCGTCAGTTCTTCACAGATATGAGACTGCGAGACTGCCGCCTTGTGATTGATGGGTGCAGCTTGTATTTTCGATTATATTTCAACTCTGGGTTGGATCAAGCACGGGGTGGAGACTACGACACGTTTGTGGTGTTGGTTCGACAGTTTTTTGCAGCACTTTCAGAATGTGCCGTGCAGCCGTTTGTTGTGTTAGATGGTGGAATGGACCAGACGGACAAGAAGTTCAAGACACTACAGGAAAGAGCCCAAAGCAAAATCCGAGAAGCTCACGCTCTTTCCCGAGGATCTCACGGTTCTGTTCTCCCTCTGCTTGCACGTGAAGTCTTCATACAGGTCCTTTCAGAGCTTGGCGTACCTTTAGTTCAATGTATTTCCGAAGCTGATTTTGAAATAGCCTCTCTTGCTAAACACTGGGGATGTCCAGTTCTGACCAACGACAGTGACTTCTACATCTTCGACCTCAAAGGTGGCTACCTACCTTTTTCATTCTTCCAATGGAATAATGTCAGCGGTAAGGCCATGGAACGCTTCATTCCTGCATGCAATTTCACCGTGAACCGCTTCTGCTCACATTTCAACCACATGAACAAGCAGCTCCTCCCTCTATTTGCTGTTGTCATCGGGAATGACTACACACCTGCTAAAATAACCGCGATTTTCTTCAGCCGCGTGGAGCTCGAAAGAGTACCATCTGGTCGGAAGTATGGACGTAGTTCCAGTCCTCGAATCGAGGGTTTTTTGCTCTGGCTGTCTCAGTTTACCACCCCAGTAGATGCTCTGGAGGAAGTCCTGGAGATTTTGGGTGAACAACAGAAAGGAAACTTACGTACGCAGCTCTCCGCAGGAATACAGGACTACCAGCTTCCTCAGAGAAGCAGTTTGGCTCAATACTTCTCAAGTCCCCAACCAGCACTTCCAGATGCCCAGGGGCTCCCAGCAGCACTGGTTTCTCAACCCGAATGGCTTTTAAGAATGTTTGCATCAGGTAAGCTGTCGTCCTTTGTCTTGGATGTGCTTGTACACCAGAAGGTTCTGTTAGTTGCGCAGGTGGAGAATAGTAACCTGCCTAGCAGTCATACAACCTCATTGAGTATCCGAAAGACTATCTACAGCCTTCTGCTTGAAAAGGCAAGACAGGATAGTCAGACGCCACAGGGAGTCAACCAGAGAGGAAGAGGAAGACAGTCTCAGGGTAAAGGAGGACAACAGTGTGACATCCCATGTGTTGATGAGTATGACAGACAAGAACTGAATCTCAAGAAAAACACAGTGGAGGCTCACCGACCCAGGTGTGTGCCACAGCTTGATCTCGCAGCAATTGACAAGGTGAGAAATGATTTCTGCATGTAAATATTGTCTGCATATATATTCCTCCAATTACCTCTTGTTTTTTTTTTTTTAAGGCGCCTACACAAGTGAGGCTGCAAGTGTTTTTGGGAACACTCAGTGTGATGGACCATGTTTTACAGCCGTTACCCCCTCCCCTTTGCCTTCCAGTGTGTGTGACGTATTTCTGGATGAATAACTGTAAACCAAAGCCCAGTCAGCCTCTACTGCAGGCCATATTGTTGGGACTGGTGTACGGGGAACTCTGCTGGAGAAGGGCCCATCCTAATGGTATCTCTGACCCCATTTTTTCTCAACATCTGTCGCAGGTGTTTGGTTTGGGACACAGAAAAAATCTATTGCGAAATTGAAATTGTAGATAAAATCTATTATGATGTGAATTAACTTTATTTGCTTATCAACTTAGTGTCTTCAGTTTTTAGAGCTTTAATCACCTTCAGTCATATTGTTTTGCTCTCTCTATCATACAGACCCACTATTTGCCAGCAAAGCTTCTGCTTCTGTATGTCAGCGATTATCTCATTTGAGGGTCAATCCAGGACAAAGGAGGGGCCTAGATCTGGGTGTGGCCCATTTGCTCAGCCAATGGCAGTCATGTATGTGGGCGGCAATGTTCCTGAACCAGTTACTGTGTTTCCCGTTACCTGAACCTCAATGTGCCTGGTAGGGTATAAAATGAACTCAGTGAAATATTTCTTAGCACTCACCCTGCTGTTTTCATAAAATTATCACCATATCACCTTATTTATCTGATTTACCCTAAAAAGATGACAGGGGTAAATACCGTAATGTTTGGCCAAATCAACCATATATATATATATATATATATAAAATTATTATTATTATTATTATAAATATTTTTATAATTATATTATATAAATAAGTTTATATATTTGATCTAATATCTTCTCTGTGTTTCATAAAGGGTTTTCAGTGGTACACTGCTGCATGGTCTTGAGGCTGCCATAAGAGGGGGTCACCAGTGTGAGGCTCTGCTTGCAGGGGACGCTGTTGCTTGGCAGCTCTACTCCATCATGCTAGAGACATTGACGGGTCCTGCAGTACCAGCAACAGCAAGCAGAGGTCGAGGAGAGGGGCAGAGACAGGCTCAGCAAAGAGGGAGGGGCCAGGGGGGGAGAGGACGGGGCAATGAAGGGAGAGGGAGGGGCAATAGGGGAGGAAGGAGGGGCAACAGTAGCAGAGGAACGATGTCTTCAGACAGCGCTGTGGACAACAGGTTTGCACTGTTGACCTTTGATGACTCTCAGCAGTGGTGGCATTGAAATGGCAGCAGGAAATGATAGATTAGATTTGAAAGGTTAGTTTAGGAGAGGAGAATAAAGAATTTCAGAAATATTTATGTTTTTAACTATGTTCTTATGTGGCCTTTCACTTTATAAAAGCATGTGTGAAATCATAGGAAATCAAAAGCATAGGCTGAGGATGTGCCACTTTTCAGATGAGAGTAGCTTTTACCGACTTCATTTCAAGAAACACAAACTTTTGTTTACTATGAAAATGTTTTACTACGAGAGCTATTATATATGCACTAGGTCTGAATCTATTTTGCAGCTACATCATGAAAATGGCCTGTTTAATGTAGACTTTTATACTATTTAATTGAATGAACTATGTGATTTATGAAAAAGAATGTAGAATTTGTATATTATCTTGGGACCAATATTTTGTTGCTCTACTCGCTTTTTATAAAATATATTTAATTGTGTGTGCTGTAATTTACAAGTATCACGTTTTTAACAGGATCTGATTCCTCTCCTTAATTAGGTAAAGTTTGATTATTGTGCCATTGAGACAACAGCCAATATGGTGTAGTCGTGACTGAATACAAAACTTCAGTGATATTCTGATTCAAAACAGCACGTAATCTCTTGGTTCACTGCTGTTGCTCTGGAATTAACTGCAGACTGAAATTAAGTGGCAAATTATCAAGTGCAGTTTTATTGGAAAGTGTCATTGTGCTCTTGTGGATGTCAATCAAGGCACATTCTTACAAGAAACTTGTTTGAAGTTTCATATCTCGGCAGAAGTATTTTAGTGGGTAACTTGAAAGTATCGCTTATATTTCAAAGTATTTGTTTCTGAAATGTCTAATTGCACTTAACCATGGAAAGTTCTGTTGATGACTAAAGACACAAGTTAATTAGTAACACACATTAATATAAACTTAGCAAAAACAAAATACAAGCAAAATGGCTGATGAAGTGCTAATAATAATAATAATAAACATTATTTTCTATAGCGCCTTTAAAGCGCTTTACACAGAAAAAAAATAAAAAATAATGGCAATAATAACAATTAAAAAAGTTAAATAAACATCATCCATATGACACAAAAAAATCACTTAAAAGCTATTCTGAAAAAAAAAGCGTTTTAAGAGCAGATTTGAAAACACTAAAAGATTCAGCCTGTCTGATCTCAGAAGGAAGAGAATTCCAGAGTCGGTGGACAATGAATGAATTAATTGTGATGAAATAATGAATTTTAATCTCAAGAGGTGTTGAATGTAATGACTTCTCTCTTTGTCCTGGCATTTTAAGATAGGCAGTTGAATATGAATTATAATTCATCTTTGTTGTATAAAAAAAAAAACATTGTTAAAATGTGTTTGTATAACTTAAATGTATTTGAAAATCTATTAAATTTGGGCTATATTCAATAACATTTTGTATTTTATTTTGTAGTTGTATTGCATATTTAATATATCACAGTAACTATAAGTTTTCAACAGTGATTAGTAATGTTTCTTGAGCAGCAAATCAACAGAATGATTTCTGAAGGATCATGTGACACTGCAGAAAATGCTGAAAATTAAACTTTACAAGAATACAATTACATTTTAAAATATATTCAAATATAAGTTATTCATTTTATAATATTTCACCATATTCCTGATTTTACAGTATTTATGAACAAATAAATGCAGCCTTGGTGAGCAAAGGGCAAAAAACTGCCCCTAAACAAAACATTGTGCTAATTAGTTTACTTCATTTTCTAGACACAATTTACAAATCAAGTGACCTGCTATCTAATAACATTTGGAAATCTTTTCACATTGAGTTTTTAGGATGTGATGGTCTTATGATCGACAGATGCACCATTTTGTACAGTTATTTTTATTATTATTATTATTATTTTTTAAACAGTCGTGCTTGTCCTGAAGTTTATCTGTCAGTTTGTTGGCGTGTGGTATTAAGTGTATAGTGGTAGTACGGGGGTCTAATCTTGGCATGAGGGGCCGGAGAGGGCGGATCAGATGTCAGATCCCTGACTGTAATAGCAGTCACGCCTGGAGATTCCCACAGACTCCGTGGGAAGCATTCTTACGACTTAATAACACAGCCACACTGACAGACGAGACCGAGACAGCAGAAAATAGGGTGTGTGTGTGTGTGAGAGAGAGAGAGAGCTGCTGGCATTTCAAACTGGATGAGAGAGAGCTCGAGCACAGGAGGGCGGGCACCGACTCAGATCTGTGTAATTTTAACACACTCATATAGGAACATGGCCATGAGCAGGATTGGGATACAAATGCAGTTTCTGCTGTACTCGGTGTCAGCCTACCTTTCACCGTACAATCTGGAAAATATCCTCCCGATTCCTACAGGTAAGAGAGCGCGAGCGCGTGAGGGATTATCAGTTTGTGATATATTTGCGTACGTATGCAGCTTTTCATATAAATATACAGTTTTAGACAGATAGATAAATAGACAGGTCAATGTATTGCATATATTTAAAAAAAAATAATTATGTTACTTATTACATTATATATTTACATGCAGTATAGTGTCCAAACGTTTGACATTCTTTTCTCGGTTTTTAATAAATAATTTTCAGTTGTAAATTATATTATCAGCATAACAATTTGAATGAAAACTTATGCAAAATCTGTAAATGTAAATTAACTTGTTGATAAGTGACCTAGAAACTGCAATTAAATAATAAATATCTTTATTCATTAAACGTCATAATGTTTCTTACCCCCCTGTTTATTTTGGACATTATTACATATATTCTATATGCATGTTTCTTTTATATTTTATATAATGTATGCATGTATATTTAATATGCAGGTGTGGATTTGGTAGCACATTGGGATTAAAATTACCTTATTAAAAATACATAACATATTGAACTATGTTTACATTGTCTATGCTGTCTTGACATTTATAAAATGTATGCTTGGTAATTTATACAGTTAGTGCAGATCAGCTTGTGATTAATTCATGTTCTATATTTCATCTTAAAGGTGTTGCATGTTTTATCAGGCTTCATATTTCCCAAGTGATATTAAGTCTTGTTCAGATCTTATGTTGAATTCTATAGGCTATGTTGTCATTCATCCGTACGTATCCATTCTCTATTAGGTGTATTTTTCATATAGTTTTTTAAAGCATTTCAGCTAAACAGCAGTGCTATTCCTCCACAAGTATTTTTGCCAATAAGATTATCGATTATTAATGTCTCTTTGTCTCATCTGGTTGGTTTTGTGGTTTATTCTTTAGACCGGGATTCAAATGATATCTTGAAAAGATTTGACCCTTGTTGTCTGCTGACCCCGCCTCCCCCTCCTTTGTTCCCGCCCCCTCCTGGTGTCTGGAAAAGAGAGCCTGTGAGTGACATAACATTAGTGTACATAATTCTAACAGCAGGAAATTACAGCATGTCTGTTAATACACCATTTATCTGTTTTTCAAGACCTTGCCTAGTCGTGTGGAGGGGACAAGAGTAAGAGAGGAGGATGGGGAGCAGGTAAAGGAACTCTGTGTGGTGGGACCACCAGGACCTGTTGGACCTGTTGGACCACAGGTAAGGAACACAAAGAGTTACCGAAGTCCCTCCCCAGACAACTAAGCAAGATGGAGAACAAAATAAATGAATTCATAGGTTTTACTTTGTTTTAGGGTCACAGTGGCATCCCAGGGATGGAAGGACCCAAAGGTGATAAGGTGAGATGGTTAAACATCCGGTTTACGGGGAATCAGTGGCTTATGTTAAGTGTGAAGTCTTTTTATAAACCTGAATTGTTCTTCTTTTTACTTTAGGGTGACATCGGAAGACCAGGGTCAAAGGTCAGATTCTCATCTTTGATCTTCTAAAGTATTTCTTCATTATTGTGCACCGAATGCATGCATAAAGGTAATGGAAAGTCAGGGATGGCTTCTAGACTTTATAGAGCACATGGAGCAGAAATCTTTGGTTCACACATCTTTTTTATATAATTTCTGCCATATAAAATATCTCTGTTTATGATGAGGCAGGTTGCATTTTGCAGACCAGTATGCTGTTTATGACATGCTCTCTTGGTGCATGTAATAGTTTTACAGGGTGTCAGGCCATGTGCTGTTTCATTGGCTGCAGTGCACTGCAGTTCTGCCCTGTAATATTACTTAGTGCTGAACTCAGACATTAATCTCAGTCCTGCACTGCTGCGCTCAGTCAAAACACACACAGCTATTTAATTGCACTGAACTCCTAAGCACCTCAAGCAAAAAGAGGCAAGGAGATTGAAGCACAGAACGTTTTATGGGAGACTGCAAAAATAATTTTCTTAATCCGATTTTTTGTTCTGATGCCCATTAAAGGGGTCATCGGATACCCATTTTACACAAGTTGATATGATTCTTTAGGGTCTTAATGAAAAGTCTATAACATACTTTGGTTAAAATTTATCAATGGTAGTGTAAAAAAGACCTTCTTTACCCTGTCAAAATCAGCTCTGTTTGCAGCACGCTGTTCTAGTCCATGTTGCTTTAAATGCTAATGAGCTCTACCGACCCAACCCTCTCTTCTGTGGAGTGACTGAGCAGAGCATAGATATGTGTAGATTCCCTATTCGACTGCTCCAGATACATTGACGCGTCAGCCGTCTTGCATTCACCATAATAATCAATGAATGTTCAAAGATATACAAGCGTATAACTTGCTGTTGTAGACACACACAGTCAATGCGCTCAAAGATTCGCAGACCGTTCCAAAAATGGCGGATGGCTTACGTATCGCGGCCCATAGAAACAGTCGATAATGAGGCATCTAGGTATATGGAGCATACTAAACTTCAGCCTCGAAACTGGCTAACTAGCACATTATTAGGAAAGGCGGTATTTGCAAAGATTCATAAAAACCCTTATACTCACTTCTTCTGTAGATAAAGCTGAATCACGAATGATTCGGGTGAACATAGATGCATTTATGTAGATCGGGGATCGGCGCATTCTCTTCAGAATGAAAGTAACGTTACTCCTCTGTGTCTTCAGCGGCTCAGATGTCAGGAGTAAATGACGACTGCTATATTCATTACTACATCCATCAACTAAACACTTCAATCGCTTAATCGGAGACATCTTGTCTTCCCCTGCACCGGAAGCGGACAGCTCTCCGCTCACTCAGTTCACTCCGCTCACTCAGGGCGGATCTAAAGTAAGACGGCCTTGTCAATCAACTATCGTGGGAGTGGCCTGTACAGAACTACGTCATTCTGACAGGAATCTCAGACCAGCCTGATTTGAGAAAGAGGATTTTAAAATAAAAAAAAACACTGGGTGGATTTTTATCATTATAGGATGGATGTGTACACACACTTCCAACACACATTTATGTTCAAACAACTTGTAAAGTGAATTTTGCATCCGATGACCCCTTTAAAAATATAAAAACATTTTCCCAAGAACCCCTGCATGAAATTAAACACTTGTTATCAGAGAAAATATATTTTTGGAATAAATTAATTTTCATCTTATTTTTGTTTATTGTTGGCATTTTTTGTTAGGGAAATGTGTAAGGAAAATACAATTAATTCAAGATGGGCTCAGTAACATTTTTAAAATGTTTTTGAAATTAGTCTCTTATGCTTACTAGTATAATATTAATAGCTAATATCATCTTACAATAAACGTAGCTCTTCATTAAACATTGGTGTATTTCATTATAATGCAGTTGCTGCCTTTTTATGAATTGTTACTTATGCATGTCTGTTACACTGATTTTACCATAATTTTACCATGGGTAAAGGGTTTGCGTTGTGCCCTAGAACACCCTTTACCTGTGATAAAATGCACAGCCTCTCATGGTTTATTACTTTATCTTACATGATTTTACTTCTCAAATAATATATATATAAGAATGCTTGGATGTTGTTGTTAGAAAACAAGGCCAGAAATAAAGTTATTTTATACAGTGCAGATAGGGGATAGAAATAGTTTCTAGTGTTAAAAGCAAAAGAGGGAGAGTGTTTGAGTAAAGAACCTGGAACACACTCAAAAAGAAGCAGAAAGATTAGGTAGGCTGATGTATTAAAGGAATGAAGAGGACTGCTGAGAGGCAGGGATGCTGAGTAGGTGCTTTGTCTTTGATTAAAGCTGCTCTGTACACTCAGCACTTCAGCTGCACTGCCAGTTCTGGCTGGGTTGTGGTTGCGGTGGGTGTATAAAAGCAAAATAGCACACAAATATTTCTTCTCTTTGTCTTTGTAGGGTCGTACTGGGCGTCCGAGTCTGCCTGGGAAACCAGGTTCTGCAGGGCTGCCTGGCCCAGAGGGACCTAAGGTGGGTGAGTTTTACCTCCACACGCCATCTGACCCAAGTAGTCTAGCCACATACTGCACTAACATAATTAAAGGGATAGTTCACCCAAAAATGAAAATTCTGTCATTAATTACTCACCCTCATGTCGTTCCAAACCCATAAGACCTTCGTTCATCTTCGGAACACAAATGAAGATATTTGGATGAAATCCGAGAGCTTTCTGTCCCTGCATAGACAGCAATGTCATTACCATATTCAAGGCTCAGAAAAGTAGTAAGGACATCATTCAAATTTATTTTATCCATGTCTTTACTACCTTCCTGGGCCTTGAACACGGTAATGGCATTGCTGTCTATGATGGGTCAGAACGCTCTTGGATTTCATCAAAAATATCTTAATTTCTTTGGAATGACATGAGTGAGTAATTAATGACAGAATTTTCATCTTTGGGTGAACTATCCCTTTAAGCTGACAAGACATCTGTTATCACTGTCTCCCTTCAAGTGCCTGGTCTTAATCATTATTGTAAATGACTGTATCAAAGTAAACGCCAAGTCTGAGATCAGTGTCCCCCTTGACTGATGCCTCTTCTATCAAGAAAAATGGACACAAATGGATCTAAAAATAGCTCATTAGAGCCCATTTGATTGTTTATATATGACCTCATTGGCAGGGAGAGAAAGGAGACCCAGGGCTGATGGGAATGCCAGGAATGAGGGGACCACCTGGACTTAAAGTGAGTCATGTTCTCCAGGTGTAACTGGTGTACAACTGAAATAATGGAGTCAAACTAATGTTGTGCTTTAAGTTTTATTTTATAAATAACATTTTATATCTCCTCTTAATGAGAAAAGGTAAATAATAATTGTTTTTTCTGTCCAATTAGGGTTTGCCAGGCCACAAGGGTGAGAAGGTACAGTACATCTGTTAAACTCAGCCTAAATGTTTATTTCCCTTTGTAAAGTTATCTGACTGAACTTTATATTACATTACTCTCTGTACATACTGTTATGGTTTCAGGGAGCACAGGGGTATTCTGGACCTGCAGGTCCAAAAGGAGACAAGGTTAGAGACTAGAAATCAGTGTCTAGACATTAGGGTTCCTTATTAATGGTGTTTCCCCTAGAAAAAAGTAACATGCTAAAATTCTTGGAACACGCTATCAGCCACCTAGCAACTACCCAGAACACCCTAGTAACTCAGTAGCGACATGCTTAAAATGAATGAATATGTAGAATTGAAATGTAAGCACTCACTCATATTCACTTTTGTATCTGGTCTGCTCACTTTAGGGAGCGAATGGACTGCCTGGGATACTGGGACAGAAGGTATGATGTGACATTTTAACCATTAAAATCAATCTCATACATGTAACGCTAATATGTTTTGGATGTCACTGATCTGACTCGCTCCTTCTCTCTGAACCTCCCCCTCCTCGTCACTCCCCCAGGGTGAAATGGGACCCAAGGGTGAGCCTGGCATCCCAGGGAAACGTGGCCCTACAGGACGACCAGGCAAGAGAGGCAAACAGGTGAGGACAAGCAGCATTCTGCTCTACATCAGAGCTCCAGTCTGTTTTGATATTGAGACCTTGAGTCTCTGAGTGATGATAAGGGAGTGGATTATTGGCGGAAGAAGCTGCAGGCATATTTAAAATCCGCATACTTGCACGGTTAACCTGTCCCGCCCAGTCAGGGGGTCAGTCTGTGGCTGAGTGTGTGTTTGTGTGTCCCATTTCGTAAGTAACCCGAAGTGAAAATCTGACGAGCCGATTTGGACCAGATCTAATGTTGTCCAGCCCTTTCATGTTTCTAAGCTCTGTAACACCGAGGCTGAATGTAACTGCTGGGAAATACTGACTGATAGGCTGTGCAAAGATTCCTACTATCATCAGCTCAGCTGGACACTACACATTTAAGGTTCCTTAGATCACTACATCGGTTGAATGTCATCTCAGCACCTCAACTAGTTTGATGCATTGACTTTGTATATTTATATATACAGTGGCATGCGAAAGTTTGCTTGTAGAATCATGAATAATTTTAACAAAATAAGAGAGCAAAATCATGTTATTTTTTATTTAGCTGTCTGAGTGATATTTTACATAATATTATAAATGTTTACATATAGTCAAAAAAATGCGTGCAATTATTCAAATAACCCCCTTCAAAAGCTTGAGAACCCTTGGCTTAATACTTGAGGTGGATGATCCACGACTGTTCTTTTGTTTTGTGTTGGTTGTTCATGAGTCCCTTGTTTGTTCTGAACAGTTGAATAGCACTGGACAAATCCTCCACTGTGATTCTGCAGTTTTCCAGCATTTTTGCAATTTGAACCCTTTCCAGCAGTGACTGTATGATTTTGAGAATCTTTTACACTGAGGCAATTAGGACTCAAACACAACTATTAAAAAAGGTTCAAACATTCATGATGCTCCAGAAGGAAAACTGCATTACTTTTTGAATTTGAAGATCAAGGTAAATTGTACTTAATCTGTCTTCGGGAAACATCAAGTATCTTCTGTTGCTCCGAAGGGCAGTAATAAAGAAAAAAATATATATTTCAACAAAAGAAAAAAGTTGAAATCTTCATCCTGTTCAAAAGTTTTGCCAGCTCTTAATGCATCGTGTTTCCTTCTGGAGCATCAGTGAATGTTTGAACTTTTTTTAATAGTTGTGCTTGAGTCCATCATTGTCCTCAGTGTGAAAAGTGGATCCAAAATTAGTCATCTGGAAAGGTTCAAATATGCAAAAATGTGGAGAACTGCAGAATCTACAGAACGTGGAGGATTTGTCTGAAGACAGTGCTCAGAACTGTTCAGAACAAACAAGGGACTCATGAAGAACCAACACAAAACAAAAAAATCTGCATACTTGCAGTAACCTCACACAGTATTAAGAACCGAGGGCAACTGAAGCTGGTAGCTGGATTTGAATAATGTTGGGTCAGCTCATTTTTCTTGTACACTGTTGGACTTATGTAAACATATTTTATGTAAAATATATCAGGACAGTACTAAATAAAAAATAACATATATATATTTTGTTATATATATAGGGGTTACTTTCGCATGATATATATATATATATATATATATATATATATATATATAGGACATTTATATTGTTACAAAAGATTTCTATTTCAAATGCAGATTCAAAAGATCCTGAGTAAGAAATATGTTTCCACAAAAATAGTAATCAGCACAACTAATTATTAATATTAATTGTAATAATAACTACAAGCTTTTTGAGCACTAAATTATTATAATGGTTCCTGAAGGATCATGTGACACAGAAGACTTGAGTAATGACTGCTGAGTAAAATTCAGCTTTGCCATCACAGGAAAACATACTTTTAAAACTATTTTAAATACCATTATAATAATATTACACAATATTACTGTTTTTACTGCATGTTTGATCAAATAAATGCAGCCTTGGTGAGCATAAGAGACATTTAAAAAATATTATCGACCCCAAACTTTTAAACGGTACTGTATGTATATAAACTTTACATATTTAAATATTGGGGAGGTTTTATTGTTTTAGTTTTTTTATGTAGATGAGTCAATGGGTTTAGCTCGATTATTTATGCATTCTGGCAGGGGCCTGATGGAGACAGAGGTTTTCCAGGGCCAGTGGGTCCCACTGGTCCACCTGGACCCAGGGGCCACCCAGGACCTCCTGGGGTACCTGCATCAGGTGAGATAACATATATGCAAACAATTTATTTCTGAATCACCTTTGAGGATGTCTGCAGATCTGAAGTAAGGTTTTGAACATTCTGGTCTTTTAAGCAGAGATTTTGATAAGTAAATCAGTGCATTTCAGTTCTAGATTTACAGCGATGTCTGATGAAATCTAAATGCTTTTGTTTGTTGGTATCTCATGATGATCAGGGCTGTTTGTAGTTGGAGAAAAAGGTGAGAAGGGATTGCCTGGTCCTCCTGGAGTCTGCGACTGCAGCTTCCCTTCTCTCAGTCCACCCAGTGCCCTGTTACAACACCGTAACAAATATGACAAAGTTCCAGCGGTAAGACACACACACTCTCAAATGATTTTTTTTTAATGCTGAGGACCTCCCATTTAAGTCTATACTTTATATATGATAATGTAAAAATTACTTCTGTAATGTGAGGTGAAAGATATTCAGTAAGAAACTTGATTTTATCTATTTGGAGGTGGGCACTACATACCAAAATGAATCACAAATAAGTACAAGTTAGCTAAAAGGTAAATTACAAATAGTAAGTGTAAAATAATAAATTGTAAAATAATAAAGAGCTGTTTTCATTGTGCGGAATTCTAGGTGATTTTGGGTTTTATTATCATTCTGGGTAACCTGATGTACACACATTCTTCCCACTCAACAAGCCAAATTTGACATAAGATCAAATTTAATTTGTGTGTTTATAATGGAATCAATAAGCCTGTTTGTTCAGTCTTTATATCTGCTTCTTGTTCAGTTTGTGTTTCCTGGTCAGATATTCGTTGTGGGCAGCGAGGAAGAGCTAAAAGGTCTCCAGGAAGATAATGCACTCGCCTTCAGGAAGGATCAGAGGTCTCTTTACTTCAGAGATGTAAATGGATGGGAGCCCATTCAGGTACAGGGTCATTTTGAATACACTGCTATGAAACATGCAGTACATGCAGTACATGCAGTAGTATACCATACTGGTATTTTGGGAACAGCAGCATGCTGTTTGTATTTTAGCTGATGCCGCTCCAGGCGACCGAGAGGATGAGGGATGGGAATGGAGTCTGCGGTGATGGAGAGGTGCAGGAACTCAACGGAGAAGAATGTGACGACGGAAACAAGGTTGTTACGGATGACTGCGTAGGTGAGTCACGTGATCATAGAGACAACCACATTCTGAATATATGAAAATGCCTAAACATAAAATTAATTAGTGGTAAATTTATCTTGTTTTGAGGATTATTTAGATTTATACAGAAAATCAGCACTCACATTTTCTTGGATTAGTCTGTTGGTCATTTTTTAGTCTTATCAATCCTCTTTCTCTTCACTCTTCACTCACTCCACCACTGTCTCTTTCCTGTTCTTTATCTCTGTCTCTGTGTGTAGGCTGTAAAAAGGCGCACTGTGGCGATGGATATCGTAATGAGGGTGTGGAGGAATGTGACGGGAAAGACTTCGGCTACCAGACCTGCAAATCATATCTGCCCGGGTATGCACACCACACCACAAGCACACACACACACTCGCATGTGCATATTTAAAATGTTTGGATTTGGGTAGACTTTTTTTGTAATCAACAGAAATGTGAAGCTGAACTTTATTATTATTTTTATTATTTTAATGAGTAATTATTGTTTATTTAATTGTAATTTGTTTTTTAAATAACACAATCTTTTTGCCTTCACTAATTTATTTTACATGGCTCTGGGTGTAACTATAATTTTTTTTAAAGTACAAATATTTCTCAATTAATATGATTTAATAACAGCAGTATGCATGTTAATTATAGAAAAGCTAAATCCTTTTAAAATAATTTTATATGGAGTACAGCATGTCATGTCATTTTAATTATTTTATTTTTAATGATTTTTATTTTAATGTTTATTAATTATTATTTATGTAATTATTTTAATTTTTTAATTTTTAATTTTTAATATAATTTTTAATATCTTTTCATAATATCTTTTTTAATAACACTTAATCTTTTTGCTTTCACTAAACTTATTTTACATGGTCCAGGGTGTAACTATAAAATTAAAAGTACAAATATTTCTCAATTGATATGAGGTAATAACAGCAGTGTGCATATCAATTATAGAAAAGCAAAATCCTTTTAAAATAGTTTAGATGGAGTACAGCATGTCACGCCGCAGGACATGTCAGCCTCCAAAAAGTATTTCATGTCAACACCCAATATGATGGATGTTTAAGGGCTCTCTCTTATCTTTTTGTACAAATAGCACCTTTGGGCAGCTCAGGTGCACCGACTCCTGTTTCATCGACTCAACCGGCTGTAAATACAGGACCTGAGGCCTACAAAAGTCACACATTCACACTGACACACACACACACACACAGATATGAGGGAGAGCCTGCTGAGATCAAAAGTATTTAGCAGATGATCTGAGAGGATTTGGCGGTTTCTGTCTCCATCACCTCCCTAGATACACACACGTTATAAGGTTCAACTCAGCGGGTACGGTACTATTTGCAGTACCGCTTGTTGTTGCTGCTAGTATGTTTTGAATGGCAGCTGGTGGACGAATGTTTTAGGAGCTATGTAATGAAAAGACATTATGATTTAAATGAATGTATAATATGTTTATATGAAACTTATTTATTTGTTTGTTGGTATTGCAAATGCATGATTAGGTCTGTGCATGTTTCTGTATGTGTATTGTTCCCAAGAGACTAAGCAGTATTTTGTTGGTATGTGCCTTGTAAAGCATGTATTGTATTTATTTATTTTTTTATTTATTGAACTATACTTTTATGAAAAGATACCTAATAATTCTCTGCTTGATAATTTTTCACAGAAACAAGTATGTCTTGTAATGTTTATTTGGGTTAAATGATGATTTATTCAGTCAGAGCAATAAATTGCAAGCATGTCCAGTGGGTGGCACTGTTTCTCAGTGTCTCACATGTGTCCTTCCTCTTGATTCAGAGCTTTAATACAGCATTTCATACTGGCACAGATTTAAAATACCGATAGATTTCAAAATGAAACGCAGAATGAGGGAAAAACAAAGAGTATTTTTTCTTTGGTGTATCAGAAAGTCTTGATTTGATGAGTTAGATGAAGGGTTAGTAACAAAGGGCTCCAGCAGCCACAAGAATAAAAAACAGGACAACATTGTCTAATAAACTCACTTGTGTTAGTTTTAGAAATGTAATTTCATTTACTTTTCCATCTATAGTTTCATCAATTTCAACCATTTATTCTGTTCACCTTGAGCCTAAAACACTGTTTCACGCTTAGTGGTTAACTTTCTTCCCTTTAACAAAAACTGATGCCCTTTATTTGAAACAGTAATGACTGCAAGACTTCTCTAGTCTGTATGCACAGATTTAACATTATTTCCTTTTGCCATATTTTGTAAAACAATGTTTTAATCTCCATTTTTTTCTAATTTTTATTCTGTTAGTAGTCTAATAATTTGCCATTTTAGTCCATTCAGGGTATGTTAACAGCTGATAGGATAATTAATAAAAGCCTCGTCAGGTGTGATAACCAAAATTATTAGGCATAATATATTTGTTCCAGAAACATATTAAATGTTAAAACACTTATTATTTACTAAAGAAAATTAATTAGATAGGTAAACATTTTTTATAAGAATTCCTGTAATAGGAAACTCTTTCTTGAAATGTGGATGACAAAAAAAAAACATTAGTTTTGCATCAAACTAGAATGTTTTCCCAGATAATGCAGTTGAGATTGATAAAGTGGTGCTTGAGTGACTTGATTTGACCTACAGATTTGGCTGCTGTTCTTCACTGACGATGAGGATGATGCTTAAATTATGTCCTGCAAAAGGTTCGCACCAAACTTCATATTGCCCTATTTCATCTTAAATGAGTCCTCATGGCAGGAGGTTGTGGGTTGACTGTGAAAACAAAACAGGAAGAGTTCATTTTCAACAAGACAGGTAATTCCAGATTTATTTTCAGTGTTTCTTTGTTTTTAAATGAAACCAATCCACTGAGGAACTGATAAAACTATTTACTTTTAGTTTTGTATGCACTATTGTCTCATCTTGGATCTGATAATAACTGGATCCTGAAACAAACTGTTTACATTGAAACAGAGACTTGTAGACAGTATACACCACCATTCAAAAGTTTGCAGTTGGTAAGATGTTTTCAGTCTCTAATGTTCACCAAGTCTATTTGTTTTAATCAAAAATACAGTAAAAACAGAAATAATGTGAAATATTATTACAATTACAAATATTGTCTTATCCTGAATCACTACGGTATTGTAATAAGTGCTTATATTCAGACTATTTTAGACCTGTATGGACGAAAACCGCTGTGGCATAGCCCAGTTTTCTATTTTAATATATTTTAAAGTTTATATTTTAGTTTTCTGCTCTAGAAATATTTTTTGTATTATTATCATTGTTGAAAACACCTGTGCTGCTTAATATCTTTGTGGAACCCATGGTGCATATTTTTTGAGGATTCTTTGATGAATAGGAATTTCAAAAGAACAGCATTTATTTAAAATATAAATATTTTGAAACAAATCTTTACTGTCAATTTTTGATAAATTTACTGTGAGATTAATAATTTAATGTGAGAATATTTTTTTAAATGTATACAAAAAAGATTCTATTAATTTCTTTCACTTAAAGAACTTAAATTTATTTTAAGTTCATCAATGTGTGAGCATCATAATACTATACTGTATACTTAAAAAGGTGTTAATATGCAGATACTAAATACATTCTGGAATTGTTATGAAAACTTATTTCATCCTATTATCACCTGCTTTTTTGCCACTCTAATTTTAGGCTACTTTATACACGTAGTTGTGTATAAAGCAAAGGCAATATTACAATTGTATAAATATTTGTACAAATAAATAAATAAAATAGATAAGATCATCTGCCTCAAGGCTGTCTAAATGAACAGAGGCAACATTGTGAGCACTGTCATTGAACAGAAACTTCACCTTTCCTCGCATACACTCTCACATACAAAGAGGTTTTTGTACCTCTGTTCTCCTTGCTGGGGTAGGTACGTGGGAAGGGCCTGAACTCTTCAGGAGGGGGGAAGTCCTCAATAGGATGGAAGTGAAACTTCGATTCAAAGTCATCTGGGAAGTAGACAAAGAAAGGAAAAAACAAGAATGCTATGTTAAATTAAAGTGCTTTGCATATGCGCAATCACAAACATACAAATACACATGCAGAAAATCATATTGTCACAGTAGTTGATTTCTAGTGTAAAAGCTTGTTGCTGTTCATCAGATGGTAATAATAGCCCATTTAGACCTTTATCTTCATCATCAATGACTGCAGTCTTACCTAAGCTGTGCAGGTGTCCGTTGCGTACTGAGCTGGGCGGAGCTGACAGTGGGAGAGGAGGAGGGGGTGGGATCCTACTGGAGAGTTCAGTGTTAGGAGACCGGGCAGGGGGAGCAGGGGGTGGAGCCATACGTGGAGCACCTGTCAATCCAAAAATCTTAATAAATGACTGACTAGTTCATCTCAGTTACGTTTTCATTTTAGTTTTTCTTCTAATATTTATACATAATATTTCTAAACAGACTACCATTCAAATTATTTTTTATAACACTTAAAAAGTCCCATTAGTTAATGTTAACTAAGATTAATCAATGCTTTTGAAGTATTTTTCAATGTTAGTTCATTTTAACTGATATAGTTAACTCATGTTAGCAGATGGAATCTTGTATTATTGTACAGTAGTTGCACTTAAAAAAAGTATTCAGCAAGGATGCATTAAATTGATCAGAAGTGACAGTAAAGACAATTATGTTACAAATATTTATATTTAAGTAAATGCTGTTCTTTTAAACTTTCTATTCATCAGTGAATCCTGATTGAAAGAACACATTTCCACATAAATATTAAGCAGCACAACTGTCTTCAACATTAATAATAATATGAAATATTTCTTGCAGCAGCAAATCAGCATATTAGAATGATTCCTGAAGGATCATGTGATACTGAAGACTGGAGTAATGGCTGCTGAAAAATCAGCTTTGCCATCACAAGAATAAATGATATATTTTCAAAATACATTAACACTTTAATATATAATATATATAACAAAGGTCATTAGTCATCTACCTGCAAAACGTGGCACTGCAGGGGGTCGTCTACTGGGAGCGGTACAGGGGTAAGACGGTGGCAAAGGTGGTACGCTGGGCCTGTATGTGGGTGAAGGCACGGGAGGTACTTTTTGAGGTAGTGGAGGAGGTGCTGAGGAGGGGTGACTGCATGCAAATGCAGCAGGAAGAGGAGGAGGAGGTGGGGGAGGAGGCCCTAAAGGACTGTCCTTCATTTCTAATTGCCCCAGAGAAGGGGGCAGAGGGAAGAAGACTCCAGATGACCTGTTAGGGAGCGAGGACGGAGGTGGTGGAGGAGGAGGTGGAGGGTAGAAGACCCCAGATGACCTGTCAGGGAGCGAGGATGGAGGAATTGATGGAGGCAGTGGAGGGGGCGGAGTCGTAGGCATGGGAATGGAGTGTGATTGGATGGGTAACCAAGTGGGTTTGGCCGTTTGAGGAGGAGGGGGTGGGGGCGGGCAGGTGGGGAGAGGAGGTGGTCTATTATTGGGCCGCTCCTGAGGAGGAGGTGGAGGGGCAGAGGAAGGAGGAGTAGAGGACAGTTTGAAAGAAGGATGTGAAGTTTGGCTTGGGGAGGGAGGGGCTGTGTATGAGGAAATAGGCCGAGTTTTAGACAGTGAGGAGGCTCTTTCCAAAGGTTTGCGGGAGGGGGAAAGATCAGGGGCGCTTCCTCTGAACCCATCTCCCTGTGATGGAGGGTTCCAGAGAGGCTGCTTCAGGCTGGCGGTAGAGCCGGAGCGAGACACTGAAACACAAACAAGCCATATCAGAAAGTCATTCAAAATTTGTCCAGCTGAAAAAATACAAAGCATGAGAATAAACAGATCTGACTTCAATACCCGGGTTGTGATGTGGCTGCTTGTCTCTTTGTCCGACTGGTTTGAGTACAGGAAATCCCCCAGCAAATAGTCCACCCAGAGTTGGACCCACTGCAGATGGAGCAGATCCTGCTGTGTTTGTAGAGTTTCCAGCAACCACATTTCTTCCACTGTCATCCACACCGTTCACTTTAGGTTCTGCAAATACATACATCATAATTATGCTTACTGTGATTTCACCAAGTAGATCATGTTCCTGGATCACTCTGCAATGCACCATTCAGATTTTAGGGTTAGATTTAGTCTTAAGGCTGAGGTTGTTTGTTTTTTATTAACTTTTAATCTGAAAATTTTAATCTGATTTTTATGGTAAGCATTAGTGTAAAGGATATGATTAGGGTATATATTATACATACACACACACACACATATATATATATCAGTTACAATTTCATAGCAGACTCTAATTTTTATTACTGAATATTAAATACCATTAATAATTTAATATTAATTTTAATCTGTTTTATATTTAATATCAAACATTTTGTAATTATATATAAATAAATATTATTTATATATATATAAAAAAAAATCCTCCTCTGTTTTGATTTTAGCGTAATTAAATAATGTCTAACATGACTTGGAGAACTACAAACTTTTTTCTAATTATTTTTTTAAATATTATTTAGTTTGCCATTTTTGTTATATACATACATAAACTAAATTATAGTTATAAACTATAGTTGCAAACTATAATACATTTTCAATATCTAGTTTTCGTCTTCTTAATAACTTCTGTTATAATAATAACCTTTTCCAGGACCAACAAAAGATAATGCCCAAGAACATCCTACTTTCAATCACATAAGGCAAGCAGACATCGAGACAAAGACTGATGCATAAATAGGAACTGTAAGCTGAAGTGAGCCAATGACTTTTTAATGAACATGGCATGTCCTGAGCACAGAGAATACTGCTGTCCTTTGTAATAAAGAGGAAGATGAGGAGCATTGTCACGCCCCACTTTATGTGTGATCCTCACTCCAGCACTTCCTGAGGTCTTGGCCCTTTATCTGCCGCAATGCATTTCCATATACAGATAGAAACCTATGTGTCTTTGTGTGCACATGAGTGCTTTGAACCCAATGGCTATGGACCTCGTGTTCAAATATAGCTCTGCCACTGATAAATCCTTACAACTTATCAGCCATTCAGACTTTCTCCGACGCCTGGTTTTCTCCTCATACTTATTCTTTTGTACTGTTTCTCAAACTCCTTCAGTTTCATTTTCACAAGAGAGTAATTTAATACAGGTTCTCATGCTGACACAACACTCTCATTCTCAATAAACAATCATTGAAAATGCAATGCTGGTAGCTCTGGTTACATTAATAAACAACATTCCAGTGTTGCCATCATACAGCAGATATGAATTTTGGACTGCCAAATCAGATAATCAGGAAATGAACCTGAAATAGTATCAGTTTAGTATTTATATTTCCCATGCTTGCAAACAGATGGATTGTTGCCAGGTGACGCATTTCACCTGATCAGTGTTAAAGAATTGAGTTTATGTTAATACATTTGATTTTGACTTACTGTCAAGGATTGGTGTGCTTCGGTCATTGACCTGTGTGACCTTTTTCAGCCTCGTCCCCTTCTGAATGTCAGACAGGAATGCACTGCGACCTCCACCCTCAGAACGCTGGATTGTAGGAGGGTCTGTCCGTGACTGTAAAAGAAAGAGTGAAAAATTTTAATGTTATGCAGTTATAATGAGTTTCACTGTGCCATTAGTTTTCTCTGGTATGGTTTTTATTGTAGTATCCATGATATACCAAAACAAAACTCAAACTGGTCAAAAAAAAAGGTCTAATCTAATCTGTACTGAATTCTGAAATGACTTCCTTAAGTCTAAAGTGGCATAATGTGTGATTTAGAAAACTACAAGATTCAAAAAGTGTTGAAAAGTTATCTTGAAAAATGTTTCAACTGTTTTTGTCCATATAATGTCATTGGAGTCCAAAACAACAATTTCATGGTATGGACATTTTTTAAATAACTTCTTTTGTGTTTTACAGAAGAAAAAAAAGTCATACAGGTTTCAAATGGTGAGTAAATGATCATAATGTCCATTACAGGGTAAACTATCCCTTTAATGCTGGTTTTAAATGTGTTCAAAGATGTCATTTGTGTGCACATGCATTCAAACAGAAAGCCAAATCTGAACATGTGACACCTGTGCTGTATATGCCTCTGAGTGTAATTTTATCTCTAATTAATAATGCAAATCTAGCCAGGTGGTTGCCAGGAGGAACTGCGTGACAGAAACAAAGAGAAAGATAGACAGAGAGAGAAAGCAACAGACAGATGGAAAAATAAGTCATTATACACACATGCTGATGAAATATATTACAATAATAGCTGGCTGTGAATGTGTGTGTGCACAGATCTCACTTGTGCAGGAGGTGCAGGAGCTCCAGGAGGTGGAGGTGGTGGAGCTGGGGGAGGTGGAGGAGGAGGGACAGGCATTGCTCAGGAACCTGAAAAAACAGTCATATATTAAATCACAGACATTGAGACACTTGCCCTCTGTATTGTACAATTTGACCTCTCTATTTGACCTTGTGTGTACTACTTGACCTCTCAGGCAGATATTTAAATTATTATAATTAAACAAATTTAATAGATAAGAGATATTAATAAAGATCTTAATAAAGATAAGAGATATTTAAATTTATATTATAATTAAACTAAATGAATAGTTTAATTATAGTTATTTGCATTAATAAATAATAAATTAAATTAATAAGCCCACACGTTTAGATAGACTTGATTTACATTTCTAAATTCAGGTTGTATCTATAACATACGAAAATTAAACTAGTTGTAAATGTATTTTGTAAATGCTGACTTACATTTAGAGCTCCAGCTAAACAAAAGTGTTAAAGAACACCAAGAACTTTTCAGCACTTCACTGTGGTTTCGACATGACAAAGTGATCTCCCCACACCCCTCTCTCTCTCCACAATTCTACAGTACATGTTCCTCTTGGCAGGAAGCTTGTCCATCACAAGATGCACCCAACAGGAACCCTCCCTTCTCTTTTAGGAAAACCAATCTCCTGCTTCCACAATGGCCAGTGAGAGGTTCCAAAGATCATCTTTTGAAGAAACTGCATTTAACTCTGAACTAGGGCCATCTCTAACATACAAAACACTGAACTTGACATTTAAAAGGAACAGGCATACAAATGATCTCAGATCAGAGTAAAGTGGCAACCTTATCAAGAGCCGGAGGGCTCTGGAGACAACAATGGAGTCTGTTGTTTGAGAAGTAGAGCTGCTCAACTTCTGGCAAGCCCAGCAGCAAATCAGAGCTATTGTGTGAGGAAGAGAAACCCGCTAAATACAGCTGAGAAATGTAGAAGGAATTTAGTTAATATGGTAATTATTAGGAATGTTTATTCTCGCCAAAATAGAGAAACGTTGTGTTATTGTGGTATTGCTCCATGGAGGAAAATGACAAATGGACAAGTTCAAGCATTAGGAAATTCTAATGTAAAATTAATTTCACATTTGTGAATGATTAAATAAATAAAATCACAACATTGTTCAAGAGTCACATGAAGAATTTAGCTATTCATCCTTTGGCCTCTTTCATGATATGACTGTCCAAGATCTTGTGGGTTATACTTCATCCAGCAGCATAGCTCTTAACAACTCTCTGTCTTTCCCTAGAGTCCCATTAACAGCTTTCCCATGGAGATGTTGACACAATGTTGTGCTGGTCCACCCATGTGGAAACATTTTTATCCACCTGTAGAGACATGCCGTATAATATCTGGCTGATGCTAATCATAACACGTGTGAATGATTTGTATTCGGTTTAAAGTATATATCTTTATATATATTTTTTACCCATTCATTTCAAGTGAATTTTATAACATTAGATTTAATAACCTGCTATGTTAGGTACAGTGTGAGAGAGTTAAAATGATTAAATTATTATTTAAATGAATAATTCATATGAAATTAAATAGGTTTGTATACTTAAAGGGATAGATGACTCAAAAATGTAAATTCTGTCATCACTTTTTCACCCTCGTTTCTTTACAAGCTTCTGTGGACCATAAAAGAAGATATTTTGAGAAAGTATTTTTATGTACAATTGAACATCATTGGTCAACAAAACTGTTCGGCAGTTGTTCAAATATCTTATTTTATGTTCCACACAAGAAAGAAAGTCATGTATCAGGTTTGGACGGACACAAGCCTGAGTAAACGATGACAGAATTGTCATTATTGGGTGAACTGTCCCTTTAAAGGTTAACGTACAACACTTTAACCATTAAAAATCCAGATACTGAACTGTGTCATTCGAAAAGTTGTGAAATATGACCAGACTGTCCACATTTAAGTCTGGTTACTGTCGGTGCTGTGTGTCAATAACACTCACCAACAGAGTCCAGCTGAGAGCACAAACCATGTCATATGTTAAACATAACGGTAGTGGTTCAATGGTATTATGCAAAGCCTGGTTTACTGTAATGTAGTTTTCAAAGGCTACTTTACCTTAGCGGGTTGGAAAGCTGAAGTTTCGTGCGTTTTTCTGTTCCTCCGGTGGACGCAGGGAAGTTGTCAGAGGCCAGTCGGGGCGCGAGGCTGGGTCCGCATAGCGCGCCTTTGACCCACGAGATACAGTTACTTACCGCGAGCTCGTGTTATAATTAGGAAGACGCCGAGGGTTTCACGATGACTATTCGCGTCTAATAAAGTACGTGACGCATAAAACTGTCATTTAAAAACACTTGAAGCTGTAGAAATATGTCCTCTCCACTTGGTAAAAAAAAATCCACTAGAAATGTCTCATTTATAACACTTCGTGACACACTGTCCAAATGCTGTGCTTCTTTGGAATTTATGTGTGAACTGAACCGGACTACAGCACGCGCACCCTGTGGTCCGCCTGTTGCGTCTAGAATGCACGCGCAACGAGAGCGCGTGCAAACTACAACACAGCAGGCGGCGCGCAGTGGGAGGCTGTCCTGACCATGAGCCTGGCTGTTTCATATCATATTTTATATTATTCACACACCCGAGAGTGTTTATTAAAATGCATGTAGAAAGTATGTGTCAAATTTCTGTAATGAAAATAAAACTAAAAGCCAAGGCTTTTATTAGTTGTTTAACACCACATCTAGTGTTTTTGTGCTTCAGGTGGCTGTACTCTATACTGCGCGCGACCAGATCGCTCTCTAGTGGTAGTTCTTGACAACGCTTCGTTTGTGTGTGTGCAGAGTAGAGGCATGGCTAATTAAAGATGACCTCCAAACCAGATTTAATCAGAAATGGGGTCAAGATAGTATCTGAATATTTCATTGAGGGAAAATAAAATCAACTACTGCTAAAAACTATCAAGCGTGTCAAACAACAATGCTACAATGCCTTTGATTAAATGAGAACAGTGCAATCATTCAATAAGCCTTGTATATTATCTGCTAAGAAAAGCATTATAAGTCCATGCAAATTATCTAATATTTTCCACCCTATTTGAGAAAGACAGTGTAGTCATTCTGGCTCTCTGAGAAACTTGTCTTCTAAGAGTAAGGAATGTTGTGATACAGGGTTGATGAGGTTAAAGATGACAGCCTCAGGTGAGGTGACGAGCATTAGCACACACTGATGGAGTTTTAAATACTGTAACTCTAATAATGACCTATTGCTATCTGTTTACCCCACCCATAACAAACACTCACATACACGTAAGCACATTCAGGGGCAAAAACAACTCAGCACATGCACAAATGGATGGCTTAGATGGAAAATCATCTGTTTATTTAAAATCGGATGCAGTAACACTTCCTTCCCAAGCTAAATTTAGCAAACTAATGCATAAGAGTACCGTATATTCCAATTTTTTTCCTGATTGCTATGCTTGTCTAAATCTTCATTATAGACACAAATCTCAAATCTGTCTGTGCATCACTTGCCTACTCAAAGGATCTGAACATATGAAGCTACAGAGGCATATTTCTCTAACAACCAGCTTCACTCATAATAACAGATTAAATCTCATAGTTTGATCACAGTTTTTTAACCCAATTATCAGGTTCCATTCTAATTTAGGATGATTGAATACTAACCAAATTCAACTCATGTCTTCAATAATATACTTAGGCCTATATAACTACTGTAAACACTGTTTGCTAAACTAACAGCTTATAGTTTAGTTAAATTGCTTTTCTTGACTTCTCTATTAACTAAACATAAGAATAGAATCTTTGGTTTGTCTAATGAAAATGTTGCACTACTGTTTTTAAGTAGGAGAACGAATCACTACTATCAAGGTGTCCTGGATTCAATTTAAACAAACCACACAAGAAAACGCATGGCTTTGATTTCTGACATGTCGGTAAATACAGTAATAATCTGATTCTGGACGGATAGGACCACCACCCTAACCCCTTTAAAAATCTGTGGCATGCATGCACAAGCATTAAAAACAAGTCATGATAAGGTTGTGCTTACAGCACACTGATTACCATTAAACATATTTGCTGCAAAATCCTTCTAATGTACAGTCCTTCATAAAATATTGCAGTAACACCACAAAACAGTGCAAATTATGTATGTCAAATCTCTAAAAAATTACATTGTATCCTTCACAAAAATGATTCAGCTGAATGTACAATAACCCTGCTGGGGAAAAAACAAAACATCTTATGGTTTGCTGCTGGTCTTAGCTGGTTAAGGCTGGTCTAGCTAGCTATGGTCAGCCAGCTGGTCTTCCAGCTATTGTAAAGTGCCCAAACCCCCTTTAAAACCTGTAAAGACTAGCCTGACTAGACTAAGAAACGAGCTATTTTTTTTTCAGCAGGGAAATGCCATTATTTCCAGCATTTGGAAAATAAAGCTTCTGTGATATGAATAACTTACTCCAAAAGGCTATCCTCATAACTTCATATAAGTGCATTCATGAGTCAAATTGAGTTCAACAGTGTCAAAATGGAGGTAGTGCCGTATTTAGTGCTCTACCAAACCGCGGTGGCAATCAGCGCGTTGACTGGACTTCGGCTGATTTCCCATCATCTCCGTGGTTCTGTGGAAGACTGACGCGCGTCTTCCGTTTCTCTTTGAAGCGTCCGGAGCGGGACACGGTGAGGTTGCGGCGATTGGAGCTCTCGTTGAAAGTTGGCTGAACAGCGGAGTCGTCATATGTTTCGTCGCTCGGTAAGCGGTTGCCCTCTTCTTTCTCTGGACGTGTCTGTGAAGTGAGCCGTTGGTCCGGTTCAGCAGAGGGATGCTGTGTGGACCCTGCTGAAGCCTGATTACGGAGGTCCTGTTCCAGTGTCGCCGCCGATTCTCTGGCTGTCTTTCTCCTCATGCCCACGAAAGACCTCCACCAGGGAGCTGTTTTCTCAGTCATTGTTAAAACTAAACAGACAATAAATAAATAAATAAATAAATACGATCAAGTTACTACTTCAACATTAAAACTGGAAGAACTATGTTGTAGGCCTATCTATTTTTAGGTGTACCTACCATTTAATTGTAATCTATAAACCCACGCTTATGACGCTATGACGTAAGAACAACAATAGACACAACATGTCTATTCAAGAATAACAACACAGTGTAATCTGAGATAGATCTGTAATAGATTAGGCCTATATCCACCCTTTACTAGATACATTAATGTTATAAAATGGATTTGCTTAGGGATCAATGACAAGTAAGATCCAAGATGGAGAACTCTTTTAAAAAATCTAGTTTATAACACGTGTCAAGTTCTTAGAAATGTAGCCTAAACTTTGTATTCGTGTTGGTTGAATACATTATGAATGTAGCCTATATAGGCTACCATTCCAAATCTCAGATTTAATGAGATATGCCATGAGAGTTAGGCTACATATATAGGGTGAAGTCAGCTAAAATGGGCCACGTTTTGGTAAATTATTTATAACACCATCAAATAAGCTATGCGTGAGATCTAATGATATTTTTATAAATTAGCATGGGTCTCTTAAATATATTTATATTTTTTAAATGAAATGTGAAAAAGTATAAAAGTTTTAAAATTATGAGAGTTAGAGTATCAGCAGGTACCTTCTTGAGCCACGGCACAACATTCAGGTAAAATGGGCCAGCTGTTCAGTTAAAATGGGCCAATATAAAAAGAGAACAACACAGGTAATTTCAGTTTAAATAATTTTATTTTTAACAGTAAATTGACACTATTGTCTTTAGTGTGCCATAGCAACACCATAAAGGTATTTGATTAAATAGAAAGTTAAATTAATATCTAATTAAACAATGCAATTAAAAATGAACTGATCATGTTGTATAGGTGTGTGTTTCTGTGCATTGGTGTCTTTTGTGTGCATGTATGTGTGTATGCTTGTATTTTTGTATGGATACATATCTACAGTAGGCCTATAAACCTATTTTCACCCTCAATTTCTGTGTAAAAGTGTGTGTGTGTGTGTGTGTGTATGCAGCCCATTTTAGCAGAAAATTGTGGCCCATTTTAGCTTAACCAGCCATTTCTACCTAAAATGACTTTTTTCACAAAAATCACAGTTTCTTTTATAAATTAAACTTTTTTATTTGAAAGAGCATGTTAAAACATTGTTCATAAACCTTTGCTTTGTTGGTTACTTATAATTGATTTAGTACCCTTATTAGTGATTAATGAAATTTAAAGTCAGGCTCAATTACCTTACAATATCTCTGACAAGCTTCATGTAACACTCTGCCCTGCCCGCCTTAAAAAACTCAGACCAATAAAAATTATTGTTACATGTCAACAAGTGTTGAAGCAACAATGCAAGATCAGTTATTGTGATTTTCTGTAAAAATATAAAGAGATATGATGCTACAACCTTATTTGGCCCATTTTCCCTGATAGCTCATTTTAACTGACTTCACCATATTTTACTTTTCTGAGAAAAAAATAACTTTAAGATTTTCTTTCTCGTATAATATTTTACCTTATAGCTAGTGGTCTAAAAGGGCCCTCCCTGTTTTATGATTTTGTCACATGACAACAAAATGGCTTCATGCATGTTGATTAAACCATTGATATTAAAATTGCTTTACATATTTTTAAGGAAATACCCTAATAATAAATCATAATAAAATATTATTCCAAACTATGTTTTATCATTTTTGTAGTTGCTGTTTTTATAAATCTCAGTTACGCCACCTAATATTTTTCTACACTCACAAACTATCAAAATGACTTTTAATTAAGAAATTGTAAGAACGTTTATCATACTGGATAATATGTGTATTAAAGCCATATTCTGTATGAATGCCATTTTAAACCTATTTGCGAATAACTTAATTTGTACAAAACAAATGAGCTTCACGTCATACAAGACCTCGGATATTGTCCTGTGATGCAGAACAGGTTTACAGCGCTATAAGCTCCAGAGAGTCTTTTACAGGTGATGATTCATGCCACAACAACGAACCTGAGCGACTCACCTGCACAAAAATGATGAGAACAAGATAAACGCAGCCCGAGGTTCCTCTAAATGAAAGGTGTGCTGAGACAACAGAGACGCTGAATCCTCAGAAGAAATCACGGTGCGTGAAAATCATCTTTCACTCCCGCGTATCCGAAGACTTAATCACTGAGACGCAGTTTTGCGCACAACTCGACTGAATAGATATCTTAGTCTGTGAGAAAACGTAACATCATCCTTTGCCCAACATCACCTGGAGGAGGTTCTGAATATGCCACGCAAAATTAGAACTGACGTGAAAGACTTTATAGTTTACAAGAGCACCTGAGATTCCACCTCCGAAACTACCATGAGCGCACCTGTCCTGTCTTCTGATTGGTCGGAAGGCCTGGGGATCGGTCACGTGAGGAGAATTCAGGTAATTCTACTATGGCGGTAGGTTGGGCTTGCGGTTGCCCTGGTAACGAGCATCGAGTCGCTTTTTCTTCGGTGAAACGTTTTTTTTTTTTTCAAGATGGGGAGCATTCTTGTGTGATCTAAACAAACGAGCCCAACCCTCCACTACTATGTCAATGTCTATTGATAGACTGAACGTCGAAATCAATCGAGGCTGTAGCTAAAACAATTTCATATTGGAGAAACTCAGCTTCACACAGAAGAGTAGTGTTCCCACTTCACCAAACAGTGCAGTGATGCCACATGCCGGTCTTAACTGTTGCCGAAATAACAATGGAAACATTATTCTAGACTGTCATTCTTAAAGCTCCACATGAATATAGAATGCAGTGTGTAGGCTATGACCAGAACAGTGTTTGACTCAACTTTACAGTGAATACAGTGACAACTGTGGTGTGAAGTTATATTTCACTCTGGTTGACTGCATTAGAAAGGATATTTAGACAAAGAGCTGAACAATCCAAGCCCTCTGTGTTACGCATATCACTTTGATCAGTATAGATTACATTTAGGCGGTCTCAGGGTACTGGCATTGTTGGAGGGAATCCCTTGAGGTCTTGCAACATTTTGTCACTCCCAGTTTGTCCTGAAGTAAGAGTTTAGTAATAAATTAAATGTGGACTGATGCCAGTTTCTACTGTACTATTGGCCAACAGTGTTCCAGTGCTTTCACTACACTATGCTGGTATACTGTCAACCATCAAGATTTACAGTTTTTCATTTGTTTGTAGAATTACTTTCAGTCTCTTTAAGTTTGGGTCTTCCTCTCTCTTTCACAAAGACATTTGCAGATACACATTAAATCACATTTGTTTCTGAAAGATAAACATATGTTTGAGCATACAATTAGTACATTTCCTCAGTGACATTTGGATACAATTTACAGTAATCGCTGCAGTAATATATAGATTAATATAGAAGCTTTATGATAGAATAAAATGTAATATCAAATTGCAAAATTATTGCAGAAATGGTAGATTTGCACCTGGAAGTCTGCTTGTTTACCTGTTGCAACAGCAACTGGATGTGTGTAGAAAACTTTCAAGGCTTACAGTATATATACATATATACATACATGGATAGATAGATAAAGATTTATATATATATATATATATATATAGATGGTAAATTATATATAATAATAATTACAACAAACTCATTGTCCCCCAGTTTCATAAACAAGGTCTTAAGGCTAGTCCCAGACTAAAATGCATGTTTTCGCAATCTCAGCTGAAAATAACTTGCACTGAGATATCTTAAATTATGTCAGTGCCATTGTTTTGTCTCAAGATGCACACTAGTAATATTCATTTCTATGGCATTTTTATAAAAGCTGCTTAAATATCCTAATTTAACTAATGCCTAGTCCTGGCTTAAACTAAGCTCTGTCTGTGAAATCGGGCATATAATGATAGCTCATAAAGACAAAAATAAAATCATAAAGCTAGCATGATATAATTGCAATCTTTTAATATTACATTTTGCTCACTTTTAATCGCATTCATTTGAACATTTCCATTATATGCTGATTTACTTATATATTGTGTTTGAAAAGACTGCGCAGACTTTGCTGGGTGGCCTGCAGGGTCATCCTGGGGTCATCTGAAAGACAGATGGAAACCTCTTGGTTTCAGAGAAAGCCTGGATGGGTCAGAAGGGGAATGGTCAGGACTCAGGAATGCCACTCTTGTTATAGTTTCTATGCACCAGCAAACTCCACAGGAAGTTAAGGCCAGGAATGCCATCTGAAATAATCTCTGCTCCCTGTGAGACGGTACCGGGTACAGTGAGGAATGTCACTCATAAGAGTTTCTCAATTTTTCAGTGCATATGTGAAACAAAGAGAAAGAATGAGAGTGAGAATGAGAAAAGAGGAAATATCCAGGAATGTGGTTTCTGCAGTATCATTCAACATGAGGTTAAAGAGAGGTTGTACAGGAAGAGTTTACGAAATGTCTATGTTACTAGCCCTGCTGCATACTTGAGGGACTCCCTCTCTTCCACAGGGATCGAAACCACATACTGCACATACTAGCCACATTGCATTCAATTAATATGCACTGCACACCAGGTAAATAAAGAGTTGCGCAAAACTACATGTTTCTAGCAAGTGTTGGGAAGGTTACTTTGGAAATGTAATAGGTTATAGATTACAAGTTACCCTATTTAAAATGTAATAAATAGTGTAACTATTTCAATTACTTTATTAAAGTAATGTTACTGATTACATTTGATAACTTTTTGATTACTTTTCTAAATTTAAGCTTCTGAATTTTTTCTAAACTGTTAATAATTTTCAAACATTTAAAGCAGATGGGGTTAACTTTACAGTAGTACTCAACACTGATTACTGTCAGACTTTTAAAATCCTTCATCACTTGAATTAAGATTATAATAATTCAATTTAAAAGCACAGCCACCACAAAATCAGACTCTTTTTACTTTGAGAACGTTCTGAGGTTAAATACAGATTTAAATTCATAAAATATACTATGATAGCTATGATACTGTTTTTGAGATCAAATCTTAGCTATGACAGGAAACACTGGCATCTAACAGTGCCTTGAAAAAAAAACAGTTAATTAAAAAAATAAAGCATACATAAACCCAAATAGGAAATAAAACAGTTATCAAATAAACGTGTCCTAATCTGTGTCCTGAAACATTGGTGTATCATATTTTATAGCAGTCAATGCAATTTTGGAAAGAAATCAATAAATTCAGTCTGTGTGTGACAATATTCAGATGTAAACCCCTTTGTAATCGTTAACATTTTCATAAGTAACTGTAATTTAATTACACAATTTTTCTCATTAACTGTAACAGATTATAGTTACATTTATATTGTAATTAAATTACGTAATTCTGTTACATGTAACCAGTAACTCCACAACACTGTTTCTAGCAAAACTGTGTATATATATATATGCACTCACGGTGAGTTTTGTATTGCCAAATATTGGTAAATTATATACATAAGGCTACATGCATGTTTTTATTTTTGTTTTGAGTAATATTAATTTATCTAATGAACAGAACACACACACATAAACTGTGCACACATTACTGGTATTTGATTAGGGGTAAAACATTTACTTGAGAGTGAGAGCGACATACCAGTCTTTCAGTATTGAGGAAATCTAGAGCCGAAATACAAACAAACCCACTGAATGATTTCACTAAATCAATTCACTCTCTGTGTCCATCTATAGTTCAATTGATTGATACAAAACATTTAGATCTATCTATCTATCTATCTATATTGCTTTCTTTCTTTCTCTTTGTCTGTCTGATTTCAAACTATGAAGCAATAGATATTTTCTTCAAAATAAAGACAAGAAGCTGGACACTTTCTGGTTGTCAAACTTTGTGGAACATGTTGATTGTTAAAATAATGTATTTGAGATAAAGTGACATCATACATCCATGAAAAATTACCTCTATGCCAGTAAGTTAAAAATAATGGGAAAAAATACCTCAGAAAGGTGAAGTTAGTACTAAAAAAATGTCTACCATCATTTGTTTCAAATGCTGCTTTAATATGTTGTAATGCAATAAAATGTACAAAAAGTATACAAAGGAGTGTATGAAGTGTGTGTGTGTGTTTATTTCTCAGTATATACTTTTCAAACATGCACCATGCAGCACTGTCCTGCAGATGTACTGGCCTGCATAATGCATTGCTTAAGTAGTAACAGGTGCATCATTCAATGTTTGCTTCTAGGTGTTTTATTTCAAATGGACATCAAAACAAAAAGGTCTAGGCTGAAATATGGTTAGTATGTCATCTCTCTCTTTCTGTGTGACCACTCCCTCTCTGCCTTTTCTCTCTCTTTCTCTTTGAGCATGAGAGAGTAAGAGAGGACAGAGAAAAACAGCCTGTAGGACTGGTAGAGTGGGTCTTCTCATTCAGAAACACCAATTTATCTCACTGTACAATGTGCTTACTCTGTTAATGTCTGTGTGTGTGTGTGTGTGTCCGTACGTGTGTCATGCGCCAGTGTGCAGTTGTTATGTGTCTTGTGTCTAAAAATGAATGAGAGTTAGATCCAAAATGTTTCAAATCTAATTTTTATCTAATCATGAAATATTTTCAATTCTGTCATAAATCAAATAAGTAGATTTGTGAAACTCATCATGTGAACCCTTTTTACAGATGATAGCTCTTTGGATAATCTTAAATCTTGATGAAAAACACGGTCATCGGGTTCCGAACAGATTTGTGGAGCTCAAGCAGCCTGGGTGCTGTAAAGTACATTCTGAAATGAGACATTATCACTTAAACTTATTTGGCTCAAAATGTAAATGCTGATAATATCAATTGTAATGAAAAAAGATAAAATTGGAGAAAATGCAAAAGCATTTCACCCCTCTGTATACAGGAAGAAGATCTGCATACTTTTTACATTGTCCTGTCATTTCTATGGTGAGACCATTGTAATTTAAATAGCAGTTTTCACAACAAAACACAGCTGCTCTTGTTCAAATGAAACAGTTGAGTTTGGAAGCACCACATAAGGCAAAAACATAATCGTCAACTGTTTATTAACATTTTTTATTCTTACAAAACCTCAAAGATGATTATAATGTTGCTTTGTCAAAGTGCAGCCACTCAAAATGTGTACAATACTACAAAACAACCAGCAGGTAGCGCTGCTCGCATTTACTCATGCACAGGCCAAAGGAACAACAACATCTTGAAGCTTGAGTCCTTTTTGATTCTTATCAGCATTATTTAAAACCTAAGATTTGTTTTAGTTAGTCTTGCGTGCGTATGTGTGTTATCTAGAAAGAGTAAAATCACAGATCTGTGTACCCGGAAATGCTGTAGGTGACGTCAGACGCTGGAGACTTGGCGGAAAAACTGAATGAACAACGAGGACAGCGAGGAAAATTTAGAAACTCTTCAGGAATACATCGACTGGTGCTTCGACGTTATAGTCATGAAGAAAAACCAAAATGCATGTTCTCCAGCCAAAAGCGAGACGCCGTCTTCCAAAAGAAGTCGCCCAGCAGACTCGCCTGAAACAACATCGCCGACGGGTAAAAGCTTTACCGACATCCTGGAGTCAATCGACAAGCGGTTGTCCAGCTTCGACGCGAGGTTGTCCCTGGTCGAGATCCTGCACCGTGAATTTAAATCCCTGAGGGAATCACTGGAATTCAGCCAGCAGCAGGTGGAAACACTCGCTGCTGAAAACGCATCACTACGGGACTCGGTCAAATCTCTAACTGAAAATATGACCCATCTAAGTGAAGAAAATAAAAAAATAAAAGAGACTGTCATCGATCTCCAGGCCCGTAGCATGAGAGATAACCTGGTGTTTTCAGGCATCCCGGAATCTGCCGAAGAGGACCCAGAAGCTACGGTAAAAAACTTTATCAAGACGTACCTGAAGCTTCCGGAAGACACCGTGGAAAACATCTGCTTCGAAAGAGTCCATCGGATGGGAGCGAAGAAACCTGGAGCCCCGAGACCGCGTCCAATTGTGGCCAAATTCGGATACTTCAAGCAGAAAGAGCAGGTGAAGAGTCGCGGCAGGGAGCTGAAAGGAACAGACTTCGGCGTAAACGACCAGTTCCCCAAAGAAATCCTGGAGCGACGCAAACTTCTGTTCCCAATCCGACGCAGTCTCATCCAAAAGGGCTCCCGAGCTGTCATCGCAGTGGACCGGCTCTACGTGGACGGGCAGCTCTACCGCAACCTCCGTACCACTCCGTGGTTATATTAACACCACTCCAGATAAGAATCCGTTATATTTATCTTTTCTTTTTCTCTCTTTCCTCGCTTGTTCTTCCATTTACCTCTAAATATTTATGTCATTTCGATAATTTAATACGATATCATAACAAACACGTACAGTCAGTCTCCGCAGCGTTTAAATGATTTTGCAATGTTTTCGTTTCTGTCAAGTTTTTACTTTCATCCCTCTATGCTTGCTTCTTTGTATGTCTTTCTTACTTCCAACTCCTTTCACGGCACCGATCACCTGCTTTACTACACATATAAACAAAACACACTATATTACACATTTGCTTGGCACGACCATGTACATATGCACTCAGCATTAACGCAACCACTCAGACCTTACAGCACACACAGACATGAAGGACATACTCGCATACAAGCGCGTACACGCCCGCTCATATCTTATTCATTTGAGCATCACACGCAGCGAGCAGCATTAGCTACACACACACATCTATGGGTGCATTAAGGTTTGTCACATGGAATGTGAATGGAGCTGGCTCCAAGGAAAAAAAGTTAAAAATATTTAGCCAGCTTAAAAAACTACAAGCAGACGTTGTATTATTACAAGAGACTCATAGACCTGCCACAGCTACAGATCAACTTAAAACAACTGAGTTTCCTAATGTGTTCTCAGCCTGCTATAACTCTAGGCAAAGGGGGGTAGCAATTTTAATACATAAAAATGTTAATTTCACAGTACTCAACACAGTTATAGATCCAGAAGGTAGATTTCTAATCATTAAATTATCTATATTTGACAAAAAGTTATGTATTGTTAGTATATATGGTCCAAATGTTGATGATCCCTCTTTCTTTCATGGTTTTTTTACCGCACTTTCTGAACAACTAGATTGTGCACTTATAATTGGGGGAGACCTCAACTTTGGACTAAATAAAGAAATGGACAGGCTAAGTACAGCTGGAACTCAGCGCAATTGGGAATCCACAAATATAGTTAAACAGTACATGAGCGACTATGGACTTTGCGATGCATGGCGTTCTCTCCACACCAACAGTAGGGAATTTACTTTCTTCTCACATGTCCATCACTCTTACTCTCGTCTGGATTATTTCCTAGTCAGCAGCTCACTGCTGAGTGACATTTCAGACACAGAGATACACACTATAGCTGTCAGCGATCATGCTGCTGTTTCTTTAACTCTAGTAAATAAGAAGACCACTCCACCAAGTAATAACTGGAGATTCAATACATCATTGCTTAAAGACGACGATTTTATTAAATATTTTAAAGAAGAGTGGGCTTTATATTTAGACTATAATGACCTGCCTGGAACATCAGCATCTGTTCTCTGGGAAGCAGGCAAAGCTGTGATGAGAGGTAGAATAATCTCATTCTCATCGCATAAAAAGAAAAGAGAAAATAAATGTATTCAGGAATTAGAAGAAACCATAAAAACTTTAGAAGAATCCTACGTATCCTCCCAGGAACAGGAAATGCTGAAAAAAATATGTAAAGCAAAACTAGAATTAAATGAAATTATTAATAAAAAAACTAAATTCTTAGCACAAAGACTTCGCTGGCAAGAATTTGAATATGGTAACAAATCAGGTCAATTCTTAGCGAACCAGTTAAAAATAAATAAAGAAAAAACAACGATATGTGCTGTTAAAGATTTAACTGGGGATACAGTATATGACCCTGAAAGAATAAACAACACTTTCAGAGATTTTTACGAATCTTTATATTCTCCACAGATAAACCCATCTAAAGACGAAGTTGACCAATTTCTTGACAATATAACTCTTCCGAAATTAACAGACAATCAAGCGATGGCATTGGATTCTCCACTGACATCAGATGAACTTCAGGAAGCTTTGAACAGTATGCCCAATAAAAAGGCTCCAGGTCCAGATGGCTTTCCAGCAGAATTCTATAAAGAATTCTGGGCTATTCTGGCACCAACATTCTACAGAATGTTGCAGGAAACCAAAGAAAATGGCAGACTTCCACCAAATATGAATTCTGCCAACATTAGTCTCTTACTAAAACCAGGCAAAGACCCTGTATTGCCTACTAGCTATCGTCCAATATCCCTTATTAATGTGGACACTAAAATAATCTGCAAAGCTATCTCAAAAAGAATAGAGAAGATAACCCCTCTCATAATTCATTACGACCAAACTGGTTTCATAAAAGGCAGGCACTCCTCAACAAATACTCGTAGGTTACTTAACTTGATAGACTATTCATGCAATAGAAACCTTCAAATTACAATATTGTCTCTAGATGCAGAAAAAGCTTTTGATAGGGTTAACTGGAATTTTCTATTTGCAACTTTACACAAATTTGGTTTTGGAAACTCTTTCATAAACTGGTTAAAAATATTATATAACTCTCCAACAGCATGTGTCAGGACAAATGCCCAAACGTCCTCTAGCTTCTGTCTTAAGAGGGGCACCAGGCAGGGATGCCCCCTCTCCCCCTCACTGTTTGCAATTTTTATTGAACCACTAGCAGCAGCAATTAGACAGGCAACAGTGATTAAAGGCATTAAATGCAAGAATGTAGAACATAAAGTTAGTCTTTACGCAGATGATGTGTTACTTTTTCTTCAACATTCACAAACCACTCTCTCTGAGGTAATTACATTAATAAACTCTTTCTCAAGAGTCTCAGATTATTCAATAAACTGGTTAAAATCAACAGTTCTTCCAATTAATTGTTCCTTCCAGAATTCTTCCACTCCATTGCAATCTGGAAATATTAAATATTTAGGTATTAATGTTTCTCCTAAGCTGACAGATTTGATTAAATTAAACCACATCCCACTTTTAAAGAAGGTAGAAGATGATCTAACCAGATGGAGGTCTCTACCCATATCACTCATGGGAAGAGTCACCTCAATAAAAATGATGGTTTTGCCAAGAATTAATTATTTATTTGCAATGATCCCGAGTAAACCACCACCTGACTGGTTTAGATCTTTGGACTCCTCTATCTCTAAATTCCTTTGGAAAGGTAAACCAAGGATAAAGGAGGACTAGATCTACCTAACTTTTACCACTATTTCTTAGCCAATAGGCTTCAACACATTTCAGGGTGGTTAAAACACACCCTCTTAGATGAGCCTTGGCTAGATGTAGAACAGGCATTATGCAATAATATAGAGATTTCGGATCTGCCATTCATTAGCTCGATCAGTAAACGACACGTATGCTTTAAAAGCATCAGTATCAGCTCTTCTCTGACAGCATGGTGGGAGTTTCTAAAAATGACGGAGTCTTCACTAATCCCATGCAAACGTACCCCTATCTGGAACAATCCTGACATATTGCTAAACAACAATATGATAAACTTCACAGATTGGAGTTGTAAAGGTATTAAATACCTGGAACATATATTCAAAGGGACAGACTTTATTCCCTTTGACAAATTAATTAAACAATATGGGATTAATAAGAACAGATTTTTAGAATATCAACAAATTAAATCTATTGTAAAAAGGAAATTTAAGTCTAATCATATCAATTTACAAATACCACCAAGTGTGTCAGATTTTCTTAATCTCAATACCCCCAAATTAATGTCTAAAATATACAGGGCACTTTCCAATATAGATGAATCAGTATCACTTCCTATTGCAAAATGGGAAGCAGATCTATCAGTAAGCTGGGACCATAATTTCTGGTCTCAGATATGTTTAAAAACCTTTGAACTGATTAGAAATCCTGGATTACAATTAATACAATACAAAATTCTGCATAGAGTGCACTACACAGGTCATCGGATGTTCAGGATGGGTTTTACAGCTTCTAACAACTGCTCACACTGTAAAGGCAATACACCTGACAATTACATCCACGCTCTATGGTTCTGTCCACCTGTTCAGAGGTACTGGTACAGGATTTGTGAAGACTTATCAAAGTGTCTTAAATGCTCTATTCCAGCCTCTCCTTTAGTCTGCTTGTTGGGCGACCTAGATGGTGTCACTACAGAAGATAACACAATCCACATGGCTTTCACTGCCCTATGCATTGCTAAGAAGACTGTCCTCATGAACTGGAAAAATAAAAATAATCTTAATATCAACCAATATAGAGATTATTTGTGGGATTATATTAGCCTTGAAACAGCTTCTGCTGACACATTAGATCAATCTCTCTGGGCTCCTTTGATCAGCTCCATCACCTAGTGTGGGTGGGGGTCCCGATTCTGTCCGGCTGTGGTTTTTGTTGTTGGCGTGGGGTGGCAATATGGGCCTGGGGCATCTGGGGGTTCCCTGGGGATGGGTTTCTTGGGGGTTTGGCGCTGGGGCTGCGGCCTTGGCCTGGATGGGGTATTGGTGACTCTTAGATGCTGTTTCTCTGGCGGCGGCATGCGGCGCTGCTGGGGATGCCTGTGCCGGCGGACGTAGGTTGCCAGCCTGGCGGCCGCACTGTTCCGGGGTTGGTCCGGGGGGGTTTGGGGATCTGAGGACGCTCTGCCTCCGGCTTGGGGTCACGGCTGGGCCTGGGGGGCTTGGGTCCTGGTTGGTGTGCCGCCGGGAGCATGGGTTGGTGCATGCGCTTGGGCCCGGCTCTGGTGTGGGGGTCTTCGATGCATCGGTGCCTCCGCGGGGGGGGGGTCCAATAGAGGCGGGGTATACGGGCTTTACCTGGGTGTCTTATTGTCTTATGCAGTTTGGGAAGTGACTGGATAATGGGGTGGGGTAGTTTTTCCTCTGCTGTGGGGTCTGGTGGGCCGCCCCGGGCTGCCATGGGCCCTGGTCTGGATGGGCCTGGGCCCCCCGCCCTGGGCAGATTTGGGGTAACGGGGGTGCCTATGGGGGTCAGCGGGGGAGCTGGCTCCAGAGGGGGGGGTATTTTGCCCCCTCTGATGTTTTCCTCCCCATCCCTAAGGCTTCACTTCTCCCGCTCCATCACACCAACACATAGGTAGGGTTTTGAGGTGCGGGTGAGTCGCTGGGATGCGGGGGAGGTGGTACTCCTCTGTCTCCTCGTGGCCGCCTGCATCTCAATTACACATTACAGCTTAGACATTCTCATTACTTACTGTCACATGACACATACATATAGGGCCTTGGGGGTGGGCACACTGAATGGCATCCGGAGAGCGGTCTGTTCATTCAGCCTTCCCTCTGGTGCCAGTGCCCACTTCTCAATTTTAAGTTGCACATAGACATTGAGGGCTCTAGGGAGGGGACGAGCTGACACAAGCTTGTGGAGGGTGCCCCTCCCCTGTTTTAAAGCACCCCTGTTTTAAAGCACCTTAGAACAACACACACCAACACTACATTTGAGCGGGTGGGGTGAAGCATGGGGTCGTTTTTTTTGTTTTTTTTTTTTCACACCCCTGTTCTCTGTTCTCTGTCTGGGGCCGGGGGCTGTGAGGATGAGCTGGCCGCCCGGTCGGGGTCTGGGCTGTTGATTTTCTCTGCTGCTGCGGGGACCGGGGTGGTCTTCCTGTCCCCACGCCGGAGCGAAGGGGGTTCAGCTCCGGGATCGGGCGCTGGCTACCCCTCTGGGGGTGGTGGTGCCTGGATCTAGGAGTATAGAGTGCATATGGGGAGTGTGAGTGTGGGTACTGTGTCCATTTTTGTGTGTCTACATGTGGGGCGAAGGTGTGAATATTTGTTTGCGTGCATGAGGGTGGGAACATATGCTTGTGTATATGTGTGCTTGTCGTCTACGTCTATGTGTCAGGTCGGGCCTTAGACTCCGCCTCACTCATCATCTTAGTCGACCCCCACCCCACCACCATGCCCTGCCGGTGGAGGATGCCGCCGGTGCGTTGGTGATTTCTCGCGCCGGGGCAGGATGCTCGGGCGAGCGCCGGCCCGCTCTCGGCGGTCGATTGGCGGGGCCTGGCCCTACTGGCCTTGCTGGGCCCCGTTTGTGGGGTGGGGGGCCTTTGGGTCTCCGGGCCCAGGGCCTGGTCCGCCCTGGTGTGGTCGGCTGCCGGTGGAGCCTGCGGGCTTGCCGCCACGGCACCCTGGGGCGCCTACACTGTGGCTGTCGGAGGTCCCGCCTTCGGGCTCTCCTCTGCCCTTTTTTGGGTGGAGGCCGCGGTTGTCCCTGCGGTGGTTCTCCTGGGGGTCTCGTGCCCTGGGGGGCCTCCGGATGTTTGGGGCCCGGGTCTGTTCCGTGCCTGCTTCATGCCTTGCGGGATGGGGCTGTTGTTCCCCACACACACTATTAAACATTTACATGGAGGAACCTTATGAACACAAGCGCGCTCACACACACAGGTGTACACTCAAGCATTCACATTGGTGTAAAAACAGGTGCTCACAGACACACATTGTCTTGATCTGCTGTTGCTTCAAAACTTATTTTGTAATATTAGTTATGTGTGCTGCTCAATAACATTTAACATTTAGAATTTATTGTGATTTATACAGATGTTGGTTGTTGCTGCAGTCTCTTTGATGTTGTGTCTTCGGTTGTTTTCTCTTTTTGTCAGCAGGTATTGAAGCAAATTGTCTGTTTTTTTGTTTTTGTTTTTTCTCCCTCTCTCTCTCTATCCCCCATTCTCCTTTTTTCTCTCTCTCTCTTCCCCTTCTTTGTTGACTTTCCCCACAACCTTTTTTTTTTTTTTTTTTTTTTTCCTATCTTCTTTCTTCTTTCTCTCTCTTGTTTTCTCTGTCCCCTGGTCTTGTCTGTCACAGTGTGGTTAAGTAAAAGGGTATATAAAATTTAATTAATTAATTAATATTAAAAAAAAATAAAATAAAAAATAAATAAATAAATATATTTAATTAAAAAAAAAGAAAAAAAAGGCTGTGAATGATGATAGTATAGCCATGCATATGTACTGTCATGTGTTATCTGTGCTACTGACAGGCCAAAGAAAAAAAAAAAAAAAAAAAAAAAAAAAAAAAAAAAAAAAAAAAAAAAATAGAAAGAGTAAAGAGATGAAAGAAATAATCTGGTACAGCGCAATGATGTGGAACATCAAACTCACAAGAGCTGCCTATTCCTCTCTCTCACACACACACACACACTCAGTTTCTTTCTCCCCCCCACATCTCTCTTGGTGTAAAGGTTTTAATTTTTTCCAGATGTAACCCTTTTTGCTGGTAACACTCAGGAGAACAACTGATACTTCTCAAACCATTTGTGGCTGACCATTACAAGGTTAACGGTTTGTTTCTTCAACGCCTTACAAATGTTACAGTATTTGCGTAAAACAAAACAGTGTAAAGTGTTTAATATTGTCACGAAACCTAATATTAAATGACTGTGACCAGTAGGTGCTGTTATGGTTACTGTTGTTTCACTGTTCACCAACCACTGTGTCATGAGAGAGAAGTATGTGTTTTAGCAGCCACAGTTCACAGCCACTGAGACCACTTAAAATTGGGGCAAAACTCTGGGAAAAAGTTGTGTAATTCCAGTCTTAGGTAAATAGATGTAAGGGTAGCGCCATGTTTAATTGTCGACAGGAATAAAAACGAGGCTGTGAGGGATAGAAGCAAAGTCCCTTTAAAGCAAGTCATTTCACTCTGCGGCCATCTTTGAAATGCCTCTCAGGCATGCAAGTGCAGCTCTTATCTCTTTGAATGGGGAAACATCAAATTCTCCAAAACTGTTCATCAAGCTTACGATTAAAATTTCATATTTGAAATCACCAATGCAATCTGACAACAACTGTATCATAAGCATTATTTATTTTGCTCAAATACAGTTAAAAAAGCTTATTTTTCAAGTCTGCATGAAATCAGAATTTACAATATTAATTATGTTAGCGCACATTGTTAGTCTTAAAGTGAACAATTAATCCATTGAAAAAAATTGTTGTCTTGGTAATCTTTAATCAAAATCTGATCATTTGCTTCCACTCTGGAATGGCGTTCCTTCTCTGATGACGTCGACGGCTTGGGCAGAATTTGCTTAACCACGCCCCTCCAACAGTTAGTTTGCTGCGAGTGAGAGATGAGACGAGGAGCACAAAAATAAAACCCTGCCCTCTATTCAATATTCCGTTTCAGTTGGAAATTTGTTAAGTCTTGCATACCCAGACCTTTAGACTGATGACTTTAGCCTGACAAAAGCAATGCATTCTGGTTAGAACATTTGTCCGACTTTGAATGGCGCTGTAGCCCCCTTACGATCACATGTGCCATAAAACTACCGTGAGAGTTTATTCTAACAATTAAATTCCAATAATGCTCACAAATCTGTGTTTTTATAACAGTAAAAACTTTTTTACTGTAGTCGCACTGTTATATTGGGTCACGTTGATCAAAAAGCACTGATAAAAGCATATTTACTCCCACTTTATTGGTATTATGTTTGTTGAACTTTATTCTTGCACAGATGCGCTGTATTAAAGATGTCATCAGATGCCCATTTTCCACAAGTTGGTATGACATAATCCACTGTGTCTTCAGCGGCTCTGATGTCAGGAGTAAATGACGACTGCTATGTTCATTATTACATCCAACATCAAAGCACCTCAATCGCTTAGGAGACTGTGGTGTACAAAAGACCAGGAAACAGAGAGTTCTTTTTTGCAACTCTTTTTTGTGCTCATTTGTTTACTTCAGATCTCAACACTTCACTCACTTTCTTATCACAGAAGAGAACAACCTTCTCTAACAGAGACAGACCTTTTTAATCGAACGCTTCTCTCTAGACATGCATAGTGATAACCTAGCAATCAAACACCATACGGAACACTGGAAACCTTGTCCGCTTCGAATGGCCAAGGCCCACCCAAGAGGCCATATGACTGACAGGTAAAACAACCAGCCATGTTTGTTTTGTGCCATGTCATGTTGAAATGTCCCCACAATAACAGACCGTTGTGTAAAACTTTTGGACGTATTTTAAAGAGTCTAATGCCGCAAACTTTAAATATTTCACATACTTTTGAAAATCCCGTTTTTCATCCAGAAAAGTTTTTCATCCAGCTTTGACCCTGATAAGACATTGACAGTTGTAAACACGACGGCTTTGTTCTTCCAAGGGAGGGTTTGGCATCATGGCATCTTTGTTTGGAATGTTAAAGAATGCGACACACATCTCCTGGAAATTCTGTAGAAATCAACCAATCCGATGACGACTTCGGAACACCTGAAGTGTTTCCAATTTTGTGTGCGATATGCATCAAACGTTCAGCCACACTGAGAAAAATGACTCAGTGGAGCTGTAATTGTAACAAGAAAACGTCAATAGTTTCAACAAATAAAACTATGTATGGTGATTTACTTTGAAAATTTGAGTAACATACTTAATGTCAATTTGTTGCAAACAGGTGCTTTTTACAATTACATGTTGTATGTATAATATTGAGTAATCTCTATGAGGCTTTTTAGATGTGTGCCTTTTAGAGATCTATTTAAGTAAAATGTACTTAAAAGTAGGGGTGAGCGATACTGCAAATTTTTGTATCGCTCCGATACCAAGTAGATACAGGGCCAGTATCGCCGATACCGATCCCGATCCCGATACATGTCATTTAAAAAACCATACATTTAAATGATAAGACAGTGATATGAAAAATAACTATTAAACCATAACTCGTTTATTATTGATAGGATTTTTGTATGTACTGTATTTTCTGTTTATTTTATACATACTGTAATAGTTGTTTGTTATTATTGCAATAAAAAAACTGATATGAAAAGGATTTAGTGTTTTTTTTTTTTTTTTAACGACCAATTACCAGTAGAGACCAACAGGCACCATTACAGTTTCCATTAAAACCAATACAATTCTCATTATAAATCAGTAAAACCATTACAAATTATGTGCTGGTTTTTATTATTTTTTTCAGCATGGGATTGAAATAAATATATATTATTGTATGAACTAAAATACTTGAAAACTACATAAAAAGAGCAGCATGCAAGATGTATAATATTACAATGATAAACATAAACCTAGAATCTAGAAACCTGAAACAACAGAATGTTTCAATTTGAGTAAATGTCTCTTTGTGTGTGTGTCATGTTAATCAGACTAATCACCTTATAGGAGACTTAATTTACTGTATTTTCTAACTCAATGTCTCTCAAATGTAACCCGTTGTAGAATCACTTAAGGCAGCGGCTATTTACACTAAGTGCAAATAGCTATAGATTCTATTTACACTGTGTTAAAATAGCAGGATTTTCTGCTATTTATACTACTTATTGCAAATAGTGGCAATTATCTGCACCTCAGTATTGCAATACATTATAAAACAGTATGCAATAATAACTTATTGAGTGAGTGTAAATTTTAATTTTAATTCAAATTATTAAATGGATGCCACCTTATTGGGACAATAAAGCCCTCCCTACACCTACCCTAATCCTACCCGATACTTTATTTTCAACTTTTTGATTATTTCCTTAATTTTTATTAAAAAATAAATGCTTTTCTGATGTGATTTGAAATTTGAAAATGGAGAAAAAAAAAGTTTGCCAAAAGGCAGATTCGAACCCGGGTCGATCGCGTCAAAAAGAGTAGGCTAAAGCCCGGCTCACACTGTGCGATTTTGGCCACGATTTGGTCGTCTGAGACAAATTTTGAAAATCCTAAAAGATTCCTATAATCCTAGGCTAAAATCTGTAGTCTTTGATCGCTGGTTTGACATGTTCACCAACAGCCGATTAATGGCTGTTGCGATCAAATTTCACCTCCGACAAAATTCTGGCAGTGTCAGAAGATTTGGCGCACAGTCCTGCAGTGTGACTACCCCTACGATTAATGTCAAACTGTCTCCGTTTTTCAAGACAAGCTATGAGCAGAATTAATGCTGGAGAATTATTCTATCAGCCATAAACTCCGGCGCTCCTGTCCTCCGCTCACGGAATTCATCTGATATGTTGCCTTTTCTATATAAACACCGGTTGCGCCGCTGTTTTCATGTGGATGTGTAGAGCTGCACACACTATTCTTCTTAAATACGCCGGTATTGCTGCCGTTCATATACTTTTCATGATAGCCAACAGTTCGGTCCCGCGTGCAATGCAGTTCGCAGTCGCTGGACGTGTATGGGTTGATAATGTAAAACTCCGGAAAAGTTTTCTTGCGCGCACCTGTTTTTAACTCGTCTTGACTGTCGTACAGTCTGACATTAATGACAACTGAGATCCCATAGTGTGACATCCTACATAGTGTACAATCCTAAAGGACTTTTAAAAAAATCGCACAGTGTGAGCCCAGCTTAAGACACACGCCTTACCATCTGCGCCACTGGAGCTGACTATCATTTGCCGTCCTTTGTAATCTTGACTAGCTCAATCACAAGTTGGTGGGCGGAGTTAGTGTAAATAGACACTCTGCGACACTTAATCTGACACTTTTTCTTTGATGATGAACCAGCCAGGCTGACGGCAGCTGGATGGACGGCCGTTCTGGACTTCTCCAGAACGTCCAGATGGCCAGTCCGCCCCTGCTATCGATATTAGGATCGATCCACCCACCCCTACTTAAAAGACTAACAGGGGGGTAGGCTGCTGAAGATGCGATTCTGACTGAGGCCATTTTTAATTTTCGGTTCAACTGGTGACAGGAGTCAGGACTGCATTTTTTTGAAAAGTTATGAATTAAATCACATATGAGCAGATTAATTGTCGAATGCTTTAAATGTCACCAAATATGCAATGATAAGCTGGTTCATAAGTAAGGTTACTCCTGCATTTAGCCTTGAAGCTAAAATCGGCTAACGATTTCACGTGGTTTTTCGTTTTCTTTATCGACACTTTAAGTAATATACTTTTGTTTTAACTTTTTTATCCACTCAGTATTAAGCATGTGAGTTATGTAGTTATGGATTAATTAGGTTTTACAGTTGTAATTTAGTTGTAATTTGGATTATGTGCTCAATATGCCTACAATACTGCTTGGATACAACTAATAAAGTTATTTGACTGTTTTCCTTAATTATCTGTTATGATAATTTGAAAATATTATGATAATATGAAATATGTCTTTAAACTTCAGAAAAAAAGGTAGTTTCGTAAGCATTTAACGTTCCACAAATGACTGAACAGTCGGAGTTACGTTACGTTAGACGGAGACGTTTCTGTGTCGGAGTTTGGGGAAAGTGCCATGTGTAATCGCTTTATTTTTCTTTCATTTTAAGGAGTATGATGACATCAGCATTGAGCTCATTTGTGACTCACGCGCTTCATGAATCTTCTCCGTCAGAGGCCAGCGGCACCGAAAAAGGTAATACATTAAATATGAGCGGATTAGTTCTTTAATATCACAAAAGATGCCATGACGAATATAACGTTAACCATACATGTTTGTTTTATTAACTGGTTTACATAAATTACCCTAGAATTGTATACCTTAATCAACATTTTTCATTATGCAGCTCCTCAATGATTTAAAGTTAACTGCTTGTATACAATGTAAATATACAGTACTTGTGTCTTTAATTATGCGTTGAAATTATACGAAATGTGTCTTCAAACGTTTGGAAAAAAGTTTATCCTAAAGCATTTAACGTTACATAAATGACTGAGTTGAATTTAGCTAAGACACGTGTTTGGGGAACATGCCATGCAGTAATTGCTACTTTTTTGCTTTAATTTTTAAAGAGTTTGACGTCACAATCTCTCTCTCATTATGACTGGGGCACTACTGAACTGTTATCATGTGAGGAGTAAGGGACAAGACTAAAATCATCTCAGTCAGAGACTAACTACACTGAAAAAGGTAAGAATCACATTAAATACAACCACATTGATGCTGGAATGTTGTAAAGACACTATTGCAATGGTATAAATTAAATATATTTACTATGTTCCTACTTCTTACCAATTAACATTTAGTTTGTGCTTGTTTTTCTTTATTTCGGTGGACAAGCAGTTGTTTTAGAATATATTAATAATAATAGAATAGAATAGAATAATAATAATAATAAAGCAATAAATCACTCTAAATCAACAATTTCAATGAAATTAAATGAAAGTAAAGTAAAATCTTTGTCCACTTAAACTGTTTTTACTTCACAGGATCTGGATGATGAAGATGCCTTGGAAATCCAAGAAGATCCAATCACTTCCCATCAACAATCCCACACCTCTGAAATTAAAATTCTTGTCATTTACTCGTTTGTCACTCCAAACCTGTAAGACTTTTATTCATCTTCGAAACACAAATGAACATATTTTAAATGAAACCTGACAGATTTCTGTCTCTCCTTTGACAGTCCATGCAATTACTACTTTGATACTTTAAAATGTTCATAATCGAGCAGTTTTTAATTCAAATTTTCTGAAGAGCCATGATTGCTTTATGTGATGAACAGTTTGAATTTAGCATTTTATTCACATATAAACATTGATCAGTGAACATAAACAGAAGTACTTGCTTGACACAAAAGAACAAACCTCATTGGTTCCTGCAGAAGCTCAAACATGCTCCGAGAAAAAAGAACAGAGGTGGGGGCAAGTCACACATGTTCAAGTCTCAAGCAAGTCTCAAGTCTCTACCATCAAGTCTCAAGCAAGTCTCAAGTCTCTACCATCAAGTCTCAAGCAAGTCTCAAGTCACAGTACAAACAAATCAAGCAAGTCAAGTCAAGTCAGCGGCTCACCTCAAGCAAAGAGTCCTGATATAAGGGTCAAGTCAAGTCACAGTATCAAACAGGAACAAATATATTTGTCACACAACCTTATTAATTTTCCTCAGAAATTAACTTTTTTTAATTATACATTTTAAATGTTTTAAATATAACATTTTGAAAATAGGCAAAATACTACTTTGTTTACCGCTAAGTCTGTAATTGAGAAAATATTGATAAAAATACAAGATAAAAATATGTATCTCATATTTATGTTATATTGAGTTTGACCATCCTAGGAGACACAAATAATATTTAACAGATGTTTGAAATTGATTTGGGACTAAATATCTCCAGCAAAGACTGGGATTCAGTCTGGGAGCACGCTAAAAAAAAATCAGTGTGCAACAAAACATGCTATTCAATTAAAAATAATATGCTGACTACAAATCACCCCTTATATCAGAAATAAAATGGACCCAAAATTGTCATCGGATATAGACATAACTGCTTTATCACAGAAGCGTTCATTGAACTGATTCATTCAAAACAGTTGATTCGTTCATGAACAAGTAAGAATGGGCCACTGAATCACTCAACCGATTCGTTCAAATCCATGGATTCGTTCAGTATTCAGTGTGTTGCTTAGAGACGCGTGTAACTCTAGCTGTGGGCTGAACGGGACTGTTGAAAATATTACTAAATATCGTATATTATAAATATAAAAACTCATACTAGGGCCATTTTGACAACATGTCTTGGATTTTGGGAGCAAGATAAACATCACTAATCGATAAAACAAACTTTGGTTTCCGTGGTACGATTCCATATATTGATTTACAAAGAGGGATACTTGACACTAAAGCACTGTTTTGAGATACCAACGCCAGCGAAATTAAAGTTTGACGTCGTTAATTACAAACACGAGATTAATAATTTATAATTACTTTAATTTAATGACAGACCTAAGCTGAATTTTAAGACCAATGCTGTTTTCAACTAACGAACAAGCTTACATACCTTTCCTTTATGAAGTGGTGACGTCCTGGCTTTATAAATGCATACAGTGTAGAATCGAAGTGTTAATCCAAACATCTCGAGAGAGTCTCTTGCTCCCTGTATTTGGCGCGCTGTGTGTTCCTGTGCTCGTGCAGTGTCATCAACTGCGCAGACTCGGATCACTTCTGCCGCTGGTTCAGTGGCTTGCGTTTTGTTTACCAAATTATGTCGCAATGATTTATAATAATAATTAGAGTTGTTATAAAGTCAAGTCCTGCCGAGTCATGAAGGTCAAGTCAAGTCACTGGATCTCAAGGTCAAGTCAAGTCAAGTAATTTTCTTTATTTAGTCAAGCAAGTCACAAGTCCTTAAATTTGCGACTCGAGTCAAGTCGTGTGACTCCAGTCCCCCACCTCCAAGTAAAAGAATGAACCTCATTGGTTCTCACACATCGAGCAAGAATGCTTGAGCTTCCGCTTACCATAACTGATCTGCTCTGAGGAATGTTTATATGTGAATAAAAGCTAAGTTAGATCTGATCATCATATAAAGTTATCGAGTCTCTTCAGAAAATTTTGACTAAACTGCTTAAGTCTTATAGATTAATTTTACGATCTCTTTATGAACTTTTTGAAGCATCAAAGTGGTCCTTGCATTAACTGTCAAGGGAGGGACAGACACCTCTCAGATTTCATTAAAAATATCTTCATCTGTGTTCTGAAGATGAACAAAAGTCTTACCGATTTGGAACAACATAAGGGTGAGTAATTGATGACAGAATTCTCTTTTTTGGGTAAACTAACCCAAGTGAAGTGTGCTCAGCTTGTAGTAGTAAGTGATAAGATATTGTGGACTGCAGAACATACATTTTAAAGTTTCAACGTTTACTCTGTAAAACGCAATTGAATGCTATTCATTTTTATTTGCCTGATGTAAGGTTTTTAATTGAATTTGATATTTATAACAATGATGAAGTACTTCATTTATAACAATGTTCAAAACACTATAAACACTGTTTTAAATAGTTCAAGTATTATTCTGAGTGAGTCCATCTTATAAACTAGGTGTTTTTATTGGGTTTTTATTTGTTTGTTTTTCTTCTCTCCATGAAGCCTGTAAACAGCTTTATGTAAAGGTGAATACATTCATCTGAAAAGGATGTGTGGTAACACTTTAGAATTAGGGAACACATTCCCTATTAACTAAGAGTTTTCCCTCAATAAAAATTAATAGTAAAGTTTTTGTTAAGTTTAGGTATGAGGTTGTTAATATGTTAATGCTTTAATATGTGCTTAATAAGTAACAGTCAATATGCATGCTAATAAGCAAGTTAATAGTGAGAATTGGTCTCTAAACTAAAGTGTTACCATGTAGTGTTATTGATACTCTGTAATTTGCATTGTTGCACTGTTGTAACATTGTAAAGGGAATAAATGTTTTGTTTTGAGACGCCTGTTTACTGTTTCATTACACTATTGTAGAACATTTTTGAAATATTTAAATACAGATTTATTACATCTTTAAAATAAATGTGGCTTGTAAGGATAAACTGGTAAATATTACTTTTAAAAACAAGGTTTATGTTTGATGAACTTGCACTCCCCTCCAAAAGTATTGGAACAGTGAGGCCAATTCCTTTATTTTTACTGTAGACTGACATATCTGGATCTGATAAACAACTTAGAAGATAGCACCTTTTGTTTGAACCCACCCATTTTTCATGTGAGCAAAAGTATTTGAACAGATAGAATTAACATAGATTAAAGTGAAAAAGACTTAATATTTAGTTGCAAATCCTTTGCTTTCAATAACTGCATCAAGCCTGTGACCCATTGACATCACCAAACTTTTGCATTCTTCTTTTGTGATGCTTTTCCAGGCTTTCACCGCAGCCTCTTTCAGTTTTGGGGGGTTACTCCCTTCAGTCTCCTCTTTAGCAGGTAAAAGGCATGCTCTACAGGGTTTAAGTCTGGAGATTGACTTGGCCAGTCTAAAACCTTCCACTTCTTGCCCTGATGAACTCCTTTGTTGTTTTGGCACTATGTTTTGGGTCATTATCTTGCTGCATGATGAAGGATCTCCCAATCAGTTTGGTTGCATCTTTCTTTAAATTGTCAGACAAAAATATTTCTGTAGACTTCTGAGTTAATTTTGCTGCTGCCGTCATGTGTTACATCATTAATGAAGATTAATGAGCCTGTCCCAGAAGAAGCGATGAAAGCCCAAGTCCCTCCACCTCTATCATGTGTTTCCAAACCATTCCGGTTCTCTCTCAACCACGCTCTAAAAACACACGCAGACGGCAACGTAATCCTGCTAACCTGCGCCCGATCGCTACATCTTCTACTACACCTCTTTCTTTCTCTGTCTTTGGAATTGCCAGTCAGCGGTCAACAAAGCTGACTTCATTTCTGCTTTTTCCTTACAATCCACACTCAGCATCTTGGGCTTGACTGAGACCTGGATTCGTCCAGAAGACTCCGCTACCCCGGCTGCTCTCTCTCACAATTTCTCTTTCTCTCACACCCCAAGGCAAGTTGGCCGGGGTGGGGGCACTGGTCTGCTCATTTCAAACAATTGGAAATACTCAACCCACTCTCCCCTAGGCAATCACAACTCATTTGAATCTCATGCGATTACTGTAACGGCTCCTATAAAACTCCAGATAGTAGTAATCTACCGTCCCTCTGGCCAAATTCTAGCCACCTTCCTAGAGGAGCTGGATGGCCTGCTGTCCTCTTTCATGGAGGATGGCACTCCACTCTTAGTCTTTGGCGATTTCAACATTCACCTAGACAGGCCTTATGCTACAGACTTCCATTCACTCCTAGCTTCATTTGATCTCAAACGCCTTACCACTACTAGCACGCACAAATCAGGCAACCAACTTGATTTAATTTACACACGCAACTGTACTACAGATAACATTCTGGTACAACCACTACATATCTCTGACCATTTCTTCATTACATTTACCTTACATTTTGCTACCCGGGTGCCACCAGCTCCCTTACCGGTTACTTTCAGATGTAACCTACGCTCCCTTTCCCCCACCCTTCTTTCCTCTGTAGTATCCTCCTCTCTTCCCTCACCTACCCATTTCACATCTCTGGATGTGAATGCAGCTACTGACACTTTATGCTCTACCTTAACCTCTTGTCTAGACGACATTTGTCCTCTCTCCTCCAGGCCAGCACGGGCTGCCCCTTCTAACCCCTGGTTATCCGATGTTCTTCGTTAGCATCAGACCAAACTCAGAGCGGCAGAGAGAAAATGGCGCAAATCAAACGATCCGTCGGACCTGACTAGGTATCAGTCTTTGCTTTCATCTTTCTCTACTGAAGTCCACACTGCCAAATCCTCACATTTCCACAACAAGATCAACAGCGCTCCAGACATGCGTAATCTCTTCAGAACATTTAATTCTCTCCTCTGTCCCCCTCCACCGCCGCCCACCACTTCTATAACAGCTGACGACTTTGCCACTTTTTTCACAGACAAAACTAGAACAATCGGTAACCAGTTCTCACCTCCACACACACAGGACCTCCAACCAACCACATCCACTGCTCAAACTCCCATCTTCTCCTTCTGTCCCCTCACCGAGGCGGAAGTATCCAAACTTCTCCTCTCCAGCCATACTACAACATGTCCTCTTGACCCAATCCCCTCTCACCTTCTCCAAGCAATCTCTCCCACACTCTTACCGGCACTCACACACATTATCAACACATGTCTCCACACTGGCATCTTCCCCACAGCTTTCAAGCAGGCCCGGGTAACCCCACTGCTCAAAAAACCTACATTAAACACTTCTCTTTTAGAAAACTACAGACCTGTCTCTCTCCTTCCATTCGTAGCGAAAACACTCGAACGAGTTGTCTTCAACCAGCTCTCACTGTTTCTTTCACAATACAACAAACTGGATGCTAAACAGTCAGGTTTCAGGAGTGGCCATTCAACAGAGACTGCGCTACTCTCAGTCACTGAAGCCCTGCGAGTCGCAAAGGCCGATTCCAAATCATCAGTCCTCATTCTGCTGGATCTTTCTGCTGCTTTTGACACTGTCAATCATCAGATCCTCCTGTCCACCCTCTCATCGCTGGGCATCACTGGGATTCCACTTCGCTGGTTTGAATCCTATCTCACCGGTAGGTCCTTCAGGGTGGCCTGGGGAGGGGAGGTATCCAAAGCACATCAGCTGGTCACTGGGGTTCCTCAGGGATCGGTTCTTGGACCCCTCCTCTTCTCCACATACACTACATCACTGGGACCCATCATACAGGCACATGGCTTCTCCTACCATTGCTACGCCGATGACACACAGCTCTATCTCTCTTTTCAACCAGATGATCCAACGGTAGCTGCACGGATCTCAGGCTGCCTGGCGGACATCTCGGCATGGATGAAAGAACATCACCTACAGCTCAACCTGGCAAAGACTGAGCTTCTTGTCGTCCCTGCCACTCCGACTCTACAGCATGACTTCTCGATTCAGTTAGGCACATCAATAATTACCCCATCAACTTCAGTCAGAAATCTTGGTGTAATCTTTGATGACCAGCTGACCTTCAAAGAGCACATTGCAAAGACTGCTCGATCTTGCAGGTTTGCGCTACACAACATCAGAAAAATCAGGCCCTTCCTGACAGAGCATGCTGCGCAACTCCTTGTCCAGGCCCTTGTCGTTTCTAGGCTGGACTACTGCAATGCTCTTCTGGCTGGTCTTCCATCAAACACAATCAAACCTCTACAAATGATTCAGAATGCAGCGGCACGACTGGTCTTCAATGAGCCCAAAAGAACCCATGTTACACCTCTCTTCATCTCACTGCACTGGCTACCAGTGGCAGCTCGCATCAAGTTCAAGACACTGATGCTTGCATACAGAACGACCACAGGCTCAGCACCCTCCTACTTCCACTCACTATTACGAATCTACATCCCCTCCAGAAGTCTGAGATCTGCTAGTGAGCGACGCCTTGTGGTACCATCACAGAGAGGCTCAAAATCACTCTCCAGATCATTCTCATTCACCATTCCTGGATGGTGGAATAATCTTCCCACCCATATCCGGAATGCTGGATCCCTGTCAATCTTCAAGCAACAACTGAAAACTCATCTCTTTCGGCACTACTTGACTTCATCCTAAACTTGTTCTTAAAAAAAAAAAAAAAAAAATTCCCTTTATCTTTCTCTCCTTCCCTTGCTAGCTTGTACTTATTTGAACAATGACTGAGACTTGGTGTTACGAGCACTTCCTCTGTCTGATTGCCTCTTCAAGATGAATCGCTTTATGTATTCCCCAATTGTAAGTCGCTTTGGATAAAAGCGTCTGCCAAATGACTAAATGTAAATGTAAATGTCATTACATTACCTGTGTAATGTGTACTATAATGTACACCTGTGTACACTGTGTTTCAGATGAGCTTGTATGTTTGGGATCATGAGCAGATCCTTTTTTCTCCAAACTTTAGCCTTTCCATCACTTTGGTCCATAAAATCAGTCCATAAAACCTTGTCCCAGAATTTTTGAGGCTCGTCTCCTATTCTTCTTGCTAATGAGTGGTTTGCATCTTCTGGTGTAGCCTCTGTACTTTTGTTCATGAAGTCTTCTGCGAACAGTAGATTGTGATACCTTCCCTCCTGCCCTCTGGAGGTTGTTGCTGATGTCACTAACAGTTGTTTTAGGGTCTTTCTTTACAGCGGTCACAATGTTTCTGTCGTCAACTGCTGATGTTTTCCTTGATCTACCCGTTCGAGGTGTGTTACTTAGTACACCAGTGGTTTCTTTCTTCCTCAGGAGATTCCAAATGGTTGTACTTGCTATTGCCAGTGTTTGTGCAATGGTTTGATTGATTTTTCATCTTCTCTTAGCTTCACAATTGCTCGTTTTTCACCCATAGACACCTCTCTGGTTTTCAGGTTGGTTACACTATAAATGCAGTCTGCACGGATCTGAAACTGAGCGCAGACATTCAGTGCTATTTATTGTTTGACTATTCAATTAATAGGACGCACCAGGGCAACAAAACACACCTGTCAGTCACATGTTCCAATACTTTTGCTCACATGAAAAACGGGTGGGTTCAAACAAAAGTTGCTATCTTCTAAGTTGTTTATCAGATCCAGATATGAATACCTAGAAATAAATAAAAACTGAAATGCTGATCTCTTGTCTCATATTCATCTTTTGATGTCAAACCCAAATGTTTTCATTCTACAGCAAAACTAAAGGAATTGGCCTCACTGTTCCAATACTTTTGGAGGGGAGTGTAAAACTATAGTTTGTAAATTGAAAAAATTGAGTTGCCATTACTTAAGAGTTTCCATACCACATTTCAGTGTGGTATGGAAACAGCTCCAGTCAAGACTGCAAGGCCTTGCAGAGAGTTGTGCGCTTAGCTGAGCGCATCTCAGGGTCTGCTCTCCCCTCACTGCAGGACATCTACCTCAAACGCTGCAGAAGCAGACCTGTCAAAATCATCAAGGACTCAAATCACCCTGTAACTGTCTTTTCACTCTGCTGCCATCTGGTAAGCGCTTCCGCAGCCTGATGGCAAAAACTGAGAGACTTAGGAGGAGCTTCTTCCCCCAGGCCATCAGGCTCCTAAACTCAAACTCAGCCGCTTAACATCACATGACTCCACTTTATAATCACTAACAATCAGTAAGATATTCATTATTCTCTACCTCATACTGTCAGTGTCATTTGCACACAGCACTTTCTGTGTTTTGGTATTTTTATTTTTATTTTTTTGGTATTGCTGCTACATGACAACCATGTACAACCTGTTTTGCACATTCCTCTCTTGTACATTCCTGCTTATCCTAATATTTAAGTCTACAGTATACTGTCATGCACATTCTTTTATATTTTATATTTTGTTCTTTATATCTTATTTTTTACTTATTTCATTTTATGTATATTTCCTCTGTGTTGTATTCTATAATATTTGCACTGTCCATGGAGCGGACCTGACTCACATTTCACTGCTGGTTATATACTCTCTATATAATCATGTATGTGACAAATAAAAAATCTTGAATCTTGAATCTTGACTCTTGAGTTCAAGTTGGAAACATGTAAAGTCTAATAGAACAAACAAGAATAAAATGAGTTCAATTTACTTACAAAGCTGATGCAAATAGTTGCCTCATTTTTATTGAGTAAAACGGGCACAATATTTTTTACATTGCAGCGGTCCGTGGGTGTGACGTCTGAGGCTGAGACCAGAAATGCTTCACCATACTGAAATGAAGTGGTCAGCAGCTTGTCTTTCATGTGGATTAGACCAGCCAGTGTGCATGCGTGGTCCTAAGCGCACGTCTCAGAACTCTGACTTTTTTTTATTGCAACGTGACTTCTAGCAGAAGCTGCAGTGATACGCTGACTTTACTGATTAGCGATTGGTTATTTTATTCCATAGGCGGGGCTTCCCACAATAGAGAGGCCTGAGTGTTGCATTTTTCCCCATTCAAAACTATACCAGTGACACGCCCTTTGTATAGTCTTTGATAGAAGTACAGTGCGTTCAATGGATTGTACTGTGCAATTGTTCAGCTGACGAAACGTCTTTTATGAAAAAAATAATAATAATAATTAATAGACAAAAACTCTATGAAACAGTTTTGAAAATAGTTAGTTGCAAAAATTACACATTTTAGGACTTTTGTACAGTGCGCACCATTGTAAAGACTAAAGTATATCCCTTACCTCATTTTAATGGACGTTAAATTCAATATGGTGTCTCTATAGTCTGCCTCGACCCAGCTTCCACTCCACAATATGTTTTATCATGCTCATTTCCCAAAATGGTTTAATTATTATAGAGAAGAAGAAAGTCAACAGTTATGTTGACTGTAGACCATTTGGGATGCTCACATCCTGAGCAAATGGTCACCCATTGTAGAATGGGAGCGGGTGTGGGACACTGAGAACCACCTCAGAAAAAGGGGTGTCAGAACTTAATTAACATACAGACCACAGCTGTAATAACAGGAGCAACTTCATTTACATGAAGGGTAGTAAACTGAAAATGTATAAAAGGTTTGAACTTAGGATGTTCTGGGTTCATTTCGACTCCGTTGAACCCAAAGTACTACATGTGCTTTGTCACTGCTATGCTGCAATAAACATCTTCATCAAGATCTTCAAAGTCCTCATCACCTTTTCTTACAGTCTATTATAACATTAGGATCTATATAGAAAAAAATTATGGATAGTTACCCTAAAAATATGATATCAGAAATCACTCACCCTCATATCATTCCAAACGTGTAGCCTATGACTTTTTGTTTGTTTATTTGTTTGTTTGTGGAACACAAATTAAGATCATTAAAAAATTGTGTTTTTTGTCCATATAATGAAAGTCAATGGATTCAAATGTTTTTAGGAACCCACCAACTTTCCTTGTAGAGTCAAAAACAGATCAAACATTCTTCTCTTTTTGTCATACAGTTGTGAAACTGCATGAGGGTAAGTAAATTATGGAATGGATTTTGATTTTTAAATAAACTATCACTTTAGGGATCAACTGTCATGATGTTAAAAGATGCAGATGCACGTATGCAGTATAGGTGTTATAGTAACATAAGTTGATTTTTGCCTGTTTTACTTTCTCAGCAGGTTGTCAGTACCAATCAGATTTGTGCATTGACTCCACAGATATACACAGACTTATACTGTGTAAAGGGCAGTAGAGAGTTAAAGTCTGTGCAGCAGATCTAGGTTAAAGAACTTAATGACCCAACCAGCTGCTGCTCATGTCAACCCCTCAAATCTCTCTTTTCCTTTTCTCCCCCTTTTTCTCTTGTTCTCACGAATACCGATACAGAGATATACACAGTTGCAAGAGCTAAAAATCCTGACGACAGACAGGAATGTAAAATAATTCACACTTTCATTTATCACAATGAATAAGAGAATGAGAACAATAAATGCCCATACACATATTGTATTGTTAGATGGGTTTTGGGAGTTTAACATTTTGCCTTTGGTTTTTTAGGTGAATGAATGAGGCTAAATGAGTGATGTGTTTTTATGGAAAGCTGTTGTTCATCAATAAGGCAGCATGTGTTTCCAATAGGCAACCTCCCTGCTTTCTCAGAGAGGGTGATCGTTACTAAGAGACATGTACCCTCATGAGAGAGAGACTAAGAATGAGATGTGTTTGAGTGCGTGTATGCATATATGTTTGTGCTGTGTGTTGTAGCGACACTATGCAAATTAAACATACAGAGATACAATGAAGATGATGTCAGAAGATGTGTCTAAGCTAACAATTTAGGTTCTGGGAAGGTTAATTTATGGTTTAGAAAACCTAAAATAGCCATTAAAGAACATTATTTGAAGGTTCTTATTAATTTGTCACACAAAAGCTCCCTGTAACATTTGCAGAACGTTAAAAGATGGTTACAACCACCTGAAAAGAACATATAGAACATTAGGAGTTTGTTTCCAAAAGAAATAACCAAAATTGAACAATGTGCTAAAATTAGGGGAACGCTCAATTTTTGCCTAAGTGTACACACATGAGAACACTTCTGTTTTTTGTACAAGTGTGTGACTTTGTGCACATAATTGATTATTTTACAGTAGGCATAGTGTTGCTCAATCACTCTGATTAGCTATTTTTCATTCAGAGACTTAGGTCATAAAAACCATGTGCACCAATCTCTGGCAATAGGCACTTTATTACACATCCTGCCATTTTTCATTCTCCATCTGTCTCTTTCTTTTTTCTAATAGTCTCTTTTCCCTGGGTCCTTTTTACTATTTTCTCCTTCTGCTCTCTCTTTTCCATATCTCTTATGCTCTTTCCATTCATTGCTATTGGTTGTGCAATTTTGAGGCTAATGGCACATGACCTCTTCTCTTTCTCCACTCATTTAACTATTTTTCTTTTCAATCGCATGCCTTTTATTCTTTCCAGGGTAACTTGAATTAAGTCAGTTGTGTGGTGATATTATTTTCTCCCACAAGTGCATTTTGTGGACACACAATAGTTTTCTTCATTTTCTTCTTAGCGTGTGTCAGCTGACAAATGCTTATGAGGACTAGACAGGAAATGACCCCTGGGTGTGGGGGTTCCTCATTGGAAACACACACATGCAAACACATCTCAGTGTGCAGAGAAGATATACAAGTATGTTTGTCCATGCATTTTTCTCTTTCTGTTTCTTTCAAGACATTGCCATTTTGGCTTACAAGTCATAACACCAAATGTGCCAATCAGATCATTGCTAACCTATAATTTTTTTGCCAAGTAAATTATGTTTTTTTTTGTTTTGTTTTTTAGATCTAATCGGCATTCAGAATAATTATCAACACTGTTCACTTCAGCTCTCCTCCACGTTGAATGTTTTGAGCTAAAAGGAAATATGAAACATCTGGACCATAGTTGAGTGGACATTATTTACTACGTTCTTGTTGGATTTAGAAAAGTAATGAAAAACTGAATCATTCCACGATAACTTTTATTTGACATGCTATTTCTTTGCAAATACATCACACTTATAAGTTCTAGGCTTTTGCAATTGAGTGAAGTCTACCCCACGCACCCAAGAGAGCTCGCTCCTCAATCCTTCCCACGACCTGGCACGTGGCCTGAGACAGAAATTTGGTCTGAAATTCCCTTTCTTTACTTTTCTATTTTTCTCCCTGGCGGTGCTTTTTAAACAAGCAGTGGAGTCCAAGATCGAGCCCTGTGGGACCTTCGTGGGAAGAACGTTCATTTGCTTTTTCTTGCACACGTGTAGAGTTGGAAATCAAGCACTGGTTCTTGAAAATATAAAAGAACCGAATAATTTTCATGACGTTCATTTCCATTTTGGAACATGCATTTGCTTTATTGTTACTGCAACGCTAGTACAGCACACAACATAACCTATAACAACTATTGCTGTCCAATTCTCTTAGTAGCCAGATAAAGTTTTTTTTAAGATTTATTTTTGGCATTTTTGCTTTTTAATAGGATAGGATATTATTTTACAGTAAACGAAGTGAGAGAGAGGGTGGTATGGGGAGAGGTCCGCCAACCGGGACTCAAACTCGTGACACACGAAGCGCAACTGACAACATATCTCGTATTCTCGTAGCTTCGTAAAATTACGGTTGAACCCCTGATGTCACAGGGATTATTTTACCGATGTCCTTGCGATGTTTCTGGACCTTGATCGTGTAAGGATCCTTGCTGTCTATAGGAGGATCAGAGAGCTCTCAGATTCCATCAAAAATTACTTAATTTGTGTTCCGAAGATGAACGAAGGTCTTACGGGTTGGAACAACATGAGGGTGAGTAATTAGTGACAGAATTTTCATTTTTGGGTGAACTATCCCTTTAACGACTCACTGATTCTGATTCACAAGTCAATGACCAGCCGAAAGTTAATGACTTGTGAATCAGAATCAGTGAGTATTTCATAAAATTACTGAATGAAATATCAATATCAATTGGTTTTAGCATTTTTATATTTTAGGCCCAATAATTTAAATTGGATTTATACTGCATCTAAAATTGTGAAAAACTCATAATAAAGTCTGGGTAAACAAACCATTGCCAGAATTGCTTTCCTGATTTGTTATATGTCATGCTGCAATATGAAATTATCATTAGGAAACATGCTGTTAATTGGCAGTAAATGTAATATCAATTGCATTTATATTTCTCCCCATAATTCTTCTACAAAGCATATTAAAATAATCTTTAATGCAACCTAAGGAATCGTTCAAATGAATCTGAACCAGAATCTGTAAAGCAGATTTCTGTATGAGTGCATAGCCCAGTCGTTTAGTAACTGTAATGTCTACATCTGGATGGGGAGTGGGGCGGGCTGATCCGTGCCTGAACTCGAAGATGACTATGGCGTGTGTGTGTGTGTGTGTGTGTGTGTGTGTGTGTGTGTGTGTGTGTAATCTACAACAGATGACTTCTTGGGGGATGAGAGGGTCTGACGGAGGCAAATGTTTCCTCGGCTGGAGCCACATCAGCTCGCAACGGATGTGCATGGATATATCAATACAGCTAAAATTTACTATGCATTTGTCTTATAGGTAATCTAAATGCCTGAATCCGGGCGGCAATGCATCTGTAAAGCTTCAATTCCTGGCGAGGAAGAACTTGGCGAACCTGGACTGAAACAAAGGAATGTATTGAGCGGCTTGTTATTTGCTCATCACTGGAATGGCATACTTGCTCTATAACGTTATTTTGTTCGCGCTTTTATTCTTCGCGCCTGGTTGGGCCATTTGCCCCGAGCGATGCGAGTGCCAGCATGCGCAGCATATCCTCTGCGCAAATCGCGGTCTGCGCGCGGTGCCCAAAGCGCCGCATGTGGAGCGCGCAGGGGACGTGCTGGTTCTCGGTCTCGCGGGAAACTTCATTCACAACCTTAGCGCGTTCGACTTCATGCGCTATGGGAACCTAATCAGGCTAAATCTCCAGTTTAACCAAGTAAGGAATATACATCCTAAAGCATTCGAGAAACTCTCCTTGCTGGAGGAGCTATATCTGGGCAACAACTTAATCTCGACAATCCAACCTGGGACTCTACAGTCGCTCAAAAAACTCACAATATTATATAGCAATAACAACGAAATCAAGGACTTTGTTTCCGAGCCTTTTAGCCATTTAAATAGTTTAGTCAAACTGAGACTTGATGGAAATTTAATTGAGTTTTTAAAAGAACCCGTCTTCAAAGGACTGACAAATTTAATGTTTCTGCACTTAGAATCGAACCAGCTTCGCCATATTGACCGCAATGCGTTCGCGCGACTCAGCAAACTGCAGTTTTTAAACCTATCAGATAATAAACAAACAGAACTGCGCGATATTTTCATGTTTTCCCGTCTCAAGTCACTAACAACTCTTCTAATAGCAGGCAACCAAATAAAACATATTGGAAATCACGTCTTTCAGAACTTGAAAAAGCTAACAAAACTGTCGTTGAGCCACAACAAGATATCAACGCTGGACAGCGAAGCGCTCAAAGGGCTCGTGCGAGTGAAAGAGTTCAAGATTGACAGGAACGAGCTGACAGAGATCCCTGCTGGTCTGCTAGACCCGCTGGAGCGCATCGAGCACCTGGACTTCAGTGACAATCACATATCTCGCGTGGACCCCGGTGCTTTCGGCCACCTTTCACATCTAAAAGTCTTAAAATTGAAAAACAACCATCTTATGAATCTCTCCGGTGGAATTTTCGCCACAAACGGCGTTTTGTTTCACGTTGAACTGAATGGGAATAACTGGACTTGCGACTGCCGGATGGAGAAGCTTAGAAGTTGGATGACGCATGCGCATTCTCAGGGAAAGCTGTTGACCGTGTTTGTGCGTTGCCTTCACCCCCCAGTGCTGGCGGGAAAATACTTGGACTATGTCAGCAACTCCCAGTTGGGAAATATGAGTGGTTACTGCGAGTCAGAACCTCAGCCAATGGAGAGCCGTGGAGCAGTAGTGGAGTCACCGGTTCTCAAGGAGGAACGAGAGAAGCGAGAAGGTAAAAAACAGGGAGATGTAGGTGTCCAAGGGGATGAGGGGGAGCAAGGGCTTGTGACAACACTAGACAGAAAGAAGAAGAGGAAACTGGTCAGCTCAAGGCCAAGACCCACAGCTGGGAAAACAGGGAATGGCTCCTTATCTGATTTTCCAATGACAATGGCCACGTTCTTGACAGGCCACAACCACAGCACCTTTGCTTGGGCCCCACAGGAGCAGTTCAACCTGCCCGTACAAGACAGAGCCAAGCATCATGACTCAAGGATTGAAGTTTTCACTGATGCATGTCAATTCAACCGTCACGCCATCCTGAACGTTAGCGTGGAAGATGTCACTTCCAGTACAGCCACAGTCCGCTGGAGCACAATTCCTGACGTTAGACTAGTTCATGGGAAAGAACTTCTCTTTCGGGTTTTATTTGACCGTTTCGGCCATGCTTTCCGCTTCCCACGCTATGTTTACACAGCTGGATCTGACTGGGCGGTGACCCTCCAAGAGCTCCGCCCAGACTCCACCTACATCACCTGTGTGGAGAGCGTTGTGGGTGGAGCTTTGTGCCAGGTTGCCCCCAGAGATCACTGCACTGGATTTGTCACACTTTTGCCCTCAGTGACAAGTGAAGTCAACCTACAGATTGTCACAGTAGCAGCCCTGGCGGCCAATGCGCTGCTCCTCCTTCTGGTGGGCGGAGTCTGGCTGGGGCGTGTGTTGAAGAGGCGGATCAGAAGCAGGAAGTCATCCACTCATGCACATGTACGTCACATGTACTCAACCAGACATCCATTTCGCTCTACTGTGGCCACTACCTGTGTCTCTTCTGAATTCAGTGGTTACCAGAGTGGCAGACAACTGGCTGAAGAAGGTGACCTGATCCAGTTCCCCGGCGACCGCTTCTTTGACAACAGCCATGCACGAAGAGATGATGATGTCATAATGCTTAGATACTCAGACTGAAGGGTAGTGTGTGTGTGTGTGTGTACCTGGTATTTATCACATTGTGGGGACCAAATGTCCCCACAAGTATAGTAATACCTGTAAATTTTGACCTTGTGGGGACATTTTTTTGGTCCCCATGAGGAAACAAGCTTATAAATCACACAGAATGGAGTGTATTGAAAATCTGAAATAGCAGAAAGTTTTCTGTAAGGGGTAGGTTTAGGTGTAGGGTTGGTGTAGGGCGATAGACAATGTGGTTTGTACAGTATAAAAACCATTATGCCTATGGAGAGTCCCCACAAAAAAATGGAAACCTGTGTGTGTGTGTGTGTGTTTGTGTGAAAATAATAGACAATTTTGGCAACAAAAAAAAAATCATTTTGGACACAAATGAGTAACCACTGAAAGTAATTTTCTTTTCTTTTTCATCTTGTCATTTCTTTTGATTGATTGTCTAGGCCTCGGCTGCTGGTTGGCAGAATTGCTTGGTTTTGGAATGTCTTTCTGTCTTTGTAGATAATATATTACTTATTTACTCTGTATAGATATACTGCAGTATTCCAGGCATGTATATCAATCTGAGGTACAGCACAGGAAAAGTCTTTTGATACATTTTATATGTTTCACTTTCATGATTGTTTTTTAAAATAAATATGTAGTCTTTATTAGTAATTGTATGGTTTCCATGTTTTTTCTTTATAATTAGTTCAAATCCGACATTCAAAATTCTACAATAGACCTTAGCAGGTTTAGACGCCATATTGAATTTAACACAGATGAAGACAAGGCTTTGAGGGGGAGAGATAAAGATAAAGGTCATAGACCATGTATGTAATTGAGTACATGTAATCTGGATTATGTAATCAGATTCCAAAAATTAAGTACTTGTAATTAGACTATAGTATGTTTTAAAATGCTCATAAACAGATTACAGTTACTTTTTTATGGGTTACATGACTGCATTCACACAATGGAAGTAAATTATTTATAATTTATTGATTCACACCAGTTCTTTTTTTCCTTTAAATTTTATTTTCTAAATGAACCTACCATTTATATACATGAAACTAATAATTATGCAAGTTACTAAACACTGCTGATGCATAGCTGTGAAATTCTGTCTTCATATCCAGTGACGGTCACAAATTATTTTAATATGGGAAGTCTGGAAAAAATATCAAATCTGAAGGACTCTGGCGATGTAATGTCATGTTTTCATGTTTATTAATGTTTGTCCATGTAGATTCCCAAGGTTTGACATTTTTATGATTCCATTAATTATTAGCTTTTCATTAATTATTTTTCTTTTAATTTTTTTCACAAAAAAACCCTGCTGTACACAATAATCACATTCAAGTCTAAGTGATGAATGAGTTTGATCAAAAGTCATCTAAAATTAACAAAAAGTAATCAGAGAATATTAGCCTACCTAATTTGTGTAATCCAGATAATGTTACAAACTACAATTTCTGTCATGTACTTTGTAATTTGTAATCAGTAATGGATTACAGTTTATAAGTAATCTACCCAGCACTGTTGATAAACAACAGTACAATCCAGTGAACGCACTGTACTTCTATCCCTCTCACAGCCTAGTTTTCATTCCTGTTAAAAAAAAAATTGGTGCTACCCCGAATAATGTCTATATACCAAACTGCTACATGAATCTCACCATAAGATGGCGCAATAAACCAAGTTTTCACAAGCCTTGACCTGCAACACTGTATAACCACATTTCAGCAGTCATTTATTTTAAACTATCACCTTGTAGTACATGCAATAACCCTTAGAATAATCCATCAAAAATATAATACACTAAAGGCAGCAGTTGTATCACAGCTTTATAAAGTTATTAGCATGAACCGTGAAAAAAGAGATCAGGATACAGATATTAAGTGCTTTTAATAAAAAATGGCCACAAATGTATACAAAAATAGATAAATATATATATAAAAAAACTGTACATGCATAAAACAGTTTAAACCTGCAGAGTTTACAAACATTCTTTTTTTCCCCACATGTCCAGATTCATAATTCCATTTTACACAATGTATAACCATATCAATTCTTTACCTAAGCAATTTTTTATCAGAGATGGTACACATTCTTGCATGTCATTTCCAGGAAATGTCAGTATTGACATTTTGATTGTCACTGAGCCAGTTAATGTGAAATGATTGCTATGCTGTATTGTTTTAGGAGAATACTGTAAGACATTCAGAGTGCCATGTGTGCGATTAGTAATGCATGATTCCTTTACTATCATTCCTATACATGATTCTGATGTTGGCTCGGTCTATATGAAATGAGCTGCATGTTATTCTATAAATCCAAAATTCACATGTGATACTCTTAAGTACTTTCGTAGGTAATGTGATACCTGATAATTCACCAAGAGGCCTCTAACAATATTTACAGCGAAGACAAACATATAACAATCAGCTTTAGCTGCATCATAATAAATTTATAAAACCACAGAATCCTATTTACAATTACAAATTTACAACTGCCCTGATTCAATGCATTTCACACGGCCTTGCCATTAGTTTCAGGATTTAGCACACACAGCTGTCACTGAAGCTATCAAAGCGTTTACACTGAAAGTGGCCAAAAACAAAACAAAACACACATACACACAAATGTGCACACGTACTCTAGAAGTAAAACTAGATGAGTGTCCCTGAGAAAGATCAACTATAAAAAAGCATGAGGAAAAGTGTGAGAAGATAGAAAGAGAGGTACAAAGAGGGTGAGAGACAGGTTTGAGAATAAGAAAACTTAATTTAGTGAGGGTAAAAGACAGTTTGTTTTCCAGCACTGTAATGAATCACAGTGCGGTAAAATAAAACTGATTACCTGAGATGTCAAGGGCCAGAAATATAAACAGACTTTTAATTTAATTATTCTATTCTTGAGAGTAATTAAACATTTCAGACATATTGTAATGCATACATTCCCTTTTAGTCATAAATCCAAGTTTAAAACTCTGGATTAAACATTTTGCTGTTCAGTGTTGCTTTTGCACTGATGGGTACCTGCTTGGTCATAGGTGCCCTGACCATGGCTCTAAAGAAGGGTCGTATTTTGTGTTCTCATCAGTTTCTGTCCATGTAGAAGCATGTTATAGTTGTGTGTTGTTAGTGGGGTGTGAGTGTGGGGGTAGGTGAGTGTGTGGTAAAGTCGAACTTGATGTTGAGATGCTGTTGTGTTGGATGGCATGTTGCTGGACAGGACTTCCTGTTGGACTAACTACTCCACCTAAACATAAATACGAAAGAAATTCATCAAGTTTCAAAATATATATAATAATACACAAATTTTAAGTAATAAAACACACAATATAAACATAAATATTACTAGTAAGATTTGTATTATGTTTTTACCGTTACACCAAAGTTGCATTTATTTGATCAAAATACAGTAAAAAAAACAGTAAAATTGTTTCTATTTAATATAACTTAATGTATTTAAAATTTTCTGCAATGCATCCGGACTTTATATTTTTAATATTATTTAGTTAAAATTCTAATTTGTAAAAAGATAAAAATAAATAAATGTATTATATATATATATATATATTACTGCTGTCAAATGATTAATCGCATCCAAAATAAAAGTTTTTGTTTACATAATGTATGTATGTGTACTTTGTATATTTATTATGTATATATAAATACACACACATACAGTATATATTTTGAAAATATTTACATGTATATACATTTATATTCTTATATTTTATATAAATATATTTAATATATAAACATGACATATTTTTCTTAAATATATACATGCATGTGTTTGTATTTATATATACATAATAAATATACACAGTATACACACATGTATTATGTAAACAAAAACTTTTATTTTGGATGCGATTAATCATGATTAATCATTTGACGGCACTAAAATATATAATTATTTTTATTTAGATTATACTATTATTATCGTAATACGCTACAATTTCATTTTTTTATATTTATATTTTTAAAATATATAATTTGGAGTTCCTAATTGTCATGGAAATAATTGTGACAGTGTTATTAATTAATTACAAAAATTATAGTGGCCAAATTTTTTTTATCATTTTTAAGCAATATATAATTTTAAATTACTATTATTATGGGGTGAAATATGACTCAGATATGTTCTTCAAAGGTTTTAATGAAATTCAACCCCAATACACTAGTATATGTAAGAAAGCAGGAGAGAATGAGAAAATGATTCATACTTACTCTGTGTTTCTCTCTGTCTCACAGAGACAGGACAGTCTTTATGTGCAAGAAGAATTTGCTTCAGTTGAGTGACTTCTGTCCGGAGTGATGTCACCTCATTCTACGAGAAGACAAAAAAAATAATATATATACTGTATATATAAACAAAGCAGCAAATGCATGCATCTACCATGAACTTTCATTTACAAACTGTGCATGTATAAATGTACCTGCAGGTGTAAGTTAGTGTGTGTAATTTCCTCAGCCTTCCTCTCCAACGACGTCACCCAGACCTTTCTCTTCTGTCTGCACCGCGTGGCAGCAGCTCTGTTTCTCTCCAGAAACTTCTGTCTGCGCTCATCTGGGTCTTCCTCTGCTGTCCGTCGGCGTCTGGCCGTGGACGGCTGTGGAGGAGATTGCGGGCAGGGGGTATGCTTTGGTGTAGACGACATCTATAAAACACAAACATTATGTTAAATATTACAAAAGATTAATTAGAAACTATAAAAATCAGAGTTTGACCTAGACCTGTGTTGGTATCGGCTGATGTGAAAGGGGAGGGGCGGTCTGGTGGGTGGAGCCACGATGCAAATGAGCAGGTGGAGAATGGTGAGCGTGGCTGTGATGTGATTGGTCTTGGCTTTGATGTTGATGTGCGAGTCTTTGCGGTGATTGGCTGTGGCAGTGCTGCTGGTATGCATGATGATGAGATGCGGATTGTAAATGTGATAGTGGGTGCTGTTGTGACGACATCATCTCCATCATGTGGCAAAGAGGGTTCTGACTGCCATTGGAAACCGCAGGTTGGCTGTGGGCTGGCATGACCTTTGACCTCTGAAGGATTAGAGATGGGGAGAGATGGGTCAGAATTGCTCCTGGGGTCACTCTCAACATCATTGTCATGTAACACTGTGGATATTTCATGCTATTTCAAAAGGAAATGCCCAAAGCGAGATTTGCTTTGCCAACTTTTACAGGCAACCATGTGTTTTTAATTTCGACATCTAAGGTTTCCTGTGTGTGGTGATTGTTTGCGATGGTAAGATTACTTGGCACTTTTAAGTTTTTCAAAACACAGATAATCTACAAAGACGCCTTTGAAAAGTCAGATGATAACCAGGTCAAGCCGAAGCCTTTGAAATTCAATCCCCTCCGCTTTCTGAAGAGAATCAGCGCATGTGTGTGTGTGTGTGTTAATGCCGCTTTTTTAAAAGGCAACATTGCATGTGTCTGAATTAGATAACTCAATCAAGATGTCTACATTAGTAACAAAGCACTGTGGCATTATAACTCCTGTCTGACTTGTAGTGTTTCTATAGAGACATCATAATCCTGTAGCCATGGAGTCAAATCATTAGTATGGGGCTGTACCTGAAGGGAGGAGCATGAACCAGAGGGGGCGGGGCCTGGTATGCCAATCATACTAGAGTTCATTGACAACTGTGCCTCCATCTGTCATTTTAATAAGATATGAAATTATCATAATGATGAAATAAGAAACAGAGGTATTATCTCAATTAATATTTTACTGTTCCGATTGGGTTTGAAATGCTTTCGGGTTTACTTACATTCATGGCTGATGTCCCAGGCAAAGCATTTGTCTGTCTGCTGTGCAGACAGCTGGGTGCAGATCTGTAATGTCAGAGGGATTCACATTAGCAGAGAACAAAAGATTAAAAGGTCCCACTTTATATTAAGTGGCATTAACTACTATGTACTTACATCACAAAAATAAGTACAATGTACTTATTGTGTTCATATTGTATTGCAAAATGCTTCTGCTGCTATTGAGGTGGGATACAGGAAAGGTCAGGGACAGGTTTGGTGGTATGGTCAGGTTTAAGGGTGGGTTAAGGTGTAAAGGATGGGTCAACCGTGTATATAATTGTAATTACAGAAATTAATTACAGATGTAATTTCATGTTGGTATTTAAAAATATATATATAAGTACAATGTAAAAACACTTATGTACACAATAAGTGCAGTTTAGGAAGCTTACACAGCTGCTAAAATGTGAAAAAAAGTATTCGGACAGCTTTACATTGGTAAATTCTGTGTAGAGATGTAATGCTGCATGACAGACCAGAATATTTAGGGTCTCATAGTATTAGAGATAGGTATATGGTTAAATGCTGTGTTGCAACAAATCCTTTTGACTTTTTTTCTACAGTGAAAACATTCTGTACCCCCCAAAAAACTAAATTAGAAAATTAGAATATGGGGTATTTTGGTAATGATATATGGTAATACTCACTGTTTATTTGAAGTGGAGTATGTGGCAGTGCAATGAGACTGAGGCTGTGAGCTGTGTGTGTGGAGCTGGTTCTGGTTGAGATGAGCCAGAGCGCACTGCTGCTGTTGCTGAGGTTGAAACGGATGATGCTGACTCTGCTGAGACTGTGTCCCAGTGTGAGGCTGGTTCTGACCTGACGCCTGCGCAGGAAAGCTCTAAAAGCAAGAAAATATTTAGAATTTAGAAAGCATAAATTACGCTAAATATTCTAATATTTAGAATATTAAAAAATATATATATTTAGAAATCCTTCCTCTGTTTTCTATAGATCCCTCCCTGTTTGTGTATATGTATGTATGCAAACTGTTTGATATTTAATACTCTTAATCTGATCATCTGATAATTTGATCTGATAGCTTGATTTTTTTTACTACAATCAACACAAACACACACACACACACACACACACACACAGCCAGCACAGAATCATATGCAAAATATTTACTACTACTTCACACAACAAAGACTTTATGCAAACTTTTATTCATTTGCACATTTGAGTAAGCTTTTGAATCATGTTTTTCCTCTCACCGGTTTGGTCTCCTCCTCTGCCTGTGACTGGTTAAGCTCCAGGTCAATAAAGAGGCCCACTTCCTCACAGTCCCGTAAGAAACGGGTCGGAGTTGGAGTCTGATCTGCAGATGAATAAAGAGTACATGTTTATCACAAATGCAAACAGCATCATCAGATTCCATACACAAAATACCACTGCCAATATATAAAAACACAATGGAAATTTTTATTAAGGCATGGCAGGTTTATTTATATAGCACATTTCATACACAATGGTAATTCAAAGTACTTTGCATAAAATATTAATAAAATAATAATAATAAAATAATCATAACAGGTGTATAAGAAATAACAATGAAAAGTAAGAAAAAATAAAATAAAAAAATTGGGAGGAAAAATTGGGAAATATTTATTGAAATCAAATATGAAGAAAATAGAAGAATACATAAATAAGATGATACAGTCAGTAGGACACTAAATATTATAAATATACTATATATGTTATTATAAATATTAATAATACATTGATTAATATTAGATTTATCTATGCATATTTGGAAAATCTGCTTTTTTAATGTCTATCTAAAAAATAAAGTGCTAGAAAAATGTTGGTTAAAGTTATTAAAGTTACTAAAACTGTTTAGTAGAAAGCAAAAAAATAAAAATATTAAAGCTTAAGCAAATGTGTATCTATATCTATCTATCTATTTATCTATCTATAGAACATAGACTAAACACATGGAAACTGAGGAGGCATAGGACATTTCTCAAGGTCAAGGAACAAAAACTTCAGATCAGTAGATCAATATCAAGTAACCTCCAGGCATTCAAAACAAACGTAGAGAAACTAACCCTTGTCTCAATGTCATGAACAGAACTTGTCTGAAGTAAATCTTCTGGCATGCTAAAAAATGTTAAAAATTAACCCTGTGTCATAAACATGAGCCTGATTTTGCTCTTGTTGTTTTGATAATTTAGTGGTAGTCTAAACGAAACTGCTTTTTCTAGGCTACTATAAAAAGGGTCAGAAGGTAAAGTCCTCCTTTTGTTTTTTATGTAAATGTTTCTGTCGCTGAAATGATGGCTCGCAGACCCCATAGGTCAAGGGTCAGGCTGATGTTTATATGTCAGACATTGGGTTTCCAGGGTAACAGACATTGTCTAAATTCTAAATTAAAGGAGATGGAGAGCATGACCTATCATGACACACATTTGCTTTTCACAGGCTCTTATATTACTGACCCACAAGCTGTAGACTGATACTCTTTAATTACATAAGATATTAAAACAATAAGATATTAAAACACATAAGATATTAAAACAGTGTTGATGATAAAACATCATCCTTTGATATGAATGGATAATTATGTGTGAACACACCCTTACCTGAAAGCATACTGTCACACTTAATAGAAGGGAATTTAAGGGTCATCTCATGTTTGTGTCTGTGAATAATTAGGTGATCTTCTCTTTGGAAGCGCTATGAGAACAAGAAACATGGCAGGCCGTGACAATGCTGAAACAGCACAGCTCTTGGCATCTTTTAAATCACATATTTGTTCCAAAATGAATAATAATTTCTCAATAGTAATTAATTCTGAAGTGTTAATCAATTTAACAATCTAATTGATGGCTAAAACTTGTGACAGCATACATTAAACATAGTTGTATCTCTGAACGATATGACAACAACTATCCGTAAACTGGACATCTGTTACTTACCTGTGAGCATCCAGGAGCAGTGCATACATATGGCCTGTCCTGATCAACATTCATCACTGAGATCTAAAAAACCTAAACATACATATACACACACACATGCACACAGACATACAAACACATGCACACAAGAGAGATGACATTATAAAGGGTTCATGACAAATAGACAAACAGACAGATATAAATGACACCTATAGGCAAATATAGTGTCAAATACGGATGAATTATTTTAATTTCCTTAGTCTCTATCTATCTATCTATCTATCTATAGACAACTACAACATAAACCTTTATGCAAATAAAGAGATAGAGACAAATTGAAGATAGATAGATAGATAGATAGATAGATGATAGATTCAGTAGATAGCTATATGACACCTAAATAGTGAAATATCGTTTTAAAAATAGATAATCTATTTGAATATCTCTCAGTTCTCTATATGTTGCCCACATTTCCCTGTTTGAGTTCTCTTCTGTGTTCTCTGTATATGATACGTATTACATCATAGTCGCGCCTTATAAAACGACCGCCCAGTCACTTACAGTATAACGTGAGCATTCCTTTAGTCATGACATTTAGTTCAGCCGGGGCAGGAGCTTGAATCGGTAAGACGGGTCTACGGTGCTAATGCCGACCGTCTAACCGGCCTGCAGAATGACGTAATGCGAAACCGGAGGACTCACGCGGTGTCACGAATTTTACAAACCCAAACAACAAGATCAGACATCCTACCCAGGGGCAATAATGTGTCATATTTTGGCAAAGGAAAAAAAAACATCGTGAAGTTGTCGGAATCACTTTGGAGTATGCGTGACGGCAGATGTCATAGCCTACAGGGTGTATATGGAAATAAATTAAATAAAACCAAAGCAAATGCAAATACTTTCTCCCTCAAAACACGCGCAGGTGTGCGATATAACATTTAAACATACAATTCAAATAGACTTTAAACTGTTACCTGTCAAACTGCTATTCCGCTAAAACGCGTTGTTGACAATCTTCACTATAAAATGTACAGACATCCATTTTACAGAAAGTCAAAACCTTTTTTTATTCTAAAACTCATTTAATCTGTTTGTTTGGTGGAGTCACACCCCCTTAAACAGACATTCAGACAGTTTACGAACATTTCAATGGAAACCGGCACTTTGACAGATACCAACTTGACAGTAAAACAATAACAACGGCAACAAATATCCCAACAACACAGTACAAGACACGCGTTCCGTTTGTGTTTTGAGTTAAGTGTGAAATTATATTCACAAGCGCGAGTGTAAAATAGTAACTTACCTTAACGCACGCAGACTGAGACTAGCAACGCTCCTCGCGCTGGGACGAAGCACGCTGAAGTGAAGCGCGATTACAATATGATCTATTTACAGAAGCATTACATCACCTCGAGGTGACGTCACGTGGGATTCCTGAACTTCTAAATCATTGCGGTCCGCTTTTTAAAAAGAGGAGGGCTTTCAGACCGCGCGCACCCGCCCACCGGAGATGCGGACATTGGCGCGTTGAGGGGAAAATAGGGAAGAGGGAGGCGCCTCGCTCGGTGCGTGCTGCGCCAGCAGCTGTCTGGAGCGGTGCGCGGGACGGTCCCGATTAGCGAATGGTGTGTGATAGAGAGAAGGGGGAAAAAAGGGCATGTACAAGCGTGTTAGCCTTTGGTTTAAAACGTTTAATTACCTTCCTGTTTGTTTTTTTAGGTGGTCAACGATATAAACTGCATGCCTTTTCCTTATTTTTCTATGGTTACAATGTAACCGGAAAATACAGTTAGAATCAAAAATTAGACCATCAGAAGAAGTTGCAAAGTGCAAACCATAAAGTAACATTATTTAATATCTTTATTTTATTTTGTCTAATGTAACAATGAGATTTTTTACTGTGAATCAGACAGTTATTTATTCAAAACTGGGCTCTGGGGTTCTGTTAATAAAATAATAGGCTAATATATCTTTAAAAATTATATAGCCTATCCAAAATATTGTAGTTGTATCTGTATCAAGACAAGTTTTATAGAGCTTTGGCATAGATGTAAACTTTTAGAAGGGTATATTAAAATAAACATTTCTTATGTAACTATTTACACAATTTCAAAACAGTCTAAAATTTAATATATCATTATAAATGCATCATCTACACTTTTTAGAACCTAATAAACATAAAAAATATTTTTGGTCAGTGTGATGGAAATGTTCAAATGTTGGTGTGATGGATTCCAGTTCGCTTTGCATAATCAAGGCAATGGATAAAGACTGTGTTTTCTGAGGAAATGATTCTAGTAAACAAATGTTTCTGATTTACGCTATAGTCAAAATGGCTGCCAAAATGCTTCATAAACAAAAATGTAAAGCCACAAAGAGACACCATCTCTCAGAGATGTTTTATATGATGACATTAACCAGATGCATAAGGAGGAAAAACAGGTGCCAAGATTTTTAAGCTTTTCATATTCAAGAAGCTTAAGCTTTAACAGACTGATAAGCTCTTTTTTGCACTATACATATATATACATACATTGTATATCACATATATCTGCACAGTTTTGTTTTATTTTTGTTTTATTTAACTGGTTTGCACTCTATCTTCCACATGCCTTATGCCACTTTATCTATCTCTTTTTTTCTTTTTCTACAATGTCCTCATTTGCATATCTGTATAGTTTGTATGTACATATGTTTAAACTGTATTTATCTGTATTTGAACATCTACTGTCAGTGTTTAATGTTAACTGTATGCACCAAGTTACGCAATTTCAATTCTCTGTATGTATGTGCTGTACATGTGGAAGAATTGACAATAAAGCAGACTTGACTTGACTTGACTTCAGTAAAGAATATATCTTGATATGTTCACAAACTACACATTTTCGAAGTTTAATACAGTTTCTAACCACATTGTGTTAAACTAATGAAAACAGACGATTTCAAATATATGACAGAATGTGGATATATTCAGATTATTGTAAAACTAAGGGGTGTGTCTGATGTTCAGAACAGCGTGGTCCTTTTGTGGTAAGCACTAGGGAAAGAGTGAAACAAAAAGGCAGAACAAGTGGGAGGGAGAGAAAGAGAGCATGATTCATTAGTGTGCTCTAACTCAGAATGCTAGTAGTAGCTGTTTCCTCAGCAACACCACAAAACAGGAAGTGGTAATGATGTCACATCAAACTCCAGCCTTAGCTGACTCCTACATCTATGAGTATGAATCATTCACACACAGAGACAATGCAGCAGAGGACATGCACCCACAAGTCTCATATGACATCATCCATGTTTCTCCCATGATATAATTCAACTTAAAAAGGAACTGTGTCAAGTTCATCTTTGTTTCACCATTTAAAGAAATTGGTGATTTTTGCTAATTAACAAAACATAAAAATAACATTTAAATTGATGCACTATTTAACTGATTTACAAAAGAGGACGCACAACAATTAATTACAGATATGAATAATAAACTAAAATGAAATGTTGACTCTGATATCAGAGCTATATGTGGTTATTCTTTTAATGTTTTCTCAAATTTTTGGACGTTTTGGTTGTTTGCGAATGAATATACAGTGTGTAGCAGGTCACAAGTCTGTTTGTAGTTTTTCATATGATCCTTTGTAATACTTCAATGTCTCAAGGTAGATCTTCAAAAGTTTCTAAGATTTACTGCACATGAGTGATACTGTATTTGATCAATCAAAAATTTGGAACTAGATGAATCCTGAGCCCTTTGATATTGTTCAGTCTTGTTGTTTGACCTGGCATGACATCCTCACAGTTTCTAGCATCTGGTATCTGCTTAGTTCTATCTTGTTTGAGGCAGATGGTTGCATTTACTAACATCTGGCTGGCTTTACATTATAACATTATATGGTATGTCCCAAACAGTTGTCTGTAGGTTTATGAGCTTTTTCGGTACAATTTGATTCTCGGGAATTGGTCGTATATACTGCATTAGCACAAAATTATAATGCTGGAGAAAATATTGTATTTCAGGAGTAAATGTTTATGCAAGTCTATTTGTTTTGAAAACAGTGGCATGGAAAATATTTGGTAATTTAGTCTCTCACTTATTTACATAGGCCAACGGCAGAGAACATTTATAACTGGGAGATTTAACGGTTGATTAACAAGTGATGGTCAACACACGGTCACTGTCACAGGCTGATCTTTTAAGGTCTAATATGACATTCCTCCTGCTCTTTGTGAACACAGTGCCTTACATGGATGCTTGTGTCACACCTGACAGATTGCCAGTCTTGTCAAAGCAATTTGGGGAGAAAAAGAGGTGGGAGGTTGACAGTTTTTCCTATTGCCTGAAGAGTTTACCTGATAAGAGATATTTCTTCATAAGAATCCAGCTCCTTTCACAGCTATAGGTCTGTAATCAGAGGACAGAGACAGCAATGGTAAAAGACACATTTTTGTGTTTATTTTGATGTTTGTTTTGGATTATACACACGGAGATTTCTAACAGAGGCACAGGTTTTGATTTTTTATCTGTTGGTATTTGATTCTGCCATATTGTGTTCAGACCTTGGCAGAAAAACAGGATTCAAACCGTGGACATGCATGTTTGTTACATCTGGTGGGTTTGCTGCCAAAAAGTATTTGTTGTAATTGTGACAACGTTGCTGGAGTTTGTTTTTGGATGAGTGAGGAGAATTTTTCTTTCCCGAACAACATGTGGTGATTTAGGGGATGTTTGATATTTTTTTTTTAGGCTGACTCAAAATCTCTGCAAAATCCTTGGAATGCTACTCAAACTCTCCTCCTCACCGTGCTGATAAGAGTTGCAGATGGATTGGTCATACATTTACAATGTTTTAATTAAACTTTCTATTTTGTGAAACAATCTTGTTCTTCACTGAAAATATGGATTTTTTGACCTTTGTGTTCCTCATATTTATAATCTTTAATGACATTTATAGTATGCTAAAAAATGTAAATATGAATGCAAAAGTGGCATAGAAGAAAAACATTTATTTCATCATGGATACATTCAATGATAGGTTAGAATTTTGTGAATTTATATTCAAAAGGATATGCAGATTTATTTTAGCTGCCTTTGCTCCAAGGGTGCCAATATTAGTACTGTATATATATATATATATATATACTACATACACTCATATATATGTGTATATTTACTACACACAGAGGTGGCATAAATTATGCAGGAATTACAATCACTAAACTGTAGGGTAACACTATATTTTAATGTGTCCTAGTTACAGTGCAATGATATATTTAAGTACAGAGTAATAATAATTAACTAGGCCATATGGTTACTATTGTCACAAACAGAGCACGGAGAAACAAGTAAGTAGCAAAACAGAGGATTTATTGACAGGTTGAATAGCGTGAGGTGAGAGGAGCAGGTGAGTGACTTGTCTGGTAATCCAATCCTAGTGAAACGGCAGTGAACTGATCAGAGTCTCTATTGCAGGAATCGTGGAGCAGGGAAACACAGGAGAACAGGACACACACTGGAGGATCGCTGGAGGGGTTCTGGGAGACAATAAGGTAGATTAATCACAGGTAAGAACAGAAAGGAGTCAGGTACTGTTCAGGGTAGTGAACCGTAGACCGGACGATGAGTGTCAGAGAGCGTGTGGTACTTACAGGGAGTGCTGATGAGGGGTTGCAGCTGCGGGTGATTAGAACTCAGGTGACTGTGATCTGGTGATTGTTGTTGGCGGCGGTGACTGAGACTGTGACTCTCTGACACTACCCCCTCCTCCAGGGGCGGCTCCTGACGCACTTACACGGTGACGGGGGCGACCCCGGCCTCTGGGTGCGGGACGATTTGGATGGATGCGGTGGAACTCCTGTAACAGCATGGGGTCTAGGAGGTACTCCAGCCGGCCACCCCGTCGCCGCGAGTCCATGATGTTGCGGACCTGGTAGACTGATGGCTGATCCAGAATTTCTGGAGGAGGAGGCTCGTCCGGCTCACGCTGATCTGGGGTAGGAGAAGAGCATAGTTTAAGTAGGGAAACGTGGAACGTGGGATGGATACGATACCTGGGGGGAAGTTGGAGCTGGTAGGTAACCTCATTGATCTGCCTCTGGATCTTGAACGGACCAATGTAGCGGGGACTCAGCTTCTTGCAGGGCAGGCGGAGTCGCAGGTCTCGGGTGGATAACCACACCCGGTCTCCCGGGTGGTAGAGGGGAGTTGGAGCGCGTCGGGCATCCGCAAAGTCCTTGTGTCTCCGCACTGCCCGTTGGAGGTGGATGTGAGCTGAGTCCCACACTCTCTCGCTCGCTCGGAACCAGTGGTCTACAGCTGGAACCTCCCATGGCTCTCCCGTCCACGGGAAGAGCGGGGATTGGTAGCAGAGTATGCACTGGAACGGGGTCAGGCCTGTGGTGTTCTGGCGGAGAGAATTCTGTGCATACTCGGCCCACGGGAGGAACCGGCTCCAGCTGTGCTGATCTTCCTGGCAGTATGCCCGGAGGTACCGTCCGAGTTCTTGGATCTTCCGCTCAGTCTGGCCATTTGTCTGTGGATGGTAACCGGAGGACAAGCTCACCGTGACTCCTAGCAGGCGGAAGAAGGCTTTCCACACATGGGAGATGAATTGTGGGCCGCGATCAGACACAATGTTCTCAGGCACCCCGAAGTTCTGGAAGACCTGCTGGAACAAGTGTTCGGCAGTCTCTAGGGCCGTGGGTAATCCTCGGAGGGGAATCAGTTTGTACGCTTTTGAGAAGCGGTCCACTGCCACGAGGATGCAGGTCTTTCCTTCAGACTCGGGGAGGTCAGTCACAAAATCTATTCCCATGTGTGAACAGGGTCGTCGAGGAATGGGGAGAGGTACGAGCTTGCCCACCGGTAGATGACGAGGAGTCGAGGACATGGCACAGACTGAGCAACTGCGGACGTACCTGATGGTATCACGGGACATACTGGGCCACCAGTACTGAGCTTGGAGGAGCGAGAGGGTCTGTTGGCTGCCTGGATGTCCAGAGCCCGGTACTTTGTGCACTGAGTCCAGAAGGGATTGCCGTATAGAGACTGGAACGAAAGTTTTCCCTTCTGGACCTCCCAGCGGAGCAGGTTCCATAAGAGTGGCGGCTCTGATGCTGATCAATGTTCCAGATGATGGGGTTGACCACCGGTAGATGACGAGGAGTCGGTATGTGATGGTGAAGTGGAATCTGGTAAAGAACAAGGACGGGCCTGTCTGGGGTTGAGCCTCTTCGCTTGCCAGACTGCAGTGAAAGGATGGTTTGCTCCCTCCAGCCAGTGCCGCCACTCTTCTAGGGCAAGCTTGATGGCTAGCAGCTCCCTGTTCCCGATGTCATAATTTTGCTCCGCTGGGGTCAGTTTCTTGGAATAATATGCGCAAGGCTGGAGGCTCACCAAACAGCTGGGATAGCACAGCCCCGGCTCCGGTGGTGGAGGCGTCTACTTCCACCACGAATGGTACATGGGGGTCTGGATGATGGAGAATGGGTGCCGTGCTAAACGCCGTCTTCAGGCTGTCAAAAGCTTCGTGGGCATTGGAACTCCAGGACAGGGACTTGGGCTTCCCGCGGAGCAGGGTGGTAAGTGGGGATGTGAGCAGACTAAAACCCTTGATGAAGCGGCGGTAGAAATTGGCGAATCCAAGGAATCTCTGCAGTTCCTTAATCGTCTGGGGAGTCGGCCATTCTGCCACAGCCGTAACCTTCCCCTGGTCCATCTGGATACCTTCCCTCCCGATGATGTATCCCAGCAGGGGCGATTCTAGGATTTTCATTTTAGGGGGGCTCAGCCCCCAATGAGGGTATAATAATAAAAAAATATTTTTATATATTAATTTTACTGTTTGCATTACTAGTACAAATCTCTTTCTATTCTAAGTACAAACAGAAAAATGTAAACATGTAAAAAAATGTAAAATTTTTACCCAACACACGACAAGCAAAGCAGTAGGCAGAATCTTTCTTCTCTGAGTACTCGAGCCAAGCAAAAGTCTGAAACCAGTTTGGCTGGAATGATCTTTTTTGCAAGCCAAAGTGCTCCTTGGGATAATGGTGTAATTTTGGCTGTTTTGGGCCTGTGTCCTTTTCACCTAAGTCAAACTGATCTAAAGCAGCTAAAGGTGCAGTTGCTATGTGTGCTTCATCTGGGTACATTTCTTTCTCTGCATATCTGTCCTTCTCTTTCTCCTGACACATGTCTTCCTCTTCATCATGCTCTCTCTCTCCCTGTACTGTGACAATCATGTAAAAATATGTATGGTAACTTTATTTGTATTTTTAACTGACACTTTATCCAAACCAACTCTGTTCACTTTCTCACCTGGATCATGATCTTGCCCTTTCTCTACTGTGCCTTCTTCAATCTGCTCTGCCTCAACTTCACTCTCTTTTTGCACTGACTTTTCTGAGAAACCAAAAAATGAAATTTAGTTAACTTGACTGTGAACGACAATTAATAATTTCTTGTTGAGTGTCAATAACGTCAGAACATTTATCTGTTTATCCTTTGACACTACTGCTGCTTTTTGGTGGAAATTGGCAGACAAAAAAGTGAAAAATACTTTAGTGTGCAATGACTGCAGTCAATTTTGGGAACACAGTGGTTCTGAGTGTGAGAGGCTGTCATTTCTATTCTCACCTGACTGCTGCTCATTTGGAGACCTACTCCCACGTGACATGAAAAACTGTCGTTTATCTCTCCCTCCTTGTTTCATCTACAATTAAATATTTTACCAAAATTTTGATCATGTTATCTAGTTCATTTTAGCTTTTTAGCTTCATAAATAATATTAGGTTCTATATAAATTCAATTCAAACAATATATATATATATTTTTTAATTAATACAAAACACACACACACAATGTTTCAATCTCTGTCAATCACTCTGATATGCAATTAAAATTAGTGCACTGACTAAGTGCTGTCTGTCACTGTCTTTAATCATTTCTATGCATAACTGTATGGTAGTTAATGCCACATGCACTGTAATATTATGTTCTATATTGAAAGCTACATTTTCAAATGAAAATAGCAATAACGTGATCGTTTTATAAAGTATGCGTTCATATGTGTTAAGGGCTTTCGCTGAAGGAAACAGCTGTGGTGTGATGAGTGGTGAATGCAGCGAAAACTTTACAGTAGATTGGAAACCGATTGCTCTCCCATGACTTTTTGTAAACTGTATTTATGACAAAGAACTGCATAAATGTAGATATTATAACAATCTATCGATAAACACACACCTTGTCCTCTCCTCTGCGCCACCGCAGTCTGTGGATTGAAGAACGCGCAGAAAGATGGGGAGGAGCCGAAGTCTGCTGCCGTTTTCATTTGAAATTTAAAGGGGAAGAATCGCAAGATTTTTAGGGGGGCTGAGCAGAAATTTAGGGGTGCTAAAGCCCCCCTAAAAATGGCCTAGCGACGCCCATGTATCCCAGGAACTGCACCGTGGGGCGATGAAACTCGCATTTCTCTAGCTTAAGGTACAGACGGAACTGACGGAGCTTCTGGAGGACCTGCGCAACGTGGTGGCGATGGTCGGCCAGGTTCCGGGAGTAGATCAGAATGTCGTCGATGTAAACTATCACAAAGCGGTGGAGGAACTCCCGGAACACCTCGTTCATGAACTCCTGGAAGACGGAGGGGTGTTGGAAAGGCCATACGGCATCACGAGGTACTCATAGTGGCCGGAGGGAGTAATGAATGCCGTCTTCCACTCATCGCCCTCCCGGATTCGAACGAGGTTGTACGCGCTGCGCAGGTCCAGCTTAGAGAAGATGCGGGCCCCACGGAGTTCCTCAAGCGCAGCTGGGACCAGGGGAAGTGGATAGGGGAGCTTCACAGTCTGGGAGTTTAGAGCTCGGTAGTCAATGCACGGCCTCAAGCCCCCGTCCTTCTTACCCACGAAGAAAAAGCTTGATGCCGCTGGGGAACTGGATGGCCGGATATATCCTTGATTAAGAGCCTCCTTGATGTATTCCTCCATAGCCTTGCGCTCCGGGATGGACAGTGAGTATACTCTACCCTTGGGGAGTTTATATCCAGGCAGCAGATCTATAGCACAGTCCCATGCCCGATGAGGTGGTAACTGGGTGGCTGCCTGCTTGCTGAAGACATCCTGGAACGCCCTGTAATCAAATGGGATCGTAGGAATCACACTGGCCTCGGGACTCTCAACCCGCGTGGAGGCGACCTGAGCTGCGGGTAACGTATGAAGAGGACGTGGAATTTCCTTGAGACAGTGTTGGTGGCAAAATTCGCTCCAGCGAATTATCTCACTTGATTCCCATTTGATTTCTGGAGAATGGAGTATGAGCCAGGGGCGTCCCAGGATAATATCCACTGTGGGTCCCTCCAGTACCAGAAATGTAATCTCCTCCTCATGCAGGTTGCCAATCTTCAGCTTCATCGGGGGAGACTCGAACTTAACACACCCACGTCCTAGCGGTTTGCCATTGATGGTTTCGACTCGGAGCTCCCGGGCATGCCGGCGGCGGGGCAGGTGTAAACGACTCAGGAGGTCTTGGGAGATGAAGTTGCCCGAGGAGCCCGAGTCGACCAGGGCAGAGGCTGTAACGGATTGGACTGGAGTGAATAGTTGAACAGTCAGCACAGAAAGCGTGGAAATTACAGGGTCGACATGGAGAGTACTCACTGCTGGACGTGGGGTTTTGTTGGGGCATGACCTGATGAAGTGATCAGCCGAAGCACAGTAAAGACACAGCCCCGCTGCCATTCGGCGAGCACGTTCTTGACTGGAAAGGTGAGCTGTGTCCACTTGCATGGGTTCTGGTACTGGGGAACCGTTGGCGGGTGAAGCAGGCTGGTGGGCGGCTTCGGCGGTATGGCAGGCAGACAAGCGTTGGGCGATTCGGTTGGCTTTTAGCATAAAGCTTTCTAATCCAACGGAGTCGTCAAAAATCGCCATCTGAGCGCGGATACTGGTTTCCAGTCCCTGCCGATAAGCGCTGAGGAGAGCCGCTTCGTTCCAACCGCTAGCTGCCGCCAGAGTACGGAACTGCAATGTGTACTCGTGGGTCGAGGAAGTCCCTTGACGCAGACGCAACAGCTGATCCGACACCGAGAGCGCTCCGGTAGCTAGTTCAAAAACTTCCTTGAAATGTTTAGTGAATGCATCATATGAATTGATTATGGATGAATTAGCGTTCCATATGGCTCTAGCCCAGGATAATGCTCGATCGGAGAGAAGGGAAATAAAAAATGCTACCTTGGAGCGCTCGGTGGGAAACTTCTGCGGTTGCATTTCAATATACAAGGCCAGTTGTAATAGAAAGCCGCCACACTCAGCCGAATCACCCGCGTAGGCAGCCGGTAAGGCCATGGGACTGGCAGAGGCAGATTGAGAAGATGGTGGTGGCAGGAGTGAGACCCGCAGAGTGTTGACCAGCTCCTCCAGGATTTCAGACGGTGAGGAAGGTCGGGGATCCATGGGAGTAACGGTGTTGGTCCGGTCTTCTGTCACAAACAGAGCACGGAGAAACAGGTAAGTAGCAAAAAAAAAACAATCTGGTGATTGTTGTTGGCGGCAGTGACTGAGACTGTGACTCTCTGACAACTATATTATTAGGGTTAGGATTAGGGTTTGTTTTGTTGGTCACTTGCATGTAATTATGCATAATGTATTGTTATTATAATAGTAAGTACATGTTAAATGTGTAACAAGGACACCTTAAAATAAAGTGTTACCCACTTTAGAAAATAAATCCTGTTGTTTTTACAATTTTACATGCTAAATTAGGTCATGATGGGTCATGCTGCTAGTAAAATCAGATTTATAATTTTACTGTCGAACAGGTGATAAAGAAAAAGACATATGATTAATCAAAGTTCATCACAATAGCCTTTCTACAAGCTGTGGTATACTAATTAGAAGGTACAATGTTGTACTTAGCGTTGCAATGTTGTGGCACAAATAAACATGAATTAAACAACATGATTTGTAACATAAAACCCTGTAATTGAATACCATTAAATCCAAACTGTCACACAAGGAATTCTGGGAATGTCTATTTACAGTATTTCACTGTAAATTATTAGATAACTTTCCACAAACTGTACTTTTAACAGAATTTTACAGTAAATTTACACAAAATATATTAGATCTACTACAGTTTTTCACTGTATTTATGCACCACTAACCAATGAACAGGTCTTTTACAGTTGAAATTAAAAGCACGTTTCTTCTGAAATCATCTTTTAGTTATATTTGACAAAAATAAACCAATTTTTTTTTTAATTAGTGTATATTATACATGAAATGAATGCAAGTATGAAATTATATAAACAATCTTAAAATACATATTATGAAATATATGCTCTTACAACAATGTACTCTACAGTAAATTTAGTTTACACATACAAACAACAACATACAAATTTACTAATTTACACATAAAATCAACAAAGGTGTGAAATTAAAGACCAATGCATTACTACTGCATAGTATGAAAAGTTTTTTTTACTAAAGGACTTGGTTTATAAACACTTGGAAGAGTCACAGAACCAGTAGCCTTTCTGTGGTAATAACGATCATTTTAGTGTAAAAAGTTAACCGTTTTTGCATTCCCAGGCAGTGGGACTAATAAACCTCACACTTTTAAATCCAAGCTGGCAGGGTAGCAAAAGGTGCCCTGAAATAATCAATAATACAGTTTCTTATGTAGCCCTTCTCAGTCAAGCATTCCTCGTCTTTCTCCGCTCAGGTGAACAGCAGCATGTTTGTTTCCCCGGTCCCTCCTCCTCCTCCTGCTTTGCCCCCCATCCCCCTCCCATTGGCTGGCAGCCGTCTAAACAGCTCCAGCTGCAATCACCGCCGCCGCTGCTGCAACGAGCTGCCGGCTATTTGATCACCCCCATCCCGCACAGCCTCTGCCTTCGCCGGTCTGCAAGCTCACGGACCTCTGCCAACACATCCATTATGACGGGCGTCGCGGCTGCCTCCTTCTTCTCCAACGTTTGCCGGTTTGGCGGTTGCGGGCTGCATTTCGAGTCCCTGGGCGAGCTCATCGTTCACATCGAAGATAACCACATCGGTGAGTGGCGCTCCGGTCTCGGCCTGCTGTCCCGCTAAGCAGCCGTTCTGAAGCGGCGAGAATCGCGCGTCTCTGCGCCGTGCATTTGGCTGGGTTCTATGCAGTGACGCGCTAATTCACTTATACGAACTCGCTGCAAATTTAATAGCATTAGCATTGACTCGGTTTAATTAAGAGGCGATAGATACTCATAAGCAGGTTTCAGCGACGGGTGCACGGTTACCAGACGCTGCTCTGTTTAGATCTAGGCCTGTATGTACTTGTGGCAAGCTGTTTTAGCATGTGATTGCTTGAATAAACTAATACCTAATTTTGTTGTTAGCAGTGTTAGTACTTTTAGGTTAATGAATAAAAGTTGTCCATTAGTGACTAACATGAATAATCATAATATATATATTTTTTTTCAGTTTCTCTATATTTCATTTACATTTATGCATTTAGCAGACGCTTTTATCCAAAGCGACTTACATTGCATTCAAGTTACAGTTTTTACATTTTTATCAGCTCTTGCTTTCCCTGGGAATCGAACCCATGATCTTAGCGTTGCTAGCGCCATGCTCTACTATTTGAGCTACAGGAAAGCCTAACAGCACACATACGTCGGGCCGACGTCGACCCGATGTACAAAATTCCATCAGCGTGATGTTGCTCAGGGAGCATTTGCTAATCAGGAATACGTCGCCGCGACGTCAGCCTTTGATCCAAAATGCTCTCCGGCCAATGTTGGGACGATGCAGCTGTTTATTATTATTGAAACCATAGTCAACATAAAGCATGAAGAGTAGACATGTTTTAAAGGTCATAGATGTTTTTCAAAGAACTTGTTCATGTCTATTAGACACATGAAAAAAAGAAATACCAGGTTCCCATTACTTCTCTTTCTTTGCACTGAGCAATTTACTTACACAAACCTGTTTACATTTTTGCACACAGGGCAGCTCTTCTTCTGAAAATGCAAAAATGTACATTTATTATTTATTATTACATTTGTTTCCCTCTCTGTGCCCACATACTGTATTTTGATGCAGCTAAATTTTCAATAAAACTGTTTTCATTGGTATATTTTACTGTTTCTGTTGTCAGACAACGGAATGAACATGAAATAGTGACTGAAACGCGACCCATTAAGACTACATAACCAGATCTCCCTTCCAAGATGTTAATCTGCAAAAAAAATCATGATAATCGCACCGTCGTCTGATGAAATCAAATACACATAAGATAAAGACAATAGCTGTGCTGTGATTTCGGCTATACTTGCATGTAAAATTAGAGAAGCAACATAATATCTGTGTTTAACTGAATTAAAGCGCTGATCCTCTCTGCCGATCGCTGAAGAGAAACTGAGCAGACGCAGAGAGAGAGAGAGAGAGATGTGTGCGTGCGCTGGGAGAGCAAGGCCTCGTGCTCGCGCGGCAGTACCGGTGATTCTCAGAAACTAGGTTTGGGTGCTTTTTTGAAGGGAAAAAAGTCGCTAAAGGGGTCTGCGATGTTGCTAAGTTGGCAACACTGTGCATCTCCATTTCTCCAACTATGGGTTGGGCCACGGGTCAAACAGAAAATACGCGTTGCGTTAATCGCGCGTTAAAAAAATTAGTGCCGTTAAAATTAAGTTGCGTTAACGCATTATTAACGCGTTAACTTTGACAGCACTAGTTAATGTTAATTATAAAAATCGCTACTGTGACCATTAGCTAAACAAGTTAGTTGGAAATGAGCCACAGTCTCGTCTTCACCTGTGCTGTAGCACACAGAGTGCCTTACTAGTACCTTTTAAGTGTCACATAATTAACAATGTAGTATTTTTTTCTAATTTAGCTGAAGTGGAATCTTACCTGAAAGCCACAGATGTCGCCGGGATGAGTCTCTTCTCTCTGTGGGTTGCTAAGAGATGAATAACTGGGCTCGCGCAAATAGATAAGCGCGTACATAAATAGCACATAGGGTAGTTACTAATATCTGTTTCAGTGTTCTAGTACTAATTGAATAGACACTATTACATATTTATTAAACACTGTATTCCTGTAGAATAGTTGCTAGTAGTAGTGGAATACATCTGAATATTGAATATTTGAATAAATGGAATATGAATATTTAACCACAGATTCTCATTGAATTTAATGGCAATGTTTTGGCATTTGTTACCAGTAACAGTCACCATATGGATTATTAGAAACAAGTCATTATTGGAATAATAAAACTGTGTAAATATATATAATTTAAAGAAATAAACATACTAGTAACAATACTGCATTCTAAGGGCCTTAATCATATTAAATTGAATGAAAATGAGAGGGATAAACTTAGTGTTTACAATGGAACGCACTGTATAAAGGTTTAGATCATGTAATTGTCACAAGTCACAGCTTGTTTCAATGGCGTAGCAAGCTTTTCAAAAGTGTGGGGGATGGATGTGGTTTGTTTGTTAACAATAAAAACGATGAATACAATGACAGAAGGGTACAAAAGGTATAACATACAAGATATAAAAAGCTTCCCATTTAAATGAGTGATACTAGAAAAGTATAAAAACACACTCGGAACACAGAAAATAAGTCAGAACTCTGTTGTGAAAATACACTCATTCAAAGTAACGTTACCTGGAAAAGGGAGATGTAAATAACCATAAACATAAGTTCCCGCCTCCTCGGCACGAGCTGACCTATAAATCTAACACACCAATAGAGGCGGGACTTAAGGCAGAACAGCCAATCATCAGCCGGTCACACTCAAAGCCGGTGTCATGTTTGAGAGGGAGGGGAGAGGAAGCAGCCGCAACGAGCACAGAGCGGCCAGAGAAACGGAGAGTGACTGCTGTAAGGCAACTGCGGAAAAACTGCAGAAAAAGTGCGGGTGTTGAACCCTCTCACCTGGAAAAGTGTGGGTGTTAAAACACCCACATCCCCCACGGGTGCGATGCCCCTGGCTTGTTTTATATAAAACTGCTTTATAGAGGTTTTGTACTGAACAATTTTTTTTTCTAAAGTTTTTTTTGTCAGCTGAACAATTAGTATATACAGTTCAATCCACTGAACGGGTTGTAGTTCTGTCCCTCACAGCCTCGTTTTCATTCATGTCAAAAATGATATAAGGTGCTACCCTCACTAAGGTTTAAATGTAAAAATGGCTTGCCATGTCTACCATAATTAGCGCTTGCTGTGGAGAGCCATTGTTTACGCTAGTGTTGTGCATTCAAGCTGTCTGTCAAGTCCACATGAATGAATCCTGTTTAGATGTTTAACAGTTACTTTAAGATTAGCATACAAACTTACCTTTTCAAATTAACCCCATGTTAGAGAATCACTAACTATATGAAGCCAAATTAACTTTATTTAGAGAGATCTGTTCGTTGTTTTTCAGATCTTGTTTTCGCAATAATTTATTAAATTATGCATTTTGTTTTAAGAGGTGTGCACTGTAAAACTTTGTACACTGTAAAAATTTCAGCCCACTAAAATGGAAAACTTTAATTAAAGTGGTGCACAGTTAAAGTTTAGTGATACATTGCACTTTTTCTACCACCTTGAATTTAATTACTGCTAAAGAAAAAAATGAAGTTGAAACTGAACTGAATTACTGATGAAGAAAATCAACTGAAAACTCAAGAAATATAGATGGAAAATAATGGTGAAAACATTATTACAGTGTACAGTATTGTCTTTTACAGTACTGACCTTACTCTGACTGTTTGTGTGTACTTAATAGAATATTTGTAAATGAATGAATGTTTATAACTGATATGTAGTGCTTTGCTGTGCTGCTCATATCTATTCTGATGGCAGTGCTTCACTCAGATTCTCTTCATAGTGACTGCAGCTGTCACAATGGAAGGCATCTGTCAGAATGAAACACACCTCCACCCCAGTGTGTCTGTCACTGTAGCCTCGTAAAAGATCAGCTATAGCCTGATTTCCCTCAGGAGTCACAGATCTGACTATTGGGGTTAGGGATTTGACCTCAGAGCTCTTGTTTTAATGAGCACAACAATGAAAGACCCCCTAGCCCTCCATGCAGATCATTAATACTACTAATCAATAATAATCCTATTGAGTGTAGACCCCATGCAGTGGCTTGGTCTGGCAGTTTGCCAGCCATGAAGATGATTGTTAAATTTCATAGTGCAAATTGAAGATGCTTGAGTTAGAACTATTAGTGTTTTCAAAGGGAGATTAATGTTAAAACTTGACAGGGACAACCTATATTTTAGACAACTGGCATATAGAGCAGGATACAGACTCTGTCTACATCTCCTGAATAACATCCCATGATTGTCTCCAACTCTTCCTCTCTTTCATCGTGGAAATCATACACACATGTAACAAATGAAGTATTGGTGATGGCAGGTCATTGTTTAGGCAATATTTGATTATTTTACTGACAAAGTGATAAAAATGGGTAAAATGCTTACAAACAAATTTAAAACAAGGTTCTTTGAAAATAGCTGTACAATTTATGGCCTTGAATGACTTTTGACCTTAAGTGTAGTCTCAGAAGCCCTGATGCTGTATTTAGTTTAGTCTTAGCAGTAAAAGCTATTTAGAACCATTTTGCATAATTTATCAGAACTATATCAGTGTTAGCCATTCATTTTCAGTGTGTTTTATTAGTAGTTTTAGATGAAATATTATTATTGTGCATTCATCAGTTATTAATCATTTTGTTTATACCTTTCACTACTAATATGCTTCAGGTAAGATGTTTGAGAGTTAGATGAGTGAACACTTTTGTCCTCAAAGTCATTTAAGGGATATTAGGCAAACAGACAGGTTTACTAAATTGAGGTTACACAATTACTTCCAGAATATAGTGTGCTATTACACTGTAACAAACAACGTCATTTCAGATGTTAAGACGTCATGTTGGCGTTTGGTCAGTCGGTTTCTTTGTCACACCAAGTGTTTTCTTGCAATTTGATTTTGCAATGTTGTCACTTGCTTATCTTCTTTGACTTCCATATGATGTTGTTTGTGTATTGCATGCTGATTCTTAATTTTTTAATTTTTTTTATATAATCAAAGCCATTTCATCTGAAGGCAAATGGCGTATATGCATTTTAATTTCTTCAGTTATTCAATATACTGTTGACATTGTAAAATAATTAGATAAACTGCCTCATCCTGCTTGTCGTAAATGATATATATATATATTATTATTTTTTTTATTTTTTATTAATTAGGTTATATCTGTGGGCTACAGTTTGCATGCAGTCAGTTTTGACTCTCGAGTTACATGAACTTATGTTACATTGCCTCCTTGTGGTAAAATTGTGGTGTTTTTACCACTTGACACGCTGGACAGACGTTAGCAGACTGTCATAAGATCTGTGCACATTTACATTATGTAACAGTTAATCAAATAGTACCAAGAAAGAGCTGTCATGTTGCCCTGTATAGAAGACTATATATTTTGACATAGCTGAATAAAGTAAGAAATTCTTTTGACAGAAAGGTAAACTATCGCAGTTATCAGAACTTAGTCAAAACGCAGCTGTGCGTCATATTCGTCAGGATGAGTGTGAGAAAGAGATATAAACAAACGCTAAAAGGAAAGTTCATTGGATATATCTGTTTATAGTTGCCTAGGCCGAAAGGAATTTTGCATGATGTCATACCCTCCCGGGATAGTCGGTCCTCCAGGTATCGGACCTGTATTTAGGTAAGTTGTTGTTTAGTGTTGTGGCAGTGGACATTTGTTCAGACATGCCCGTTTCATTTTCTATCTATTGTATTTGCATGTCTAACAGATGACATCTTTTTAAACAACTGAAGCCGAGTTACTCTTTACGCCCTGGGTTTTGCAGTCTCTAATCGTCTGCGTATTGCGTCACTGTAAATAAAACTAAATTAAACTTTGGTGAAATATCTAAAAAGGTTTTAGTAAAACACTGACAGGGGTAAGTAACAAAACATCAGCCGGAATGGTTTTAATGGCTAACTAAACCATAGGTAAACAATAAATCAGCGCTATGTGGAACTCTACAGACATTTTTTTGTTCTCTCGCTAACCTAGCATAGGCCCTACATTAAATGTTGTTGTTTTATTAACTTAACCTTAAATATAAAACTATAAGGCATTCGGAGTACTTGATAGGCTACTTGAACGAGTTTCTTTCAGTGACCAGAAGATGTCAGGCTTGTTACACAATATCCGTTTGCTCTAGTAGACTGTGATGGAAGTGCTAGATTTTAGATGTAAACCAAAAAGTATTGAAAGGCTTTGTAAATACTCAAGTTTTATTCTTTTGAGGCCAGTATAGCTAATAACACAGTTCTCAATTATAGCTTTGAGGTTGATACTGTTAATGAATAATCATGGCATATTCATGATTAGGGAAGTGTTGCATTTTATATTCCTCAGTATTGTTCCTGTTTTTGATCTGCAGTTATATTATGTTGAACATTGAAACCATATGTAGGCTAGTTCTTCATAATTTTCTGGATTCTTTTTTGACATCTAGCTGGAATAATAGTTGAAATAATAGTTGACAAACTAATTTCATGAAATGATAATTATAATTATAGAAGTTAATTCTGTTTAGCTCTGTTGAGATCATTATTATTTAATTGTGTGTGTGTGTGTGTTTATAAGAGAGAGAGTTGTATTAAATGACTCGTCAGGCCTTTTTATGAGGCAATTAGTGAGATCCAGTGGAAAATCCATTATACCAGCTTTCCTAGTCCCACCCAAAACCCAGTGTGTGTTTGTCTGTATGTGCTGGTGTGCATAATTTGTGCATTTGTGTGTGAATGCTTGTTTTTGGTTCCCTTTTCATGTGTGTGCTCGTCCTTGAGCTTGCGTGTGTTTTTGTGTACATACGGAAGTGTTTGGAGCGTTGTATCCTGCTGAGCTCTGAGAAGTGTAATTACAGCCTCGTTTAGAGTTCTCTCCATCCCCTCCTTCCCGCCTGTCTTCCCCTCCCCCCCTTTCCCTCCATCCGGAGACCTGCTGCTCTCCAGCACATTAAAACACTCCCCTGCTTTTTAATTAGCCGTCTGGAAAACAAACCCGGCATTCCTGCATCGCTGCTCCATGCCAGGCTCCTCTGACTTATGCACATACTCACACTAACAGGGACACACACATATTGCTTTTTGATGGTTTTTGTGCTGAATTCCACCACAGGGTGGCACATTTGCTCTTCTGGTGGTTTCAGAGCCCTTTAAAAAGTTTCCAACTATTCCAAAATGTTCTTACAGGGATGCATTTCTGTCTGATTTAGTTCCATCTGATCCCAAATCGGTGTGTAGGACAGCAGTAAATAGCCCAGTGAGGATTGATAGGCAGAGGATTTAATGATATGGCTGTGAATAAAAGGCATGTTTATGGGAGAAAGTTCTTTAATGTCCTCACAGAGGGCCCAGTATTATTAGCCCTATATAAAGATTTCATAGGGATTTAATACTGGTCGTGGCCCATTAAAATGCAATATTATTGCTACTGCTTGGGACAAGTGGTGCTTTCAACTCTACTTCCTGCTGCCGTAAGGATGGTTGTTGTTTGTACTGAATTATGACGGCTGTTATTGGAAGTTTATGATTTTGCTAAATGTGAAAATTAACTCTGGGGCGTTCAGTTTAAGAGGCACTGAATGTTAAGTGTTGTGTGTGTGTGTGTGTGTGTGTGTGTGTGTGTGTGTGTGTTTCTTTCTGCTTGTGTATTTCCTTGCTACTTTTCCTGTGGAAAGACCTTGTGTGCCTCCATTTTCTAGGTGAAGGGAAATCATAAAATTGGAAAACATTAACTCTGCCCTCCCTTCACTGTTCTGCACCTGGAACACATAATTATACTTCACCCCCTACACACATAATACTAGAATTAAGTTGCTGAGATTTAAAGGAATAATTCACCCTACAGAAATGAAAATTCTGTCAGCATTTTCTCACCCTCATGTTCTTCAAGACCTGCATGACTTTACATTTACATTTAGTCATTTGGCAGACGCGTTTATCCAAAGCGACTTACAATTGGGGAATACATAAAGCGATTCATCTTGAAGAGGCAATCAGACAGAGGAAGTGCTCGTAACACCAAGTCTCAGTCATTATTCAAATAAGTACAAGCTAGCAAGGGAAGGAGAGAAAGATAAAGGGAAAGTTTTTTTTTTTTTTTTATTTTTTTTAGAACAAGCTTAGGATGAAGTCAAGTAGTGCCGAAAGAGATGAGTTTTCAGTTGTTGCTTGAAGATTGACAGGGATCCAGCATTCCGGATAGGGGTGGGAAGATTATTCCACCATCCAGGAATGGTGAATGAGAATGTTCTGGAGAGTGATTTTGAGCCTCTCTGTGATAGTACCACAAGGCGTCGCTCACTAGCAGATCTCAGACTTCTGGAGGGGATGTATATTCGTAATAGTGAGTGGAAGTAGGAGGGTGCTGAGCCTGTGGTCGTTCTGTATGCAAGCATCAGTGTCTTGAACTTGATGCGAGCTGCCACTGGTTGCCAGTGCATTGAGATGAAGAGAGGTGTAACATGGGTTCTTTTGGGCTCATTGAAGACCAGTCGTGCCGCTGCATTCTGAATCATTTGTAGAGGTTTGATTGTGTTTGATGGAAGTCCAGCCAGAAGAGCATTGCAGTAGTCCAGCCTAGGAACGACAAGGGCCTGGACAAGAAGTTGTGCAGCATGCTCTGTCAGAAAGGGCCTGATTTTTCTGATGTTGTGTAGCGCAAACCTGCAAGATCGAGCAGTCTTTGCAATGTGCTCTTTGAAGGTCAGCTGGTCATCAAAGATTACACCAAGATTTCTGACCGAAGTTGATGGGGTAATTATTGATGTGCCTAACTGAATCGAGAAGTCATGCTGTAGAGTCGGAGTGGCAGGGACGACAAGAAGCTCAGTCTTTGCCAGGTTGAGCTGTAGGTGATGTTCTTTCATCCATGCCGAGATGTCCGCCAGGCAGCCTGAGAGCCGTGCAGCTACCGTTGGATCATCTGGTTGAAAAGAGAGATAGAGCTGTGTGTCATCGGCGTAGCAATGGTAGGAGAAGCCATGTGTCTGTATGATGGGTCCCAGTGATGTAGTGTATGTGGAGAAGAGGAGGGGTCCAAGAACCGATCCCTGAGGAACCCCAGTGACCAGTTGATGTGCTTTGGATACCTCCCCTCCCCAGGCCACCCTGAAAGACCTACCGGTGAGATAGGATTCAAACCAGCGAAGTGGAATCCCAGTGATGCCCAGCGATGAGAGGGTGGACAGGAGGATCTGATGATTGACAGTGTCAAAAGCAGCAGAAAGATCCAGCAGAATGAGGACTGATGATTTGGAATCGGCCTTTGCGATTCGCAGGGCTTCAGTGACTGAGAGTAGCGCAGTCTCTGTTGAATGGCCACTCCTGAAACCTGACTGTTTAGCATCCAGTTTGTTGTACTGTGAAATAAACAGTGAGAGCTGGTTGAAGACAACTCGTTCGAGTGTTTTCGCTACGAATGGAAGGAGAGAGACAGGTCTGTAGTTTTCTAAAAGAGAAGTGTTTAATGTAGGTTTTTTGAGCAGTGGGGTTACCCGGGCCTGCTTGAACGCTGTGGGGAAGATGCCAGTGCGGAGAGATGTGTTGATAATGTGTGTGAGTGCCGGTAAGAGTGTGGGAGAGATTGCTTGGAGAAGGTGAGAGGGGATTGGGTCAAGAGGACATGTTGTAGGATGGCTGGAGAGGAGAAGTTTGGATACTTCCGCCTCTGTGAGGGGACAGGAGGAGAAGATGGGAGTTTGAGCAGTGGATGTGGTTGGTTGGAGGTCCTGTGTGTGTTGAGGTGAGAACTGGTTATTGATTGTTCTAGTTTTGTCTGTGAAAAAAGTGGCAAAGTCATCAGCTGTTATAGAAGTGGTGGGCGGTGGTGGAGGGGGACAGAGGAGAGAATTAAATGTTCTGAAGAGATTACGCATGTCTGGAGCGCTGTTGATCTTGTTGTGGAAATGTGAGGATTTGGCAGTGTTGACTTCAGTAGAGAAAGATGAAAGCAAAGACTGATACCTAGTCAGGTCCGACGGATCGTTTGATTTGCGCCATTTTCTCTCTGCCACGCTGAGTTTGGTCCGATGCTCACGAAGAACATTGGATAACCAGGGGTTAGAAGGGGCAGCCCGTGCTGGCCTGGAGGAGAGAGGACAAATGTCGTCTAGACAAGAGGTTAAGGTAGAGCATAAAGTGTCAGTAGCTGCATTCACATCCAGATATGTGAAATGGGTAGATGAGGGAAGAGAGGAGGATACTACAGAGGAAAGAAGGGAGAGGGAAAGGGAGCGTAGGTTACGTCTGAAAGTAACCGGTAAGGGAGATGGTGGCACCCGGGTAGCAAAATGTAAGGTAAATGTAATGAAGAAATGGTCAGAGATATGTAGTGGTTGTACCAGAATGTTATCTGTAGTACAGTTGTGTGTGTAAATTAAATCAAGTTGGTTGCCTGATTTGTGCGTGCTAGTAGTGGTAAGGCGTTTGAGATCAAATGAAGCTAGGAGTGAATGGAAGTCTGTAGCATAAGGCCTGTCTAGGTGAATGTTGAAATCGCCAAAGACTAAGAGTGGAGTGCCATCCTCTATGAAAGAGGACAGCAGGCCATCCAGCTCCTCTAGGAAGGTGGCTAGAATTTGGCCAGGGGGACGGTAGACTACTACTATCTGGAGTTTTATAGGAGCTGTTACAGTAATCGCATGAGATTCAAATGAGTTGTGATTGCCTAGGGGAGAGTGGGTTGAGTATTTCCAATTGTCTGAAATGAGCAGACCAGTGCCCCCACCCGGCCAACTTGCCTTGGGGTGTGAGAGAAAGAGAAATTGTGAGAGAGCAGCCGGGGTAGCTGAGTCTTCTGGACGAATCCAGGTCTCAGTCAAGCCCAAGATGCTGAGTGTGGATTGTAAGGAAAAAGCAGAAATTAAGTCAGCTTTGCTAACAGCTGACTGGCAATTCCAAAGACCCACAGAGAAAGAAAGAGGTGTTGTAGAAGATGTAGTGATAGGGCGCAGGTTAGCAGGATTACGTTGCCGTCTGCGTGTGTTTTTAGAGCGTGGTTGAGAGTGAACCGGAATGGTTTGGAAACACATGATAGAGGTGGAGGGATAGAGGATAGGGAAGGAGAGTGTGTGAGGGAAGATAGAAATGATACTTAAGTGTGTGCTCGGTGTCGTTGCTCGGTTAAAGTCATGCAGGAAAAAGTCGTCCGTCTTTACACTCGTTGGTCTTCACACGAGGAGGCTGAGCACGACGGCTGAACGCTTCCGCAGTCGTTTCCGCGTCAGTGCTCTGACATCAAATAAGTCTAGGAGACTAGAGTGAAAACAGCTGAGGCCGGCTTCTGCTCAGCACAGCCAATAACCTTAAAGGACTGCTAATTGCTCAATACGAAACTAAACACTTCGCACAATCACACAGGCTCGTTCTTAGCTGAGGCGCAAATTATTCTAATTACCAGCAAGTGCAATCAAACATATAAACCTCAACGAAAATGCACAATAGAAATAGGTAGGAAACGAAGTATTCCTTCCTAGCAGCAAGTAAATAATTTAAACAATGGAACTGCGAAAAAGTATTACAACACTTACGCGAGCTGCCGTCCTTCTCTTCTGGTGACTAATCGGCTTTCCCCTTACTTTCTTTCTTGCTTGCTTTCCCTGACTTACTTTCTTTCGTGGAACACAAAAGAAGATATTAACAGTAAAGAACTGTTATTTTTCATATAATGCATTGAAAGTGAACCAAGGCTGCAAGTAAGATTTTGAAGTATGTTTCCTAAACAAATCTGTCACATGAGTTTATAAGGCTTGGAATATTGTGCAAAAGTCATACGGACCTATTTTTTTGCTTTATATTATTCAGATTTTGATAATCCAGGGATCATCATCCTCTTTCATTGTGATGAAAAGAGTAGCATAAACATTCTTCAGAATGTCTTTTTTTTATGTTGCATTAAAGAAAGTTATAGTTTGAAACTATATGAGGGTGAGTAAATTATGACAGCTATTTAATGTCTCTTTATTGTAGCTGTCTAAACTGTGGAAGCCTGTTTCCGCCACAGAATAAAAAATAATAAAAAGGTAATTGTGACTTTTTATCAGACAATTTGGAAAGTCAGAATTAGATATGTAATCTCAAAATTTAGATTTTTCTCGCAATTCACAGTATACCTCTTTAAGAAGTCAGGAAGAAGTCAGAATTGTGAAATTAGAAGTCACAATTACTTTATTTTTTTATTCTGTGTCAGAAACAGGCATCCATACTAAACTCTTAATTTTCAACAAACTGAATATACAATTGTGATGTTTTGCAAGGATCTCATTGGTTGTAGATAACTCCAGAAAGGTTAATTTGTGACTCTAATTTGTCTAAATTTATGGGAAAATATAATAAAATAAGTAAATGCATAAATGTGCACAACTTCTTGTCCAGGCCCTTGTCGTTTCTAGGCTGGACTACTGCAATGCTCTTCTGGCTGGTCTTCCATCAAACACAATCAAACCTCTACAAATGATTCAGAATGCAGCGGCACGACTGGTCTTCAATGAGCCCAAAAGAACCCATGTTACACCTCTCTTCATCTCATTGCACTGGCTACCAGTGGCAGCTCGCATCAAGTTCAAGACACTGATGCTTGCATACAGAACGACCACAGGCTCAGCACCCTCCTACTTCCACTCACTATTAGGAATCTACATCCCCTCCAGAAGTCTGAGATCTGCTAGTGAGCGACGCCTTGTGGTACCATCACAGAGAGGCTCAAAATCACTCTCCAGAACATTCTCATTCACCATTCCTGGATGGTGGAATAATCTTCCCACCCCTATCCGAAATGCTGGATCCCTGTCAATCTTCAAGCAACAACTGAAAACTCATCTCTTTCGGCACTACTTGACTTCATCCTAAACTTGTTCTTAAAAAAAAAAAAAAAAAACTTTCCCTTTATCTTTCTCTCCTTCCCTTGCTAGCTTGTACTTATTTGAACAATACCTGAGACTTGGTGTTACGAGCACTTCCTCTGTCTGATTGCCTCTTCAAGATGAATCGCTTTGTATTCCCCAATTGTAAGTCGCTTTGGATAAAAGCATTTTTTACAAAAAATGTAAATGTAAATGTGCAGGTACAATTAAAAAACTCAAGCTTAAAATTATGTAAAATCTAAGCTTAACTTTTGATTGTCTACAGATAAGTATTTCCTGTGTTTTGTATTTTATTTTAACCATTTAGTTAAATTAATTTTCATTTGTTTTTAATTTCGTTGCTTTAAATTAAAGTTGCTTTAAAACAAAGTATTTTTAAGCTTGAAAGTGCACACCTGCAGGTAAAATGGAAACACTAATAAACCACTGAAGACCACCTCAGTGGACCACCTGAGATACACAAATGTGTGTGTGTGTGTGTGTGTGTGTGAGAGAGAGAGAGAAAGGATGTGTGTCCTCTTTATGAGGTGAGGAAGGCCTAATCCATGCAGTGCAGTCACCAGAAAGCGCTCTGATGAGATTAAGGCAGAAGCAGACACAGGTAACACTCTAGACTGGTTTCCTTAAAATACATCAAGGAAACATAGCTGCTCTGTGCTGTTTTTACAATTCATTTGTGTTTTGGGATTCAAGTCATGCTATTACAGATTGTGTGAAATGTGATAGAGTGCCAGAGATTTGTATTCGCATGTGAGATCTGGCAAGTTCTACAAAGAAATAAGTGAGCATGTAGACATTTCTCCATGTTCAAGGAGAATAATGGCTAAGCGAAAATGGTGGAATGCTTTTAATGGCTTGGAGTAATACCTCATTTAGACATATGGGACCTATTATATACACTGCCTGTTACACAAATATAACTGCACACACGCATGCAATGCGACCCATTTGAATGCAAAAAAAAAATGCTTTTCTTTTTCTACTTTCTCCACATGGTCATTGAAAATAATCGTGCAGAATGTGCCAGCTACACACACACACACACAGCAGTGTCTTTTTTCTCTGTGTGAGGTCTTCTGTGCACCATTTATGTTTTAATGAGCTCTAAGCAGCAATTAACATCCTACAATTCACACACACACTCTCAAACACATACAGTGTGGTAAACAATGTCTTCGTTAACTAACATTTTGAATGTATACAAATAAGATAAATCCTGATCATTGTCATCAGATGGAACTCTTTGCCACATGAGGGCAGTCTCAGGCCATGATTCAGACTATAACCAGACACACGCACACACACACACAGTTGGCAGAGGAACCTTTGAAGCATTGCCTGGTGGCCTCAGGCAATGGAAGCTGCCTGCTGTCACAAGTAGAATGGAAAAAGTGTGGTGGTGGTGTGGTTGGGTTGGGCCTGCAGGGCATTAGGGATGCTTGTTTGATGAACGTACAGTAGGCTTGCTGCGATAGACTGTGTTGGCGGTGATACCGGTGTTAAGCCGCAACACCGATATGTCACTTGCATAGATTAGATTTCACTTGAGGAGAGTGAGTCAAGCTGACTGACAAGAAGAGTGAGGTGAGACAGACAAGACGATAGCCGAAGATTTAGTTTCAAAACGAAATGCAAAAGCGCATGTTTGGCAATATTTTTTTTATCTAAAGGTGATTTTGGAAGTTTTTTTTTAAACATTTGTTTCTTATTTAATTGGTTCCACCGTGTTTGCTGATTTTCAGTTTTGTATTATTTTATATTAGGCATAGCCTATAGAATGGTGTATTTTGATTTGTTTTGTTAATAAAAGTTCTATGATTTATATATAGGCTAAGTTGAGTTTGAAGTTGTATTTTGTTGATACTTGAATTTATGCCGAATTGACGCTAGTTCGAAAGTGAAAGTAAAATGCGCACATCGCTTTTAAGCTGTTTAGAAGCGAAGGAAAATGAGGAAAAGAGGGAAAACTCAAACGAACGAACAAGTGCTTTACGCCGAATTGCCGCTAATTTGAAAGTGAAAAGTAAAATGCGCACCCCGCTTTTACAAGCTATTTAAAAGCAGAGGAAAGAGTGAAAAAGAGGGGAACCCCATCCCCCCCAACCACCCCCATGGTGATACCGGTACTACCGGTGTTGTTACATGTCGATTAACCGGTGGGGAAATTTCCTCACTGTCACAACCCTAACGTACAGTAAGCACAAAATATTGTTTCAAGCTGCTGCTTTGTCTGTGAGCATCTATGTAATATAGCATACACAGCCTTTGCCTTGACCTATATGCGCACATCTTTATCTTCAGCTTTATTCTGTGTTTTGCAGTCTAATGTGATTGTTTTTTCTCTATTCCTCAGACACAGATCCCAGAGTTCTGGAGAGGCAGGAGCTGCAGCAGCCCACGTATGTTGCTCTGAGCTACATTAATAGGTATGTTGAAATATGTATATACTAATTTGTGTAGTAAAAATATGAATAAATGCACTACCATTCAAAGTTTGGGGTCAGTAAGATTTTTTTTAAATGAGTTAATTTCATTTAGCAAAGGTGCATAAAAATGTGACTGAAGATTTTTTTAATGTTAAAAAATATTCAAATAAACGCTTTTCTTTTGAACTTTCTATTTATCAAATAATCCTGAAAAAAAGTATCATAGTTTCCAAAAAAGTTGGCAGCATAACTGTTTTTAACACTGATAATAATAAGAAATGTTTCTTGAGCATCATTCAGGATCATGTGACACAAAATACTGGAGTAATGGCTGCTGAAAATTCAGCAAAGGAATCAATTGTTTTAAAATCTATAAAAATTTATTTTCTAAAACGGAGTGTCTATTTACACTAAGTGCAAATAGCCCGCCTTGTTGGCAAAGGCTATTTACACTAACTCCGCCCACCAAGGATTGGTATAGTCAACACTGCAAAAAGACATTCGTTTATCATCAGTTGCAGTGGCGTAGATTGTAAGGCGCAAGCTTTTTGACGCGATCGACCCGAGTTCGAGCCCCCCTTTTGCCGAACTTTTTTTCTCCCTTTTCAAATCTCATATCGCATCGGAAAGGCATTTATTTTCAATAAAAATGAAGGAAATAATCAAAAAGTTGAAAATAAAGTATCGGGTAGGGTTAGGGAAGGTGTAGGGAGGGCTTTATTGTCCCAATAAGGTGGCATCCATTTAATAGCCTAATTTGAATTAAAACTATAATTTACACTCAATACGTTATTATTGCGTACTGTTTTATAATGTACTACAATACTGAGGTGCAGATAATTGCCACTATTTGCAATAAGTAGTATAAATAGCAGAAAATCTTGCTATTTTAACATGGTGTAAATAGAATCTATCACTATTTATGCTTAGTGCAAATAGCCACTGCCTTTTTAAAATTGTAATATGTTAAAATAATACTCTATCTTTATTTTTAAATGCATTCTTGGTGAGCATAAAAGACTTAAAAAAACATAAAAACATCTTACCAATCCTAATCTTTTGAATGGTAGTATATATTTCTATACATTATATATACATACACACACTTTTATATAAAAATGTATTATCTTACACACATACATACACTACCAGTCAAAAGTTTTTGAACAGTAAGATTTTTTTGTTTTTTAAGAATTCTATTCTGCTCACCGAGCCTGCATTTATTTGATCCAAAATACAACAAAAGCAGTAACAGGGCTCTAGACTACGACCGCATTTGCGACCATTTTTTGAGAATGTGCGAGTAAAAATTTGACGTGGTCGCACTTGTGCGAGTGCATGGTCTGCGCTGCTGTCTGCCAAGAGCACAGAGTAGCACGAGTCAGAAACTGATCACTGAAGAGAGGAGCTTCAGCGCGAGCGCTTCAGTAGAGCCTGGTTACATTCAGCACGAGCGCGAAGTGTGCGCCGCGGACGAGCGCAACGGAGGATTTGGTTTTCACTAAAATGAAAGACCGCTCTTAAACCAAACATGTTGATATTATTTGGGAAAAAAACATGCAAGTCTGTCAGGACAGCCAGTCATTTTACGGTTTTAGTTTGAAAAGCTTGTTATCTTTGCTGTTTACCTCACGTTACGATGGAGGCTTCCCTTAATTTTATTATTATTTATTGATTCCTCAGTGCTAAGCATCTGTAATTTAGTCGGTATATAATACCATGTGATGTGTCCTGCTGTCACGAATGCCTCCACCCGATCACCGGTCGCCACCAGAGTCACTCCATTGACTTTCACTCCACACTGTTAGATATGATCTGGACTGCAATTCCCTCATCACGCACTGACGTCAACACACAGCTGCACTGATCACGCTCACACGCTCAGAATCATCTCACAATTACACAGCTTACTTAAACCTGGGACTTCCTTGCTCTCTGCGAGTATTGTGAGCGTTTATCACTCTCCAAAGATGCTACTCTATGGAGCCCACGAGTTGTCATAGTCTTGCCTTGCCTTTGTGTTTTCCTGGTTTTGATTCTTGCCTGTGTTTTCCTGATTTACCTTAGCCTAGCCCTTTTGTTTGCATCTCGTTTGGATTATTGCTGTTTACCTGGATTATCTCTCTTTGCCTTGCCGCTGTTGGATATTGTTTGCCAATCGTCGACCCACGCTAGCCCTAAGGATTACTCTGTGTCTTGCCCCTGCCATACCTGTTTGCTGTTTATTGACCCTGCCTGTATTAAGACCATGTTTTGGAATAAAGCCTCGCAAATGGATCCGCACGTCTCACGTCTCACGTCTTGTTCGCCCCATTACATGTCCTATGCCATGCCTCGTCTTATTCGTTTTTGTTAATAAATGTTATGTAAGCTAGTTTTCATTGTAGCCTACTGTTTTATTGTTGTTGTGCTTTTTAATTAAGAATAACAATGAATCCATCTTTTGTTTTAGTCTTAAAAAGTGAAAGGTGTATAGATATAAGCAAAACAGACAATTATCTTTTCTTGTAAAGCGTGACACCAAGATCACGAATTTGAAAGTGTAAGTGAAAGCGTACGAAAAGAAGAATTCCTGTCACAAAATTTAAATCACAAATAATACTGATGAAAAAGGGTTGAATGTTGAACACTTTCGTTACCATATAACTATAAACTATGATAAAAGTTCATCAGCATGCATTGATTAATCAAATGTAGCAAAATAAATAAAATAATAAATTGCGACCAAATTATGTGCCCGTGCGACCAACTGAGAAAGTTAGTCGCAAAAGAGCGACCAGTGTGAAGAATAAGTCTAGAGCCCTGAGTAATATTGTGAAATATTTTTACTATTTAAAATAACTGCTTTCTATTTGAATTTTTTTTAAATTAAATTTATTCCTGTATTCAAAGCAAAATTTTCAGCAGTCATTACTCCAGTCTTCAGTGTCTCATGATCCTTCAGAAATCATTCTAATATGCTGATTTGCTGTTCAAGAAACATTTTTATTATTATTATTATCAATATTTAAAACAACAAAAAAACTTTCTTTAAAACTTTAAAATATATATATTTTTTTCAGGATTCTTTGATAAATAGAAAGATCCAATGATAAGCATTTATCCAAAATAAAAAGCTTTTGTAACATTATACACTATAACCATTCAAAATCTTGGAGTCAGTATATTTTCTTTCTTTTTTGGAGGGGGGGGTATAGAAATTAACACTTTTTAAGCAAGGATGCTTTAAATTGATCAAAAGTTACGATAAAGACATTTATTTTAGATAAATGCTGTTCTTCTGAACTTTATATTCATCAAAGAAACCTAAAAAAAGTCACTCAGCTGTTTTCAACATGCAGCAAATCAGAAGATTAGAATGATTTCTGAAGGATCATGTAACTGGAGTAATGATGCTAAAAATTCAGCTTTGAAATCACTGGAATAAATTAAATGGTAAAATATATTCAAATAGAAAACTAATTTTAAAAGGTAAAAATATTACTGTTTTTGCTGTACTTTGGATCAAATAAATGCAGGCTTGGTGAGCAGAACGAGACTTTAAAAAACATTAAAAATCTTACTGTTCAAAAACTTTTGACTGGTAGTGTATATGCAAGACATTTTAAACTAAAGTGCAATGGGACATTTCTGTAACAATGGTATACACTTGGGAGGTCAGTACAGAAGGTTGACAAATGTATTTGACACATATTTCAGTTTTCCATTTCCAATTGTAGCTTTTTCCGTTTTGTATAACCACTGTCATTCCAAGAACAATAGTCCTCAGGTGCATCATTACCTGCACATCAATCTATTAACAGGGTCTTTTGTTTGTTTTTTTCATCAGGTTCATGACTGAAGCAGCACGCAGAGAGCAAGAAACTCAGAAAAAGAAGGTCCAACCCAAAATTGCTATATCAGTCACCGGAGGTGTATCGCGTAACAGTACGGCCACGCCTCCTCGGCATAGCAACGGCAGCCTAACTCCACCCGTCACCCCTCCCATCACGCCCTCATCCTCTTTCCGCAGCAGCACACCCACAGGTGAATGGAGCTTGTGTGCCTGATACGACACACTTTAGATTTATAGATATAAAAACAGTTATTTGAAATATTTCTAACTCATTAGGAGTGTTAGAATTGTGGAGAATTTACCGGCTGCTGATTTCTCATGTCTTTTAATTTGTTATAATTAAGTCTGAAATTTTCTGATTTATTAACCTCTAAATTGTGGTTTGTTGCATTTGCTCTCAGAGAGATAGTTCCCCCTAAACCTAAAGACACACTAATTGAATGTGTGTGTCTGTGTTGAAAAGTTTCCATGGGTTTAAATCCAAGCTTGGGTGATGTCCATTTCCTGTTTGTTTCATACCGTGCTTGTCTTTTAATGAACATTAAAATAAGCCTGTCATTATGTCAGTGTATGTTCTGTGTTAAAAAATATGCCAAGAGTCAGAAACATAAATAACGGACTGCCGGTTAGTTTCAGTTGAATTAAACTGAATCTGTGCTGCATAAACAGCAGTTCTTTCAGAAATATAAAATCTAACCTGAACTGTGGGAAAAAATACACTTTATGCTCCTAATGAAGAAACACTGGATAATTGGAGTAAAGGGCACATTTGCTTTCTCGGTTCTCATTAGTTCTTTCATCAGCTAATATATGAAGCAAATAAATGACTAATTAAAGAGTTTAACTGTATTGGTGTGCCTCAGGCAGTGAGTGTGATGAGGAGGAGGTGGAGTATGAAGACTCTGACAGCGACGAGTCCTGGACTACAGAAAGTGCCATCAGCTCAGAGTCCATCCTCAGCTCCATGTGCATGAATGGGGGCGATGAGAAACCCTTCGCATGCCCTGTTCCAGGATGCAAGAAAAGATACAAGGTACTGCACTCACAACTCAAAATATTTTTTTTAATATATGAAATATTAAATATTATTGTGGTATAAGATATTTAATGTTTTTATATTTAGTTTTTTTTTATCAAAAAAAATAATAATAGCATATAACTGCAGTATCATCAACAAATAAAATGCAGAAAAACAAAAGCTGTGATTGGTCACATTATTAGTAAAATAGATGATTTCTTCCTGCAATAGTAGGGAAGACCTGCAGTGGATTGTAATAAATGTTTTTTTCTTTCTGGAAGTGCTTTTGACTTTCCCTCATTCCCACTTTTACTTCTATCTTCTCTTTCAGAATGTGAATGGTATTAAGTACCATGCTAAAAACGGGCACAGGACACAGATCCGTGTGAGAAAGCCCTTCAAGTGTCGCTGTGGGAAAAGCTATAAAACCTCTCAAGGCCTTAGACATCACACCATCAACTTCCACCCACCTCTGTGATACACACACCATCATTTTCAAGTTTACCTAGTCATCCTTTCATTTACATTTCTGGATCATATGTAAACTGGGATCAAATGCTAATTTCATTATAATTTTTTTCACTTTTTTTCTCTTTATGTATGTGATTTTATATATACATGTAGATATACTTGTACATTTGCACATTCCACGTATATCATTTCTTTACTGCTTTTCAAGATATTCTTTATTTTTCTTTTCTTTTTGTATTTAGGTGACACAGTCACTGATAAATGAAAATTACTGTGCTGCAGATTAGGACACGACATAAACATTTCTTTCTGATTTTAAAGACTATTCAGAGAAAATGGTTTAAAATCAGAAGAGTTAAGAAATTCTAGATAATTTCTTTTTGTTCGTCAAACCTACTTAGTGAAAACTACAGTAGGTATGTTGAAACATGTATATATGAAATTATATAAAGACACATTTATATATATATATATATTAGTAGCTAAGTTGTATTATCCAAACATTTTATTTTCCATTATATATTTTGCAGAACATTTATATTATGTTTTATACAAGAACTTTATCTCATCTTTATGGCCTTCTTTTTTAATTACATTTCATATTTTTATTTGCTTTGTAGAGAAGCAGTCTTTTATTGTCTGAATTGGAAGGACATTGATCTCAGGTCACAATACAGCTGCCAACTTTCAGACAAACAAACCAGGAAACAGGAAAAACTCACTTCCACTCACGTCGTTCCAGAACATTCCACACAGAATATCAAAACGGCTGACATTACGCAGTGTAAAGTTACCTTTCCAGATTTCTTTTGCATGCGGCTGGCATGCAGGCAACACCTTAGGTGTGAAATTGAATTCTCTGCATGTGGCCTTCTCCAGACGACTGCAAGCGGTTACATGGTTTCTGTCTAGTTGCATTTGAGTTCTGAGCAATATTTGACATAATGATCCCTGAATGAAAACACACTATTGTTGAAGCCAACAATAATCGCATTTAAAATGCGCAACGCAACATCAGCTTAAAGAAAGACAAAGAAGGGCAGATTTATTCAGCCCCGTTCCCCTGCTGTTATACCAGCAGTGCAGAAGTGCCAAGTTATTCTTCCCCAACTGAAAAAGAAACATGGATGATCTGCCAAACACACAACGGGTCACATCTGGCTATCCGTTTGGTGCCTGTTAGCGGAGGAGCCTTAAAGAGGACCTAAACTTCTCTTTGTGTACTCAGCCTTACAGTATTTTTTTGTCAGTTTTAGCTCATACGATCTTTATTTCGGTCGTTGCTGTTGTTTGTTTATTTTTAACACATTTGGGACTGTCCTCGTGGTTGTGTTTGCAAATTTGTTAGCCCTCTGCTTGCCTTGTATTGTAGGCTACGGCTTGCTAGCATGACACGACCGCTTAGCTGCTCTGCTGTCTCTTGGCTTGTAGTCTTACTGTTACAATCTTTGTTGTCAAAAGTATTATATCATTACTTTATATTGTTACTGCTAGTATTACAGTTCGATAGTGCCAGATGCATAGCTACGCCTGATTATATTTTCTCAACTTTAATTTTGAACGATTTTTGCATCGGTCCTGTTGTCGGCCAAATAAAGCATACCACGGTTTACAAAAGTAAAAATGTCTTTAGCAACTGCTAAGAGCTTAAAACATTGGTGCAAAGAAGGACCAAGTAAGCTTTCCTATCCACTAGTCTGTTTTTCTTGGTTAGGGTCGGTCAAATTAAACAACATGGACCAAAAATGGCACTGCCAAATCTCCAGATATGAAGCTTGGAAAAAATAAGGTGCTGTTTATGGTACAATGATGGTACCAGATTGTGTTTCCATGGTTCTTTGAAATGTACACCATGGTATTTATATGGCATTTTATGGTACATGTCCAAAAACATGGTAATACACGGTACGTTTTGTACCAAGTGGTGCCAAGACGGGACACAGAAATTCAATATGGACAAATTGTTCCATGTTTTCCATATATTTGGTCCAGGATCTGTTATTTAAACACTAATATTTTGGACTGTCGCCATGATTTCTTGGAAAAAAAGAGGCATGAGGTTGAATGAATGGGTAGTTACTATAATTTCGATGCCAAAAACTGGAGCTAGGGAATGAAGGAAGTATTGGATGCCTATTTGTGAGTGACTCATTGTAGATGACTCACTGTCCTGTTATTTTCCAATTCATCCGGTGTCATGTTTGTTTGTATGTGTATTTTTGGACGCTGTACCAGTAACCACATTTGTACCTCTCTTTGGCTAGAGTCATTTGGTCTCAGCTTTGACACACAAACTAGTACCTGTTAAACATGATTTTATTGGATAGGATCTGTGTGATTCCTCACACCTACAATGTAGTAATGTGACTGAGATGCATTTATTTTGGAGGGAGTTTGATATACTATATAGTGAATGTATCGTATTGCAAGTCTTTTGTAAAGTGCTTTTTAAATTATATTTTCGTACTGTATGTTTTTGTGGAAAATGTGTTGTGGAACCGAGGCAATTTGTATGTGAGACGACGTATCATGTGTGCGTGTTTGTGTGAGCGAATGAGAGACTCTTTTGAGACGTCTTTATCCTCAAGCTGCAATGTAAACTTTAGGACAATGGTACAAAAATAAAGAAAAGCAAACAAGTATGTTGCCTGTTTCTGTTTTATTGTCTATAGAGCGTTTATGTAATGATTGTTGTGTAATGACTTGCTGATACAAGGACAAATGTTCAGTTGAATGAACTTGAGCTGTAGCATTCTTTATTAATAAACATACACTTGATACACACAAACACAGAGCAACCCTAAGTTAAACTTCCTGGCACAATTACAGTATGAAGCATCAGCTTTGTTGGATAAATGGATTTCAAGCAGGAATGTGTGATGGATATAATGCTGAAACTGAATGTATTAAGTTATGTTTGAACCAATGATGCACTGAAAAGTCGCTGCTGAATCCACAGCCATAGTTTTAGCACACTGGCTCTCTGGATTGAGTCGCTTGGTTATTTTAGCTGATTTTCAAGAAATAGTTCACTTAAAAACAAATGTTTTGTCATTATTATCACACAGAATAAGAAATTTAAATGGTAATTGGATTATTGAAAAGAGCTACTAGAAGAATAAATGGAGACTGGGGTTTTCAAGCTTCATAAATGAATTGGATAAGCCACTAAACAGTTCATTCACAAATTGGACTGATTCAGTATGGAAGCTTGTTTCCACCATGGGATAAAAAAAACAACTTTTCTCACAAATATTTTTCTTCTCAGAATTGTGTTCAAAACTGTGGCAGAAACAGGCTTCCATAATTCAGTTCATTGGCTCACCTTAAACAGTTTTAAACCACTTTATGATATTTTTATAGTGCTTTTACAACTTTTCTGAAGCTTAAAATCTCTGGTCCATATTTATTGTAATAAGATTTAAAGCAAAACCAGCATTTAGTTTCACAGAAGAATGTTACATGGTTTTAGAACAAAATGAGGGTGATTAAATGCTGACAGAATGTCTAATTTTAGGTGAACTATCCCTTTAAATTAGTGTTTTAGTGACTGTGTTTCACACAGAAAGCATTCAATGTCTCTGAGGTAACAATTTGATAGTAATTTTAGTAATTTGGGTTTATTAATTATGGTCATTTCCTTTTGGCAAAATAAGCATATACATCATTGGTCCTTTAAAATGAATCTACATTTTCATAAACAACAACCTAATGCTCTCATTTTAAAGCGCAATCAGTAGTACACAATTTTAAACTAAAAAAGTGCTTTTCATTTTTTTTTTTTTTTTTTTACATATCTATTACACCTGAAGACCATTATTACAGTATTCTCTCCCTTAGAAGTTTAAATATCTGAATTAATGTTTGTCTATGTGCAAATCAAATATAGTCCTCCTGGCATGAGTGCAGCGGTTACGACAAAGTGACAACATCAGCGTGTTTCGAACAAAACACTGAAGCCCCTGAATCACCTGAGGCGTTTTATATTGAACTAAAAGCAAATAAATATTTTTTCTTCTCTAATCAAAGTTGTCAAAGTTCAGAACATTGTCATCAAAGTGTGTGTGCACATGCTTTTCATAGAGATGCTGCTGGCCGTCCAGAGGAAACTGCTCGCTGCAGACGGGACATACCCTCCAGTGAGACTCCACGTGTCGTTCAAAACTGCTTTGCTCAAAGTGTGGCGGGAAGATCACCTCACACAGGGGACACCGCTTATGAACATCAGGTCTGGGTGGGGAAGAAAGAGAGAGAGTGTTTTAATCTACAACTATGGTGGCAAGTGGGATGTGTTTGAAAGAAAGATTGCTTACTGCGTAATACATAATATGCAATACTGTTTACTGCCTACTACAAGTTTACAATGGAAACTATGACAAAGTAAACATTTTAAACAGCAGTATGCTGTTGTCAGTCTCACTACTGTTTACACTGTCAGAAAGTGACTAAAGTTATCTCAGCGGAAAAAAAAAGTCCTAACTTTTGGCAGTCAGATACAAAAATTCAATAATAAAAAATTATTAAAAAATTACTTTCTGTCAGTTGTCACTTTTGAAATGGAAAATCAATTCCAGGGCTATGTTTCAAATGAAAAACTAGCTTACTGGTTATCAGGGTTATTGTTAGTAACTAAAACCATCATAAAAGCATTTCCAATATTTGATAAAATAAATATTAACTGAAATAAAATTAAAAAATGAAAATAAAAATCAGCTAGATTCCAAGGCAACATGTTTCATTTTCATTTAGTTTAATTCGAAGTACTAAAATAACAAAAAATAAATAAAAACTATATTTAAAACATGATAATAAAATGACAAAAAAACTTAAATGACTAAACTCTGGCTAACATTAAAATGAAAAATTTGTTTTTTTACAAATAAAATATATTTCAAAATATATACAAAAACTGAACATAGTAAATAAATGATACTAAACAACACTGCAGCACACTATGCAGTATATACTGTAGTATTTACGGTCTAATATTTAGAATAGTTTATAGCGCACACTTTGCAACCATATATCAACTGTAAACCTTTATATGTACTATGCTTCATTGTCATATGACCTCACCAAACTACAAATGACATCCAGTTAAGTTCACGGTAATATTTTATTTAATTTTTGAAATAAATGTAAAAAAAAAAAAAATTTTTGGTATGTCCTCCAAAACTTTTGCCATTCAGATCCAATAATGAGTCAAAAATCCCTAGAAAGATGTATGAAATAAAATGTACACAGACATTTACATTATTGCATCATTGGTCTTCATTTTCATAAACATTTTTATAAACAAAAATAAAATTTTATTTGATATCACTTCTAGTCATTTGTCACTTTGGAAATTGAAAGACAGGTCTAGAGCATTGCATTGTGGGATACAGTGGTTCACACTGTATGCTTTGTTGTATACCACAGATTTTTGCAAATATACTATTTCTAGGCATTCAATGCAAACGGTGTACAATATACATATTGCAAACATAGTACGAGTAGTATGGTAGCATGTATTTCCAAACATTTACCTGGTATCAAAGCAGAAGCTGGTGTGGCTCTCATTAGATTCCAGGCTCTGATGATCGCAGACTGCAGGGGCCTCACCATCACCTCCCTAAGAAAGACATAAAAACCAAAATGAAATGCACACATCATTTCTTCTTGACTGAGACATAACAATACAATGTTCTTCAGTGGACACATTTAGCTGTCACCTCTCTATTGAGACATAACAGCTAAGATCTCACACAGACACACACTTCCGATGAAAAGCCACGCCTGTCTGCACACAGCCGGCTTCCTGCAAAGGTTAATGGGCTTTTAACGCAGCAAACGAGAATGGAGGAGAAAGGGGTCAGCGCCGATCTGCACCCTCAAATATCACAGGCCGGCACCCCCAGCCAATTAGCATAGCCCTCGTCAACATCTCTCTCTAACGAGCCTCCAGCCTCGTCACTCTAATCCGCTAACGAGCTCAAAAGAGAAAAGCCTTAATTGCCGTTTCATGCAAATTAACCACCTCTGTATTCACCTATGAACTGAGGTCTGAGAGTGCGGGGAATGCAGAGGGCAGTGAGGAAGAGAAGATGAAAAAAGAGTGAATCAAAGAGTTTGAATCAAAGGGCGACAAGGTGGAAGTCAAGAGAAAAGGCTGAAAACGGAAAGAAAGGCTGAGAGATAGGAAGAAGTAGAGAAGGCTGCTAAAGAGTGACAAAAATACATGGTAATGCCACATATCAGTTTAAAGACTGGCACAATAACACCCAGTTATTAGCTCTGAAACTTACAAAAATAAAGCTGACGAGTCATATAAACTAGTTTTATAGGTACTTTATATTAGGTGTCTTTAACTATAATGTACTTACATCAAAAATAATTAATTGTTTGGTACAATGTACTTATTGTGTTTATGCTGCATTGCAAATCACGGTAGCACTTTATTTTACAGTCCTGCTCCGCATATACTGTATGTACTTATTATAGTAATCACAAGAACTGGGTAATAACTAGGTACTAACCCTGAACCTACCCCTAAACATAACGTGGTAACACTTTATTTTTTATTTTATGTCTTTGTTACATATATTACATGTACTTTCTAGTATAATAATTAATTATGCATAATTACATGCAAGTAACCCTAAGCCAAAACCTAATCCTAACCCTAACCATATAGTAAGTACATGTAATTAATTAATATTACTCAGTACTTAAATGTATAACTACACTGTAACAAGGACACCTTAAAATAAAGTGTAACCCATAATGTTAACCCATGTAGTTACCTTCCTTACATTACCCAGTACTGTCTTAGGCAAATACACTGTAAGTACATGTAAGTGCACATGCTGTAAAATAAAGCCCAACCCAAATCACTTTTGCTGCTGTTGAGGTGGGATATGGTTAAGTTTAGGGAAAGGTTTGGTGGTCTGGTTAGGTTTAAGGTAGGTTAAGGTCTAGGTGTAGTGTTGACAGTGTAATTATAGATGTAACTACAATTATTCATTACAAATGTAATTACAGGAAGGTATTTTTAACAGTAAGTACAATATAAAAACATGATCTACAAAATAAGTGCATATTAATTTAAATGTAAGTACATAGTAGTTAAAGACACTTAATATAAGGTGGGTAGATTTTATGATAATTTTATGAAGCTTTTACATCCTATATACATTTACATTTAGTCATTTAGCAGACGCTTTTATCCAAAGTGACTTACAAATGAGGACAATGGAAGCAATCAAAATCAACAAAAGAGCAATGTTATTCAAGTGTTATAATAAGTGTCAGTTAACTTAACGCAGTACACGTAGCAAGGTTTGTTTGTTTTTTTAAATTATATAATAAATAAAAAGTAAACAGATAGAATAGAAAAAGAATAAAGCAAGCTAGTGTTAGAGGCCTTTTTTGTTTTGTTTTTAATAAAAAAAAATAAAAATATATTTTTTTGTCTAATCTGTATGACTTTATTTCCTCTAAGAAACAGAAAAGAAGATATTTTTTTTATAATGTGCCACTTGCTCTTTTCTATGCATTTACAATGAATGGTAACTTAAGTTGTCAAGCTTCAAAAAAGATGCAAATGCCCCATAAATGTATCACAAAATATGTCTGAAGCCATAGTGCTGGATTTTTTATGCATATATCACCCTCCTTTCACAAATTACACAAAGCTAGATACAACTGTCAAATCTTGCAAAACAAAAAAGTAGGCATCTCTTTAAAGAGAAAGGAATAAAGTTTGTTTTACTTCACTATAAATCATTTTTTGAATCATTGTAATAATAGCTATTTTAATATTTTTTAAGATAATGCTAAATGATACCTTTATAAATTATTAAAACAAAACTCCAATAAAAAGATTCAATATTTTGTTTGCCTCAATGTTATGTGACCATTAACCAACATCAGAGAACCCTGAAGATGCAGATGCGTTTTTAAATTATTGAAATGCAGTATAATGTGATTTAAAACATATTTCTGCTTTGGTGTTGATGAAAAGGAACTTATCAGTTTTATCAATGGTGCTGTGACCAAGAAGGCTGAACATCAGAAAAAGAAAAAAAAACATCTGCTAAATGTCACTGTAGCATCAGACAGGATGTGTTTTAACAATGTACTGCAGATAAGCAACAGCTTTAAAAATTACACTGTCCAGATTAAAACACACTCTTCCAATACTATCCATCAAGCACTACTTATAGCAGTGTGAAGTTACATTAAAACAGACCATGTCTATTATACATCTATGTAGCTGCCAAAGAAATATACACAGTAGAAGCTGTTGTGGTGTTTTCACTCTGTCATGCTCTGTCTGTGTTCAGCATGTTTCCTTACGTTAGGCCGCTCTTCAGCGGGATTCTCCAGGCCATCAGGGGGGCTGAGACTGCGTGATGGCTGACTGCAGACCACAGGACCACCCCACGGTGGTGGAGCCAAAGGAGGGGGCCGGCAGGTTTGTTCTGGGGATAATGCCCCATCTGCTCCATCTAAGCAACAACAATTCAGGAAGCTCTAAATAGGGCTGACACATCACAAAACCTTTTAGTAGTTACATATCAATGTTAATGTTCTTGATCCTCCACAAATTTCGACATGACAGCAAAACAAATATATTACACTTTTTCATATAAAAATATGCTATATATACTACCAATCAAAAATTTGGTGGTGAGAGATTATTTTTAATTATTACTTTTATTCAGCAACTAGTATGCATTAAATTGTTTTAAAGTGTATATACTGTATGTAAACATTAAACAGCAAAAACGGTTGTCAACATTGATAATAGAGAAATGTTTCTTAAGCATCAAATCAGAATATTAGAATGATTTCTGATGGATCATGTGATACTGAAAACTGGAGTCTTGACTGCTGAAAATTCAGCTTTGATCACAGGAATAAATTACATTATATATATTAAAATAAAAAACAACTGTACTGCAATAATACTACACAATTTTACTGTAATACTGTATTTTTGATCAAACAAATTTAGCCTTGTGAATATAAAGAGACTTCTTTAAAAAACAAAAAATCTTACTGACCCGTCATTTATAACTTTTAAATGGTATTGTATGAATGAATAATTATAAATTGTAAATAATTAAGTAAACACTTTTTTAAAAAGTAAATATTACAAACCATAAACAGGTCATTATAGACGATCTAAATTTTTCAAATAATCTAGTAGTTTTTTTTTTTTTTTACTTTACATGCTTTTAAAAATTCATAATAAATAAATAAAAGTAGACAAAAGCGTGCACCCACCCCGGGTCTCTTGCTCTGAATAGGGGTTTCCGTACTGCAGTTCAGCTGGTTGTTGGGGCACCAGTGGAGGTGGAGGCTGGTCTTGTGTATACGGCAGTGTGTATCGCAGAATCATTGGCTCTCTGACGTCTGATCTCCGACTCCCTGCTGCCTCCACTCTGTTCATACACTGCCGCAACTCCTGCAAGAAAAACAAAACATATAATCACAAAGTGAGTTCTCAACATACCTGACAGGAAACACTTCTTTATTGCTTACATGAGTAAAAGTAGCTAACAGAAATATTGTCACTTAAATTGCAAATAATAAAGGACAAACCTGGCTTGATGCTTAAATTACAGCACTGCAATACTCTCATAATGATACACCGGCTATTTAGACACTACAAGAACCCAAATTAAACTTATTTGGCCAACAATCTTCAACCAAATAAACTGAAATCTTGAGTACTATATTGCAATACAGATTAAATATTACCAGTCTTTAAATAGCACTGACATAGTGTATAACTCTGCTTGCTTTTTTTTTAACTCTTTTTCTTGTTCTTTCTTTTCTTCTCCTTTGACCTCATATCCGTGAGCCATGATTAGAGGAATTATTCGCACATTTAACATTTAACACAAGTGCTGATGGGTAATCAGGGAGCCGAATGTGGCATTTAGCCGTGACTCTTGGGGCTCAAACATTCACACTCTGCCTGATTTCAGCGTCTTACCTGCTAAGAATCAAATTAAGGTATTTAATATTTAAAGATTCTCATTAACATTTAGAAGATCAAGCTAATAATACCAGCTTTAGAAGATACTGCAGCTTGTTTGATTTTTGGATAGCACACACAGAACACAATACTTGAGTATATTACATCAAACTGTTTATAGGAACAAAAATGATAAGAACAGGTTTATACTTACCTTTTCCAGTCTCTCTTTCTCCCTGGTCACCACCACAAGACTCTCCCTCAGAGCAGACACCTCTCTGTCCTTCACTGCCACTTGAGTCTATCAAGGAATTCATACAATTTATTTTGAGTGGCATCTGGACATATGTTTTATAACTGCTCTAAAAACACCACTTGAAAGTTGTGAGTTGCAAGTCCTATAATATTTAAAAACAGACGAGGAGTGGCTATAGATTATTAAGCAAGCATATATAGGCTATAAAGCCATTTTAATTCTGGACTTGAAATTTTTCTGGACTTTGACATTGTCTGACCAAAAAAATGTGAATACATTTTCCATTACTTTTGAAATGACTGGTTCAAGCTAGAAACAATAAAAAGTTAATGGTTCAAAAGTTCAATTTTGAGTTTTGAAAGAAGTCTTGTACGGTCATAAAGGCAACATGTATTTGATCAAAAATTCAGTAAAAACAGACATATTGACAATTATTATTACAATTTTTAAATAATAATTTAACATAATATTTAAATATATTTTAAAATGTAATTTATTCCTGTGATCAAAGCTGAATACCCAGCATCATTACTCCAGTCTTCAGTGTCACATGATCCCTCAGAAATCATTCTAATATGCTGATTTGGTGCTCAAGAAACAACTGTTAAAAACAGTTGTGCTGCTTAATATTTTTGTGGTCTGCTGATCTCCTCTCTCTCTCTTTCTGAGTTATCATTGTGCAAATGCTTGTTTGGGTTTGAAGTTCAGTTGAAATGGGTTTACTACGATCTTACTCTGCTCTCCAGCAAACAGTCATAAAGCATTTGGTGGGAGCGTGTGCATGCGTATAAACACGCTGTAAATAAAAGACTTTCCTTTTGATGGTGTCTCCAGCTTTGTCTAAATACTCAGACAAGAAGAGTCCTTTACGACCTCCTTTCCACTTGGCCAGCTCTGTCCTTAATGACTGCTGTGTTCACACACACTCACAAGACTGACGGAAATGTGATACCTCAGTGAACCGGACCTAAAAATCAACCCGTGGAAGTTCAACTGTGTTTGCACGCTTGTGTGCACTGACATCTTATGCAAATGAATGTGTGAGTATCCGTGGCTGGCTCTTCCCTGTGAGGTTGAAGGAATCTGAATCATGTATGTATGCCTCTCTCTGTGTGTGTGTGTGTGTGTGTGTTTACGTACTTTAAACCGCTGCTCCTCACTGGCTAGCAGGAGCTTCAGGTTTTCATTGATGGTGCACTGCTCGCTCCATTTCTCCTCCATGCAGGCAAGCTCAGCTTCGACTGACACACTGCACTCCTCTTCCTCTTCCTCCTCGTCCTCATCCTCCTCTTCGTCTTCATCGTCGTCCTCCTCTTCCTCTTTTTTCTCTTCCTTCCCCTCCTGTCCAGGTCTGCCTTCAACTCCCAGTCTCTCGGCATGTCTTTGTGTCACAGGTTTGATCTCAGCAGGATATTGATCTTTCAAATGTGAGAAGTTAATGCATAAGAATTTGGTCACAATATTACAGAGCATATAAAAACATTAGCCGTGAAACTGCTGTGCGACGTGACACAATAACCAATAATAATAATCGCCAATGCTGCACTTATTTGATCAAATATACAGTAAAAAGTGCAATATTGTGAAATACTATTCGAATTTAAATTAACTGTTTAGTATTTAATAATAATTTAATATATTACTCAATTACTACAGTTTTTAGTGTCACATGATCAGTCAGAAATTATTACAATATGCTGATTGATGCTCAAGAAACATTTCTTATTATTACCACTGAAAACAGTTGTGCTGCCTAATAGTTTTGTGTTAATTGTATTATTTATTTTTTTACTATTTTGATAAATGGCATTTATTTGAAGCATTCATTTCCTTAAAAAAAAAAATTACTTACTGAACCCAAAGCTTTTATTACTCATTTTTATTTATTTAATAATTTTTAAAGGAACTAGTTTGACGATGTGTGTTGGAGTTTAAATGTGTTGTGATTCATTTGTCTCCTTGCCAATACCTGTGGGAGGTGTCTCTGCATCTGGTGTGTGTAACTCCTGTGTGGTCTCTGTAGAGGCATCATTCCTGTTACAGTCCTAAAACATATGTAATATTTTAAGATTTCACACAAAAATATAGGAGGGTGTTTTCACAACAAACTTCACTTATAAACCTCAGCTAACATACATAAAAACAAAATGTGCACAATTAAGTGTATCATTGTAAGAGTTGCATCTTTTTGTAAAATGTACAACTGTGTAAAGCCATAATTTCAGTTACTCACCCCCTGCTGTGTCTCCTGTTGCTGGGTCAGTTTGGTGACTTGTCTTCGCAAACGTTGGCACTCTCTGTATTTCTCTTTATAGTGCTCTGCAGCCATATTCAGACGCAGCTTTAGTTCCTCGACCTCCTTTTGTAGCTCCGCCTCCAGCTCTGAAACCATACCCACTCCAGCCTTGCCCTGAAATAAAAAAGATATATAAATAAAATAAAGCAAGAAGGCAAGAAAGAGAGTTATCACACAGTTCACACTGTGTCTAAACTAAACCATGTGTTCTTCATATTGTTATTTACAGATCTTCACAACTAAATAAATATAAGGGACAGTTAGTTGTGGTTACCACTTCCTGTGATGCCTGGCTTCTCATCCTGTCAAGCTGATTCTGAGCATGTCTGCATTCTTCCTGGGCTTCAGCTAAATGGGCTCGTAGGTCCTCTGTCTCCTGACAGGCACAGTACAGCTCAGCCATGGTGCGATCTCGCCCGCTGGAGGCATCACGTAACTCAGAACCCAACAAGGCGGCCTGCTGCCGCGTGGCCTGGATCTGCTCCTCAGCTTGACGCAACTGCTCTTTCAGAACCTGGAGATGCACACAATGCATTAGGAAGACGAGGTATGATTTATGTGAACAAGCACTATATAGTATATACATATCCACCAAGGCTGAATTTATTGTATCAAAAATACTGTAATTCTTCAAAAATGATTTGAATATGCTGATTCAGTGCACAATTATTTTAAGTGCTCAATTATTAATAATGGTTCATATTATTATCAATATTGAAAACAGTTTTGCTGCTTAATTATTTTGTAGAAATCTGATTATTTGATGAATAGAAAGAACAACATATATTTGAAATATTATATATTCAAAAGAACAACATATATTTGAAATACAAATCCTTTGTAAAACAAATGTTGTCACTTTTGATCAATTTAGACTCAATTTTAGAGCATCCATGAAGCATAGAAGTTAATTTTATATATATACTGTATATATATATATACATATATCTTTCTTATCCCAAACATTTAAATAGTAGTTTTTTTATGGTTTTCACAAAAATATTAAGCAGCAAAAACTGTTTTCAACATTATAATAATAAGAAATATTTCTATATTAGAATAATTTCTGAAAGATCGTGACACTGAAGACTGGAGTAATGGCTGCTGAAAATTCAGCTGTGCTATCACAGAAATAAATTACATTTTAAAATATATAAAAATAGGTATTTTAAACTGCAATAATATTTCTCAATATGGCTGTTTTACTGTATTTTCATTCAAATTAATGCTGCCTTTAGTGAGCATAAAAATCTTCTTTCGAAAAAAACCCCAAAAAAACTCATACTTATTCCAGAATTTTGACCGGTAGTAAATATATTTAATGTATTTGTATTTATTTTTTAAATAAACATCTATTACGGCTTCGGCGGGGTGTGTGTCTCTCTCTGAGCGTAGCCTGTGCAGTTCCTCCTGGTACTGTGCGATGGTGACCTCTCTGTTTAGCTCCACTGCCTTCAGCATCTGCAGCTCTGCACTGAGTTTAGTGTTTTCCAGCTCAGCACTGCGCACATGAGACTGTAAGCGTAAACACACAACAAGGATCAATACACGTCACACGACTGATCGATGCATATGACTACAGTTTATAACCTGTAGATACTACACACACTTACTTTGTAAAGCTCCCTCTCGTCTCTCTCATTCTTCAGTTGAGTTCGTAAACTGTCCCTCTCAGAAATCACCTTCTGCAGCCTGTCTCTTAAACTGGACGACAGTACACCATATAAATACCATATAAATCTGCATTCTTATCCTGAGAGTCCAAGTCAAAATCTAATTCAGACTTGAAAATAAAAATGTAAAACGGAAACATTATGGAATAAAATATATACAGTATATGTTTTAAAATTCTTTGTAGGTTACTAATCATATAATCAAATTTGATCAATGTTTTTGCCTCCATTGAAACAAGATGGTCAATGGATCATCTCAAAAATATGATCATGCAGACTATGAGTGCTGCAGTCATCAAAGCAAAAGGAAAACAAATAAAATGCTAATAAATGCTAATACTTTGATTTTTTTATAAATTGCTATGCTGATAAATTATTAAAAGTAAATCAAATTAAAATAAATAAAATAAATACACAATAAAGGCATTTATAACTAGTTGTCTCAGGCTTTTGGACCCTACTTTAAATATGTAAATAATATAATTATATTCATGTCAGGTAATGTGTGTTCGGGCCTTACCAGCCCAGTTCAGTCTCTTTAAGAACAGCTTTTTGTGTGATTTCTAGCAGGTCCTGTTCAACTTGTCTGACTCTGGCTTGAGCCTCCTCCTTCTCCTCACGCAAGCCTTTCTGCAGCTCCTGCAATTGGACAGCAAATGCTTTCAATCACACCTTCCAGCCAATCAAAACTCTCCAAACATTTTATCCAATAGCAAAAATCTATCAAAAGTGGTTAACCAATTATTTAAAAAAATCATAATAATTATAAATAATAATATATAAGTAATTAAAATAGTTAAGAAGATTTTACAGATCTTAACAACAAGATCTTCAAACAAACAGCATATAGATTAAAAAAGTAGAAATGATTAGAAATGTATTAAGATTGTTACAAGGCACACAGTGAAGTAACAGAGGAATCCACTGGGAATAACAGAGACGTCACAGACTCTTTTGATAATGAGGAACTTTACAGGAGATTTAACTGAAAGAGAAAAAAATAATCAGAAATGCAGGTATTATTCTGATACAGAATAATAATTAAACCACTCCATGTCTGAAGTTAATTTCCCAATAGTATGATGTCAGCAGGAAAAGAGGGGGCTTCGATTTCACTTTTGTTGCGGCGGCTCATATTTAACAGTCGTCATCAGTAAATCACAGTAACATCTGGTTCTGAAAGCACGCATACACGCCTTGTCCTCCAGCTAATCTGGTGACTCGTGGTGTTTTACGGCCGATGATGTTTCGGAATTGCAGCACAGGCAAATAAAATGTGAGGTCGTAAAATTAGCAGCCACAAAATATATACTTATGTTCTCACGATAAAGAGGAAATCTATTTTCATATGTAAGTTCTGACAGTTTAACAGACACACGCACACTTATGGCATATGAAAGGGTTTGTGTGACTGGGGTGTGAGAGAATTATAAAAGTGTTAATGTTTTATTTGTGGTGTTCTTTGTCCTTTGTGACACTCATAATTCACACTTACAGACTTCAATAGGGTCTCCAGAAGAAACACCAGGGGGCGCTGAAAGACCAGCAAACCAACTGAATCACATCCTGCTGTTTTCTGGGCCCTTTAAGAGTTTAATGTGCTTGTTGTGCAGTCAAACATCAACACCACATCTGAGCCAAACGGAATCTGCAAAGATTTACTTTTTTTTTATGCTGAGGGGAAAATCACATTTTGTGAAATGGATTTTACATGGTACATGGATGAAATTAGCTGGCCATATTAAATAAACAATGCAAGGGGTGGGGATCACTACAATATTCTTTGGTATTAATGGTGTTTACATTGTTTTATTTATTTACTTATTTTTATGCCATCTAGCACTCTTTTAATGGTAAGAAATTTTTTAAAAGTCAGTTATAGGAGATAATTAGGTAAATACATTTAAAATAATATCTTAAAAGGGATACAAGATATAGACCAACTAAATAAACTGCCTTTACACTGGTACACTACTGTTCAAATGTTTGGGGTAAGATTTTTTTTAAAGAAATTAACAATTTGGATGCTTAAATTCTTAAAAATAAAGAAAAAAATATTAAGCAGAATAATTGTTTTGATGATAACTGTTTTTGATAATATATTTGATAAGAAAAAAAATGTAAGCAGCAAATCAGCATATTAGAATGATTTCTGAAGGATCATGTGACACTAAGGGCTGAAGTAATGGCTGCTGAAAATTCAGCTTTGCCATCACAGGAAATTACACATTACATTTTAAAATATATTAAAATTAATATATTTTTATATTAAAATATAAAACAATTGGGTAACACTTTATTTTAAGGTGTCCTTGTTACATATGTTACATGTACTTACTATTGTAATAACAATATGTAATTATGCATAATTACATGCAAGCAACCCTAAGCCAAAACCTAATCATAACCCTAACCATATAGTAAGTACATGCAGTAAATTAATATTACTCAGTACTTAAATGTATAATTACACTGTAACAAGGACACATAAAAATAAAGTGTAACAGAAAATTGTAATAATATTTCACAATATTGTATAGTGTGTATATAGCCTACATCAGAGTACCATGGTTTTACCTGAATAATGATACCGTCACATTACTACATTTTGTAAAGTCAAATTAACAGGAATGACAAAAGGTTCAGAAAATGCAGATGACAAATTTTAAATAAAGGAGATATTAATAGGAAATAATAAAAAATGAGGGCTATCAACATTAACCAACAAAAATTAAAAACATCAATGCATTTATTTAAATTTACATTATAACTATCACAGACCCCTCTTTAAACCCCACCCTCTAATGAGACATCAGCCAATCAGATGTTTGCAAACCGCTTAGATATGAAATGATTAACAAGACTGTTTCTGATAAACAATAACAAAAAAAGCTGCCTATTTCAGACAATTTTAAAGCTTTTTACAGAGCATGAGGCTGTTACAAAGACAGACAGGATATACTTCAGTTATATGTATCAGATAGTAGTGACGTATTATATGTGGTATTTCAAAAAATAAATCACATACAGCACCTTTTAATATCATCAAAACAAGCAGACAAAAAAGAGAGAGAAAGAGAGCGGGAGAGAGAAAATCGCGTGACTGGCTGCTGTTGTCTTAGTGACTGGGCAGGTCTCCTCCTTTCTGTTGAGTGGTTTTGGTGGACATTAACTCCTGGCTGCCTGCACATGTTTGACGTCACGTCTACCCTCTGTGGTCGACATGGCACTGCCATGATAACAGATGCCCAAGTAAACTTGTCTGTCTCTCTCTCTCTTTCTTTCTCTGTTTCTCAAACTCCCAATTCTTTCACTCCAAGTAAATCATCCTCAGCACAGTCAGAATTAAGCATGGATAAATCACATGACTTTATGGGGAAGGTCAGTAATGCACACAGAGACACACACACGGCCATTATCTGATAAGATAAAGTGCTTTGTGGGAGTAAGTTCACCGTCAGCCAAACAGAAAAGCGTTTTACACTTGGAGACAGAAAGTCTTAAAGCACCAATGTGCACATGCACACACAGGAGAGCGCTTTGATGTGCAGATAACTTGAACTTGTGATCTCTGGTGTGTGTTACATGCTGTTTAAACACTGTGTGTGTAAGCCATCTTTGCTGCTTCGTTGGTTAGTCACTTTTATGTGCGAGTGTGTATTTAGTACCTGGTTCTGTTGTCTCTGTCTCTCCTGTAGCTGATCTCTCTCCTGTGTGAGGAGGCGTAGTGCTTTCTGCAGTTCTTTGCACTCCTGTTGAACTTCCTCTACACGCTGCTGCTCATACACATATATATAATAAGCCAAAAAAATAAGACACAAGCTTTGTTCCAAAACCTAGTTAGATGCCTTGCTTCCTACATAGACAGCTGCCATCTAAGAGAGCACTTACCCATAATGGAAGCTCATAAGTGACTGATTTGGATGGCTATCTATCTATCCATCTATCTATCTATCTATCTATCTATCAATAAGCATATTAAAACACAGCACACACAAATATTGGGGAAAATAATCAATTTTAATTACACTGCACTATTATGTTAATGAATGTTTTTCAGTGCTGAACTAAACAGATGGGTTTTTTTTTTAAAACAGATTTTTATTTACAATTTGTATTCAGATTATAAATAGTGTATTCATAATTGACAATTTTATTTTTCTTTATTTTTCCCACTGGGATTGTCACAATGCATCATTGCAAACAATACATGCAATTTTGCTTTATAATTTGGATAAAACAAGTTAGCTCAAGAGACAGCATGATTAGGTTGCCTAAGTTTTGCATCAAGAATGCACCTGTGATGCCTTAGGTTTTGGAACAAAGCAGGGGTTTGTATTCTTGTTTGTGTGATTTGCATACCTCAAGTAGTCCAGTCTTTGTCGTCACAACCAGTATGTCTGAGTTCCCATCATCTTCTACTGTCAGTAGCTCCTCCCCTGTGGGTGTGGCCGGGCGGAATTGGAATGGCGTGCTGGCACCTCTGATTTCACCCGTGTGTGTCACGTAGCAGAACTGATAAAACTCACCATCACTACGGGGAACATAATATCCTAGGAAACAGAATGTAGAGTATTTGTTTACAGGTTTAATCTTTATCAGATGTAGCATCTTATACTATAACTTACAATAGAAAGGTAATCTGCAAACAAAGTAAAGCAAAAACAAAATGCCCTACAAAACAAAACAAAACAAAGATTCAGTCTGCATGAACTTTCAAAAGTTCTGAAATAAAAAATGATGACTATAATTTTTACTTAACAATAATAAAAAACACCCATTTTTAATCATCCAATCAAAAAATAAATAAATAAAAGGATGACATTAAATAAAAAAATATTTGGTCTTACTGCGCAAAAAGCTAAAAACAATTAACATAATAACATTAAAAACACCCAATTCACAGTCCAATTAAATTATGATGGATAAAAGCAAGTTTAACCATCCAATCAATTCCTGAAAAATAAAATAATGTCCCACCCTTAACTTTTCTTCTTTTCCACTACATCAAATTACAGAAGCAAAATAGGTTGCATAGAGCAATTTGACTTTGTGTGTGTGTGTGTGTACCCTGAAAGATGATGGTTCGGTGAACAGTGGATCCCTCAGTGTAGTTTTCAGGCATGGGAGACCAGAGAAACGTGTAGTAGTCTCTTGCACTGCTCCAGCCCACCTAGCACACACACACACACACACACATAAAAACAGCAAACAAGAAGTGAGTCAGAACTAAAACTTTTGTGACCAGACCAATGAAGGCCTTTGAAAACAGTTACAAGTAAAACATATAAAACACAGACTAGTTCATTTTGACCAAAACGATACAAGCAAAACTATATAAACACAAAGACTATATAATGTGTTTAAGGATCACCCAGTCAAAATAGATGGAAAGAAAGTGAGAAAAAATAAACATTATTTACTAACAATACATTAAACCAGTGGGAGATCTAAAGTCTTATTACTTTGTCTCATATCGATTTCACAGGTTATAAATATCACAATAAGCTCAAGGAGGAATGGAAACACTTAGCCTCCTTTCTGAACTTCTTAGCCAGCTGCGAAAAGGGGGCACAGTGTGTGTGTGTGTGTGTGTGTGTGTGAGGTTGGAAAAGGAGGCATAATGGAAAAAAAAGGACCCGGAAAAAGGTGAAAATTTTACACATGCTTCAAAGGCGGCTAAAAATTGTGTGGTTACTCTGAAAAGTGTGAGTGTGCATGTGAATTTCATCATTTCTGCCTTTGAAGCACGTGTAAAATGTTCACCTCCATAACCACCCATATCTGTGTGTGCAAATGAGTGATTGCATGGTTTTATGCAGTTTTAAATGAAATATGATGGAAATGAAGAAAATAATGTAGTTCAACATCATAAACATGTCACATACGGTAACTTCTTACAATTACAAAGAAGACACACACATGCACACACACTATCAGCAATTTGTCATCGTGATTTTTCACGGCACTACCTGACATTTATTTTGATTACAATATATCACATCTGTAATCTCTTTTTTTTACGGAAAGTATTCTGCTTTCATCTGGAATGCAGTCATCTGTGAAGAAATCACCTATTAATTACAGAGAAGAGAAGTAAAGAGGAGAGCAAGAGGATGAAAAAGAGAGAAGGCATCCGAGTGTGTTTCAAACAAGCCATGCTTGTACACACATGACCGATAAACGATAAATTAAATAATAAGAGGGCTGACGTAACTATAAATCAGGAGCATAAGAACATGTTCGGCATGTGCGCGACAACTTAATTATATAGTACTTGAGTACACCGAGTGTGTGTGTGTCTGTGCACAAACCTACTATATGTGTATATGCATGATTACACAGCATTTTTTGTATTGCTTAAAGGTAGCCTATTTTCAACGTGCCTCAACATACTCCTTCATAAAGAGCACTATGTTCGTTCACCCTGCAAATTTTTTAAATAGTTTTTCTTTTTTTTTCTTTTCTTTACACATAGGGATACTGCATGCATATACAAATAAAAAAGCTACAGCTAAATATATGTAGAACTTTACACATAAAGAGATAAAATACTGTACAAGAATTTATATATAATTGATGTCGTTTAATGTGAAAATATCAATTTAATTTAAAACTGAAATTATGCGCATTAAATAAAAAGGGACATTGCAAGTACAAATTAAAAAGATGCAGCTAATTATTTGTAGACATTTACAAATAAAAAGATAAAATACAGTTATTTATATATAATTAATAACATTTAATTTAAATATTCAATTAATAATAAAAAAAATAAGGTGCAATTATTAACAACATTAACAATTATAATTAACATTGCAATTAACATTTAATATAAAATTTGAAATTAAGTTTTGCATGTAATGTAATTCTATTTTAGCTGAGTAAAAATAGAAATAACAACAATCTCTGCACACTTTTAAGTTTAAGTCATTGTTAAACTATTGTGCAACTCGCTGCTTTCTAGAAGGAGCAGTGCTTTCTCAAAACCACCAGAGGGAACTTGTGGTTCTCGAAGTAATATAAAGCACAGGTTAAGGTGTGTGTACTGAGTGTGTGTGAATGCCTGAGGAATAATTCCCACATTACCTCATTAATAATTTAAATACGAGTCCATAGATATTGTCAGAATACATCCAACCATAATGCTCTACCATATAAGTATGACTACTATTATCCAGTTATGCATTACACTTAGCAGCTAATATCTGTTATTACACTACATATTATTGCAGATACAAGGATGAAAATAGAAAATACTAAAGCAAAAGCATAAGGAAGGATTAATTTGTTGTGGGAAACGCCCACAGCATCCAGCACAACAGCCCATGCGATCAAACACACACACACACACTCACACCGCAACTCTATTCCCCTGTAAACTAACCATCAAAACAACAGCGATATTGAGCGGATTAACCTTCTTTTTTCCAATCCACATTTTCCCCTGCAACCCACCACTCTAAATGCTGTCTGGAAAGATCTGGTTGATTTGAAGTGCCTTTCATACCAGTCATAAACTGTCACTGTATCTTAACAAGACGTAAAGTTTCCGTGCGCTCATTTCCTCTTGATTAAGTGCAAAATTAAATTTCAAGATGAAAGAAGAGCGAGAGAAAAAAAGTGAGATTAAATCGGGTGGATAGAATTTTCTTGCAAAAAACATTTCTGTGTATGAAAACCTAAATATTGACCAGATCTTAGTGAAATATGTAATGTGTACCAACCTTAAAGATGCCAACCCAGTCTTTGGGATGTGGGTTGATGAAGGGGGTGAGTGTGTAATGACATTCAAGCGCTGCCTGCGGGAGGAAGCTTTTCCCAACATTCTGGAAGATGACATGGGCGAAGTTGGACGTCTCCATGACAACACTTCCTCCTCCACCAGCAGATGCTCCCGTATTACAGGCTGACAACATCATAAGTGCTCAAGGAAAGCCTGTGATTGGTCTACCTGAAACAAGAAGGAATGAAAATGACAAAGAAATGATGAGGTTTAACTGATACAGTTTCTCTTTCATAATATAGGGATATTGTTCAGTCAGAGAGTCAAATATTGCAAAATAAACCCCAACATGGACTTGTATCACCCTGAATGAGTTTTTTATTACCCTGCATTATTACTTAGCTACTTACCAAATAAATAAAAGGACTTGAAATAGTGATTTGAAATATTTTTATCTTACTTTTAGAGACCTCAGAGAACCACAACACTATGCTATGCAGAAAACATTGGTTTTACAGAATGAAAGGTCAATTTTATAATATGGCCCAGGAATTATTATTGAAGTATGTCACGCTTACATAACATCTTAAATTATAAGTCTCTCCTGATTCATTTTAATTCCAGAGATGTTCACCAAAGTTTATATTCTTTATATTCATTTAATGATGTTACTTTGAAAGTGATGCAGCCAAAAAAAAAAAACAAGACTTCACATAGAAAATTGCATGACGGTGTGTTTAAGCAACACATAATTTGCAATAAACTATAGGTCATTCTACTGCATTAAAATGTTATTTGGATGCTTAAATATCTCTGAGCTGACATACATTTGGTTTAAGCCCATGTGCAGCTGCATGAAGAAGACCTGCCCTATTCCAGGCCGGATGGGGCGATGCCGAGTAGGCCTGTATGCATGGCACTGCTGATGCTGCTGTCATCCCTGTTCAGGCCTTTACCGTCAATGACAGCTCGATTCAATACAGCAAATAACATATTCGCACTGAACTGCGAATGGTGGTTTAAAACATAACATTCCTTCTTAATCATACTAAAACATGTTTGCTTAAACCGAAAGCGACTTTCTAGATATATTTCACTTGCATCATGTCGCTAACTAAGTCACTGCGGATTTTAATGGTAGTTACAAGTACACTAGATGATGTAGCATTTTTCTGTACATGTATTTATTATACGACGTATATTACTGGCGGTGGCCTTAGAGGATGAGCTGATGAGTTTTATTAATTCCACTGTAATCCCACCCCTAAATACATCGAGATGGACCGCATGCAATTCCAACCTATATTTCCAAGATTATCACTATATATCTTATAGTCGTCACTCAATAAATCCGTTATACCTGTAATCCATGTTTACTTGAAGATCTGTAACTGTGTTGTATAGATAGATTGCTAGATAACGCAGGTGGAGAGCCTCTGTCATGTAGCTGAACGGGTGTCAACATGTTTTGAGAAGCTAGAAACGTCATCATACTTCCGGTCGGTTGCGCACTGTGATTGGTTTATTTACTCTTGTCACCGAGATCCGTGTTTTATCATTGGTTAGTGAAATAACCCCAACAAAATAGAGATGGGAGGTATGATTCTTTTCAGAGAATCGGTTCTCTCGAACAGAACAACTCAACTCTTATGACCTTATCCCTGCATTCCAATGTGCGTACTATCCACCCTATCTGCCCTAAATAATATTGAAAATTACTACTATCACATAGAATTTAGGATGGATAGTATGCACATTGGGACGCAGGCCCTGACTATCAACTTACTGATACCGTTCAATTCGTAAACGAATCATTTCAGTCCGTTTCAGCAAAACATACGTGGAAATTATGCAAAAATGCCAGGCGTTACTTAAAAGAATATAATATGGTTATTGTATGCAGATATTATAGTTTTAGGAAACGTTTGATCATTTGATATGTTAAGAGATAGCTAAAACTTCCTAGACAAAGTCAGCAGCGGCCCTACACTCCTCTTATGATCAGTGGGACCCCTGTGGAGAGGGTGAGCAGCTTCAAGTACCTCGGTGTAAACATCTCTGAGGACCTGACTTGGACTACGCATTCAAACACAGGTTAAGAAAGCCAGGCAAAGACTGTACCATCTGCGACAGCTGAGGAAATTCAGGGTCTCACCAACTATCCTGAAACTTTCTATTGCAGGGACCATAGAATGTAAAGTGCATACTCAGTGTGGTACTCCAGTCAAGACTGCAAAGCCTGCAGGAGGCTGTGCGCTTAGCTGAGCGTTCTCAGGGTCTTTGCAGGACATCTACCTCAAACGCTGCCAAAAGCAGAGCTGTCAAAATCATCAAGGACTCGAACCACCTAGTAACTGTCTTTTCACTCTGCTGCCATCTGGTAAGCGCTTTCTGTAGCCTGAGGCAAAACTGAGAGACTTAGGAGGAGTTTCTTCCCCAGGCCACTCAGACTCCTTGCCTCTTAACATTCCTCTCTTGCACAACTAAGCCTTCAGCCTCTTAACATTCATTCTTTACATTCCTGCTTATCCTAATATTTAAAGTCAACAGTATACTGTCATGCATTTTTTTTATATTTTTATATTTTGTTTCTTTATATCTTATTCCTTACATTTCATTTTATGTATATTTCCTCTGTGTTGTATTCTATAATATTTGCACTGTCCATGGAGCGGACCTGACTCACATTTCACTGCTAGTTATTATAATTCTTATAATCGTGTATGTGACAAATAAAATAGTTGAATCTTGAATCTTGACACTATATTGTATAAAAAAAAATTAATATATTCTAGTTATAGTATATAATGTATATCTCTGATATCAAATATGTCTATGAAATATGCTATATACATTTTAAGATAGTACGCTACATTTGAAGAAACGCTTAATTGTCCTATTTGAAATTATTAGTGTACTAGAATAAGAATTGTATTATTTATTTTTTCAGCGTTTGTTATTGAAAATATTCACTAACGTTAACTTATGGTAATTTAGAACAACGAAGAGATTTTAGCTCAAACTCATTATTTGATTTGCAACACGGTCATGATTCAAGTAGAAGAAGCCCTAAAGCGTCTTGATCATTTATTCTATTCAAAGAAATCACAGCAGCAACTCTGGGAGAAACTGCATGATAATGACGATCTCGATCTAATTGGTTGGTACGCAAATCGTATCAGTGATTGGAGGAATGTTGCTGTCAATCATAGGACGCCCTGAGTTCCTGATCGTACTGTCAATGAGGAGCTGAGGTCAAGAGAAAAGCATGGCCGCTTTGTTTAGAGGGTATCGGAATTTTTATAAAAGAAGCAATAAACATGTGGAGCTCACTTTGGGTATGTTGTGTTCTCTCTTTAATTATCATATTGACAGACAAGGTTGTTAAGCGCCGCTAATGTTATTGCAAAGAGCAGTATGAAATGGTTTTATTTTTTCTTGATCTGTATTGTTTTGTTGTATTTTGCTCAAATTATGTGAACATGTATGAAATATGCTTGGACATATATGTCAAAGCATATATAAACAACATTGTGCACAATAAGCAAGTCACTGTTTACTTTTTGAGTTCGAAATGTTGTGCAGTGCATCTGGTGTGTGGAGCATAGAGATTCTACAGTTAATTTTTTCAGCTGCAAGCTATAAGCTAAATTGTAAAAATATAAAATATTTGTTTATAATTAATTACGCGTCTTCAGCCTTCTCATCAAGTAAAAAATTTTGTCACCTCATTTTGTAATTGTATACAAAATAAATGTTTATATTGTGAGTTTTCCTCTAAACATCTGGATCTGTAAGGATATGAAGGTCTTTATAAGCAATTGATATTGAGGGTTAAGAAATCTTGCAAAGACTTCTCAATAGTGCTGAATGTGTTGTTCCATGTATTTTATGTTATACTGACATTGATTTTTACAATATTGCTCTAGTAAGTCTCTGTTTTATAGACACGATTGGCTAAAACATCTTCTATTGCCAGTTTCGGTGCACTCTTTGACTATCATAGCTTTCTGTGTCTATAGGGAGGATTTTATTTTACTGTAATTTATGATTTCTGTCTGTATGTGGTTTTTCAGTATCTTATCGATCAATGGCTTCCAAGACCCCAGTGGGTTTTATTGGACTGGGTAACATGGGGACACCTATGGCTAGAAACTTACTGAAGCATGGATATCCTGTCATTGCTACTGATGTCTTCCCAGAGTCTTTCAAGGAGCTTCAGGACTCAGGAGCGCAGGTATAAGTATCTGTTTCTCAAACAATTCACTAAAACAAACTCTATCACGTCTTTTCCAACATCTAGACTGTACAGTTCTGTGAATGAGGCTGTGCAAATAATTGCCCTTGCTTGTCCTCCCAGATCCTTGATTGCCCTGCTGAAGTGGCTGATAAAGCTGACCGCATCATCACCATGCTACCGTCCAGCCCCAATGTCATTGAGGTTTACACAGGACCCAATGGCATACTGAAGTAAGTCCTTTCACATTAAACTCTCAACAGTGTTAAATTCGATACTGACTGAATTTTAACATATTGGAGAAACTGTTGTCGTACATTACCAAAATTTGTCTAAATTGGGTATAAATCTGCACAGAACATGTCTATTTGTTAGTTTTTTAATGAATAATAATAGTTCAAATTAAGGAGTTTCCACTGACTGTTTGATAATACAAGTCTAGGTTAATTATAGTAAATCTTTTAATCTACCTAATCACGAAATTGGTCTGTAAATGCAGTCAATGTAACTTTAATATAGATAGTATTTACAGCAGTTCAGGCTAGTAGTTGACCAATATAGGCTTTTTAATGACTGGTGCCTTTTATGTAAAGTTTTTGGTCAGAAAATGTTTTACTTTTGAATGATTGTGTTCTTTTATTCAGCAATGACGCATAGAATTGATCAAAAAGTGAGATTATTCATCAAACACTCCTAATAATGTATGTTATTTATGTATGACTCTATAAAGTTGTTTAGCAGCGCAACTGTTTTCAATAGTGATAATAAGAAGTAATGTTTATTCAGCACCAAATCAGCATATTCAGATGTTTTCTGAAGGATCATGTGACACTGAAGACTGGAGTAATGAAAATGCTGAAAATTCAGCTTTGCCAGCACATGAATGAATTACATTTTAAGATATATTAAAATGGAAAACAGTTTATTAAATTATAATAATAGTTCACAGTATTACTGTTTTTACTGTATTTTTGATCAAATAAATGCAAACCTGATCATAAGTGGCTTCTTTCACAAATTTTATTCAATAAAATTTACAGACCCCAAACTTTTGATTGGTAGTATAGTGCATTCATCATTTTTTTCCATATGAGATTAAATGAACTAATTTTGCATAATATTTATTCAATATACAGTATATTGTATATTATACAGCAATTTTAAATGTTTTATTGTTTACCTGCATGGCTTGTTACCATTAACAAACATCAAAGAATCATGAGCATGCAAATGTGTATAAAACATAGGCCATAGTAACATGTCTAATTTGGATTTTGCAACAGGTTAGGCTCATTTAAATATTCCTGGGCTTCATTTTATGATGATATATAACATTGTTCTTTTTGATTTTGCACTCTTCTTTAAGGAAGGAAAAAAAAATGTTACCCTTCTTCAGAATGACTCTCCAGCACCATCGACCTGCAGTGACCATCGATAATGGCCGTTGTCAGCAGAGAAGAATGGAGCATGATCATGGAAGCTCCGTGTAGTGAGGTATGACCGACCAGAAAA